>JAPWTK010000015.1:4552500-4888294 GCA_029963805.1 Aromia moschata | reverse complement strand
GCCGCGCCGGTTTTAAATAGAACTGTTGTCGCGCCTGGATACCCCGCGTTATATACACCTATAGAAGGGTCGCGTATCTACGAGAAGCCTCCAGCGCGCGAAGTCGAACCGCCGCGAATACTCGTGGCTTTTCTGGGCGTCTTACGTCAGCACAGGTTATCGGCTGCTTTGGTCAGCCGGCGTCAAAACAGGCAGGGGCGGACTGGCCCAGCGTTCGTAACAATATTTTTTTCTATGCTGCTGGTGGAAATTATTCCACTGTTTTTTACTTGTTACTGTTAAAATAAGTATGGTATTTTTTATTCATACGCGCTTAAAATTATATTTTAATCATGTTTTCCAAATGAACATTTTGGTATCTCAACAACTAATGGTACTTTCTATCGTTGGCCATCGCATACAGAAATACCAATATACAGAAACCAAAACACAGACAATAACTCAAAAATGTCTAGAATCAACGAATCTCATCTACTTATGATATTTTACAACATATTTCGCTGTTTTTTGAGTATTTGTGAGGTTAGAAAAAAAATCATGGCCCAATAGATAGTAATTAGTACCAGATTAGGTTTCAGTGCATCAAAATACATAAAAATATACTGCTTTCGTTAACTGTAGGGGACCTTTCCTCTGTGTTTTTCGATTTCTGTTTATAGTAATTTCAGCATGCGAGGGCTATTTTGACGTTTACAACTTTGGATTTGTTAAAAAAATCAGCCACAATGAAGTGTATTATCGAGATATACGGTATGTCTCAGAAGAAATTGCTAATAAGTAGAGTTGGTGCTAGGCGGAGTGTAACAGGACCGTAGTCAGTTTACGAATGAAAATGTTAATATGTTCACAGAAACTATGTTGCATCATAGTACATTACTAAATATTATTACATATTACCAAACGCGAATGTCGCACGACACTGTGTATGTCCTGCCCTTGACTAGTTGGCCTTCACAGCTGACTTGCATTACGCAAATTGCGCTAGCAATGTTAGTTATTTATGGCACGCTGTAACAGACAGTCGCCGGTATTGCATCGCGTTGATACGTTTCGTTTTTACGTATTCGCCGTGTGTTTAAATAACTTGAACATGAAACCTAACATTTTACTACTTTTGTTTAAAACATAATCAATATGAAAATTAAAACTCATATTACAATCAAAAATTACTCCTAGATCTTTAATTTGTTGAACTCTGTTTAAAGATGCGTCAATTTTGTAATTATATGAAATTAAGTTATTATTTTTAGTAAAAGATATGCAAAAACATTTTTGTAAGTTTACAAATAGTTTATTTTTATTGCAGTAGTTAAGTTGTTTGGTACTCCATCCTCAATCGCTACCGCGTCTACGCGCCATTGTTATCATGTCGCTAGACAGAAGCTCCTCCCACATTATATTTAATAAGTATGTAAAATGCTGTAGACATCTTCAAACTATATTATTTAAGAATATTCCTGCCTTCACATTTACAACTTATGTACATTGTAAAACACGTTCTCCTACATAAAGATCCAATCTAGCATAATACCGTCCTTTGCCGTACGAAAAAATTAAGCGGCCATTTTCAATAAATCCTAGTTACCGCTACCTAACATTAACATATTAAATAAATTTATAACTACACTCTATACGGCCGAAAATAGTATTTTACTGCATTAAGATTCCAGTTTTTCAAGTAAAATTCGAGTTGAACGAACTATCGTTTGAAGGTTACGAAATCCTACAAACGAAATTAACGTTTCAAGTTAATGTATTCCATAATGAATATCTTTATCGAAATATTACTTGCGTATCAAATATGAGTACGGTGAGTCATTATAATCCGAAGACAAAGTGATCCTGCCGAAAGTGGAGACGAGGAGCGGTGATTTCTTTTTTTCTACATCTGCTAATGGTAAATGTCACTTACCGGTTGCGTTTGGCGCTCACGGAAAGTCGAAAACGACGATCCCACCGTCCGCAAAATGTTATTCATACTCATCCTTTTTTTGGTTCAAGAAGATGGTAGTAGAAAGTAGCGGTGTCGGAAATAAATAATTGTCAACCTATACGTACGAACATGCGGTGGTAAATGTACACCATTAATTTTAGTTAAACGACTAGATTAGGCAAAATGGTTAATTCCATTCGACTAAAAAATTTCCATGCGAAATTTTATTTGCCAATGCGCATTCACTTTAAATGTAAGGTTCATTCTAAACACATAATTGCATAAATTATGCGCTATGAGTCTTTTGCACATCAGGGTTTACATAAATACCTCGTCGTCTGGATCTGTGTTGCATAACACCATTCAGTTGTAATCATTAATTGTATACAGTGCTTAGTAAAGTAGTGGATAAAATAAAAAAAAAAAAAAACTTCGACTCTGCCTAGATGAGGTTTTCCCAAAGTTTTGGATAGGAAGAAGGGGATCGATTGAGTGACCAGCCCGATCGCCACATCTGACACCTCTAGATGAAGTGAATCCAAAAAAAAAACGTGATCAAAGTTGGCCGAATAAAAAAGACCTATTTCTATCTCAAAATAACCTTGCTACGAGCCTCTTGCAGATCATGTTTTACATAAATACATACCTCGTCGTTTGAATCTGGGTTGCACAACACCGGTCAGTTTTCATCAATAAGTGTATACAGTGGTTTCGCAAAGTAGTGGATAAAATGAATAAAATATTTACGGATCTTTTCTGAAAAATTACTCTTGGCTTGTTCGACTCTTATGTTTTAGTGACTCGACTGATGAACTCTTATGTTTTAGTCATTGAAATTTGGCAGTGTTGCAATTGGTCAATGAATTGTTACAAGTATTGGAAAGTAAACAGTTACCAAAATTGAACAATTTTTTGAAAAATAAATTTTACAATTTGTTGTGCATTAAATGGTATGTGTAACAGTCTTATTTTTTTAATTGCCAATTTGCATTCCCCTTAAGTAATGCTATTCATTCTGTACACTTCAAATTTGCATAAACAATGCGCTAGGGGGGGGGGGGGGGGAAAACCACCCGGCAGAGCAGGGAGAAGAAAAAACAGGTGGGGGGGGGGGGGGGGGTAAAAAAATGGGGGGGGGGGGGGGGGGGGGGGGGGGGGGGGGGGGGGGGGGGGGGGGGGGGGGGGGGGGGGGGGGAAAAGGGGGGGGGGGGGACCGGGGGGCGGTTTTTTTTTGGGGGGGGGAAAAAAAAAAAGGGGGGGGGGGGGGGGGGGGGGTTTTAAAAATTGGGGGGGGGGGGGGGGGGCGGGGCCCCCCTCCACGCTGTTAACAGCGCTTGAATCGCCTAATATGAACCCTTGCAGCGACTGTAGTGGTAGTGGCGCTGTTAATTTTATTTTTCAAGGAAACTGAGTGAATATCCACGGACCCAATAATGGCCAGTCCAATCACCATCCTGCTCTGACACCTCTAGACTCATCAAAACTGATTCTTCCAGTGAGAGTATGTATATAATGGAGTGCTGTCCGTAAGTGAACACTCCGTAAGTGAACACATTATTTGTTTGTTGGACTATATACACACTTAATATCAATTAAGTTTCTTACTTAATAAATCCCCTTATGGTTCATCATTATTAAAAAAAATATTTGATTGAAAGTTAATCAGTGTTAAATAGATTTTCTGTATCCAATAATACCCAGAAACCAAAAACCCCCAAGACGAATACAAAAGGCCTGATGTTATTTTACTTTTAATCTCTCCAGGCGCTAACAAAATAGGCATTGTTTTTAATATTCAAAAAACTACTCTCATATTACATTAAATTTAGCACCCAAGCGTCTATCAAATCTGACTTAAATACAATAGGTACATAAATTTTGTGAACCAGTTTTTCAACTAACCTTTTTTATATCGTTAACAGATAGATAAAATGACTTTTTACCTACCTGTGTGGAGACTTATTTGTTTAGGTATTTATTATTTTCGTTGTCGCGTGGTGTCGTTGAGATGTGATGTTTTAGTGTCGTGATATGTATAGTAATTCCAGTTTTTCGCAAACCAGAATGCAACTGATTCTAGAGGAACTATCCTTTGATTCAGATGTGGTAAGTACCTGTGCACTTCATTCGTATCAGTTATGCATATGCACCAAATACAGAAATAATCATTTTTATATACCAAAATGGAATAATAATATTACTGATTGACGTCAAATTTATGTAATTTGGGAAGGAAAACGTTTATATTGTCACCCACCTTTCCACAAATATTGAAGCCTTGATGTAAAAATACCACTTGCTACGGAAATTTTGTAGAATGCTAAAAAATATTCTAGGTTAATTTTATTTATTTATACAGGGTCCGGAAAAAGTGTGAAATAATGACTTTTTAACCATCCAAATGTTATTTTTTCCTCAAATTAGGTGTCCAATATGTTCCAACTCTTTCTGTGATGCTGTTAACACCGTTTTTTATTTCGCCCATAAATTGCTGATATTCTTTCAAATGTTGTTTGCATTTGCACAATTTCCTCCGGAGTACTCATAATAATTTTGTCCTCACTGTATATTTTAAACTAACTATTTAAATGTAACTAGGCTCTTTTCAGATCCACGCATCACAAAATGACATTGAATTACGAAATGATTGGAAATTACGAAAAACAGCTGCTAGATATTTAGTCAAAAAGTACAGGGTGTTCAGTAAAGAATGAGCCATATTTCATGAATAATACATTATTATTTCATAAAGTTGTTGCTGAGAGCTGTTGTTCTGAAAATAACTGAATACGAAAATGGCACTAAACTAAGCACATTAAAATATGACCACTTGAAAAATAGACAGCATTTAAAAATAAGATAAAGAAACCATCTAAACCTAAAAGCAACAACTAAAAAGAAAGTATTTATTTTAAATTTGATTTTCGAAATATCCACCATTTGCTTCAATGCATACTCGACATCTCTTTAAGAAATTTCTTCTAACTGCGAAATAGAAATAGAAATCCACAGGATGCAAATCTGGATTTCGTGGAGGCCGTGATTGTTCACTTCCTCATCCCATCCACTGATAGGGGAAAACGTTATTTAAATTGTTTCATATTTTTTATGAAATAATGAGGAGGACATGGAAGGGGTATAACTTTTTTTAAAGCAAATTGAATGCTATATCAAAATAATAATCATTTCGCAAAAATATCAATATGTAAAGACATTTGAATGGTACAGGTGCTCCAGAACGCTTCTCAAAAAAACTTGAAGCAAAGAGATATTCATATTCATCGCCAAAGAAAAACCCTGTTTTCCTAAATTTGGGAACAATTACCCAAAAACTAAAGAAATTATCGTAAAGAAATAGTGTGAAAAGAACATGTTTCTAGGCCCATAACATCTTAACCCGTTTAGGCCGAAAACGCCACTCCCGGTACATCGCTCTTCAGCGCCTCATAACTAATACTATTTGCGACAGAAAAATTTGACAGGGAGATATTTTTTGAAGTTTAAGACGTGCCCTTTCCGATGGTGTCCATGAAATTCGTCCAAAAAATTATTACTTATGAAAAAAGCAGTTTTTTTTTTAAAAAACGATTTTTTTGCACATTTTTTTAAATCAAATTTTCAAGGGGTTTCCGGTCTGCAATGGATCTGGAACCTCACTAACCGGTGGAATAAATGGTTGAACTTTAAGTATACGTGGTTTAAAGATCGATTTTTTCCCTTATGCGTTCAAATGGCGTCGGAACTGCAAAATTTTTGCAAAAAAATTCAAGAATTTTTTATTGGAAAATGATGCTAATAAAGATTAAATTAGTATGGAATTTTAGATTTTTTTCTCGAAAACTGCATTTTTACAATAAATTTTAAGAATAAAAAGTTCTTAAAATCATTTTAAAATGAATTTTTTTAGAATTTTTTAAGAGCTTTTTTAAATTTTACAAAAATTGATTATTTGCAAAATCCAAAAAGTTGCTCAAAAATTCCAGTGTATTCTTTGACTGGTTTTAAGAACTTTTTATTCTTGACAATTTTTTGTAAAAGCATCATTTTCCAATAAAAAATTCTTGAATTTTTACGCAAAAATTTTGCAGTTCAGGCGCAATTTTGAACGCATAAGGGAAAAAAATCGATATTTAAACCACGTATTCTTAAAGTTCAAACATTTATTCCATCGGTTAGTGAGGTTTTAGGTCCATTGCAGACCGGAAATCCCATGAAAATTTGATTTAAAAAAATGTGCAAAAAATCGTATTTTTTTAAACAGGTTTTTTTTTATAATTAATAATTTTTTGGAGGAATTTCATGGATACCATCGGAAAGGGCACGTCTTAAACATCAAAAATATGTCCCTGTCAAATTTTTTCTGTCACAAATAGTATTAGTTATGAGGCGCTGAAGAGCGATGTACCGGGAGTGGCGTTTTCGGCCGAAACGGGTTAAGGAAGCAAAAATAAAATAAATTGACTAAAGGAGCTATTCTTGAAGTATGACCCATTCTTTATTGAACACCCTGTAGAAATGAGTGAAAAAATGAAATGTAATGGTACTTTTTTAACTCAAAGCAATGAAGAATGAACCGCCATGATTTTTTTTACAGATTTCTGTAGTTAAAAAAACAGAAAATTTAAAAACACTAGGATGAAAAAAATGGCGTGTTTTCACGGACGTAGAAAAAACATAATTTACGCTAAATTCCCCTGGTACATTTCTAATTCATTGAAAGGTCACGCCCAGTTGGACGACTTTAAACAAACAACTTATATTTTTATGAAGGAAAAAAAACGCGACCAATAAAAAAAGAGTTTAGAGCTACTCGTACTCCGGTCTATGTACCAAATCCCTGTCCGACAACAGAAACCCAATATTCTAGATTATGTTTTATTTACGGCCCATCGGCGAGACGACGGACAAAAAAAAAGTTAAGAGCTATGCCGTGTACTCACGAGATAAATCAGTTTTTTATTACGGTTTTAATTACACGTAGGTGAGGTGCGTCATGGAATTCGTAGGTGAACTAACCCGGTGTACCCGTACAACAGAGCGGTCCAGTTCATGAGAACCTGATCATGCCCCCCGTACCTAGCCCCGAAATATCGAAATTAATTTATTCTAATTGTACCGAACTTAAAACAAGTCTTATTATGCTTTAGGTAATAACATTTATGTCCGTCCATCTGCGGTTCACATGATCAGAATGTACGGACTGGGCCAGCGCGCTAGATTACGGGCCAGTTTCGTTTCTTCGGACGCCACACAGTGGGAAAAAGTAGCAATGTAGGCCTTCAAAACTCATTTCTAGTCCAGTAGGCAGAGACTTGTATGTGTTCTTGAAGCATATAAAGCTAGTTTTGACGGTTCCCCATGTATTTTTTTTGCGTAGAACACAATGGGCGGGGTCCGTAGAGCTGAAACCGTCCGCTAATTTCTTAAATTAACAATTTGTTAAAAAAAACGTATTTTTTTCACATTTCGTTTATATCTCCGTTCCTTGGCATATTCTATATAGCATATGCATATTGCAAGTTGTAGTCTATTGAATTTTCAAAATTTTAAGCCCAACCCAAGTCTCCAAGTGCTATTGTTAACTTGCAAATGACTGCTGAAGTTGAAAAAGTGCTTTTTTCCACTATTTGTTTACTTCGAAAGTAGGGCGACTATGATCATGGAAATTTCTGCTTGGAGGGACTGCTATTTGTAGCATGAAGTTATTTGTAGTACATCGCGTCAAAAAAGGTAGTCGGGTAGAAAACGTTATAAAACTGGCCCAAATTAATATATTTCAAAACATCAAAAAGTCTCGTGCAAACGAGACTTTTGACTCGAGATTTATGATTTTTCTAGCCCAACCCGGTCAATATCGTACAATAGACAAAGAAATGGCGTGATCGTTAATAAAGGCTTGGAAAAAAAAACGATCGTTAATTACTCGAACAGATCGAATTGAATTTTTTTTGTAACTTCATACTACAAATAGCAGTCCCTCCAAGAAATTTCATGATCATAGTCTCCCTGCCCAAAAAAATTGTGAAAAAAAGCACTTTTTCAACTTCAGCCGTCATTTGCAAGTTAACAATAGCACTTGTAGGTATATTCTGACATAAGAAAAAGGATCCACACCTTTTTTATTTACTAATTCTTTAATAATAACTGCAATTCTTTAATTATAAATACATCGACTACAGCAAGGCGTTCGATTCGGTACCTCACGCTTGGCTACTGAAAGTTTGGAAATTTAAAGTCTGCGCTCGGATAAAAGTTCTTCTCCAACATCTTATGCAGTCATGGAAAACAAATATTTGGGACTCTGAAGGAAACATAGGTCAAGTTGGGAACAAGAAGGGACTCATCCAAGGTGATTCACTTTCACCAGTTTGGTTCTGTCTGGCAGTTAACTCATTATCTGCACTGCTGAAACAAAATAACCAAAAAAAAGGAAACCACAAAAAAAAAAAAACAAAAAAATCAGGTGGCCAAGGCAAATTATCTGAAACTACTAGGATTCAGCGACGACATCAGAATATCCTTTGGCCTGGATAACTGCTCCACACTGAGTGTTGTGAAGGGAGCATCTTATAATAACACAGGTATATTCACCGGAAGAGCAATACCGTTAGCTGGGAAGACAGCAAAATCAACCACAAACAACTGCAACAAGATTTCCAGGAAAAATATAAGAACTGCGTGACATACCCCAAATACCCCAAATGAATACCCCAAATATTAAAAATAGGCAAAAATTATTCTTATAATTATTTTGTACACCCGACCTGCTATAGTTTTCGAAGGACATTCCACACGAAAACCTAATACTACCATCATTGAAAATTATAAGCTTTGCCTACTGTATCTCACAGTATCCAAATATCCGAATTATTTAAGTTTTTTTCTCTCGAGCTTATAATCTGATTAAGCTACGAAATTTAAACACTTTGTAAGTATTCAAACCAGTTTTAAACTGGTATTATTATTTTAGAATAACATGTACTCTCGCTCATTAGAATGTTCATTTTCTAATGCCGTAAAATATGGCGTTTAGCTTCAAGTACACGTATGTGGAAATTTTAATCTCTATTACATGTAATTAAATACCAAAAATACCGGGTACCTGAATAACGTGGGTTCTAATTAGACAGTGAGGCCAACTAAGGAGAAATTTGATAGGAAGAGAGTAACTAGCCTGCATTTCGTAGTGTGTTTCTTCAATTACAATGTCTAGCATTGTAATTTTACCAGTCTATCAATTTTCAAGGCGACAACAGCCATTCTGTGTCGTTTTAATCTTATTTTTGATTATCATCCTTGGTATTTTATAATGTTTACAAGAGATGGACATACCTGAAAGCACTAAACATTCAAGTTGTGCATCCATTTTTGGAAATGTCTACAGTACATACGATGAATAAAAGCAGTCCACATACATATCCTTGAGGGACACCGGACACCAGAACTTTCTTTTTACTTGAAAAAACTTTCAAATATGTATGAAATAGAAAAGCCAACAGAAATATTAACAACAAAATTTTGCCTCGAACTTCGACATACCTTCTAGCTCTCTCGTTCATAGCCAGATTTGATGATTTTTTTTAATGGTTAGTTCCTTATCTTTGTCAATTTAAATCTGACGTTCTTAGTGAATTTTAACTTCTGTGGGGTAATTTTAATCATTTTCTTTTATTACTAGTTGTTAATCTCATAACTTAGACCATTTGTTGACTTCTTGGAGTACGCTATGTAAAAAATTGAGATCAATATCATTAAAAGACACATTCCACTTTTTACGTTACCTTTCTCTCTTTTTTTGGCTCCTGACGAAAACACATTAAATCTCACCCAGTAAATCAAACAAATACACATTAAATCCCACTTAGAGTGAATATCGGACCAAAAGTAGGTGATCGATCAAGGAACTGGTAATGCATGAGAAACAAATCATTAAACAACACCGAAAATGCATCCGGTACCATATACGACACCGAAAATTTATCTCTAGGTAAAGGAATACATTAGAACCGAGACCAAATTGATTATAATTACTTCAGGTCATCGGTTTACCACGGTGCTGGTAGCAGGATGCCGAAGAAAGAACATTAACTACATCGGAATTTAAATGTAGGTAACAAAATTGATGTAAGGGGGGATCTGTGTATTTTTATGACAGTATTAGGTGTAGTCGGGATCTGTACAAAAAAGTTTTAAAATGTTCGTAGAGTTTTATATAATTGCATCTATTTTGGGAAACCCTATATTTTATTATACAGGGTTTCCCAAAATAAAATAAAGAAATACGTTCAGGATAAGTATGAGGACAATTGTTCAGTTTTTGTAAGTAAAAATACAGTGAGCAACGAAAGTCATCATACACCCACTTTTTGAAGTTTGCTTAAATTCTGATAATTTTTGTATTACAGCATTGATTTTTTTTTTGCTTCTGACAGGATTATAGCTTGTGATATTCTGCGTCTAATAAGCCGAAGTTGAAGGCGGTGTGTCGATTGTGTGAAAAGATATCGGTGAAAAAGATAAATTTCAATGTTTTCAAAGAAACGTAAATAACTTCGAAAATAGTAAATCCCTTTCGAAGTTGTTGGATTCGTATTAAAGGGAAATCTTCAGTGTATCAATTTTACTAACTGTCATTTTGAAAAAAAATTTTCCTAGACATGAAAAAAGTTGAACCAAAAATATCACGAAAATTCAAAAAAGCCCTGTACGCCACACATTACTCCAACAGAAATTTAGGATTAATATCCCTCTAGATCTCTCTGTGTTTTATTAAAATTTCAGGAGCAGTGATTTTTACGAAAACGATACTAAGGATGGTAGAATTTTGAATTTTCTTGATATTTTTGGTTCAACTTTAGATTTTGTCCATGTCTAGGAATTTTTTTTTTTTCAAAATGACTCAGTTAGTCAAATAGATAAACTGAAGATTTCCCTTTGATACGAGTCCAACAACTTCGAAAGGGATTTACTATTTTCGAAGTTATTTACGTTTCTTTGAAAACATTGAAATTTTACTTTTTTAGCGATATCTTTCCACACAATCGACATACCGCCTTCAACTTCGGCTTATTAGAGGCAGAATATCACAAGCTATAATCTTGTCAGAAGCAAAAAAAACAATGCTGTAATACAAAAATTATCAGAATTTAAGCAAACTTCAAAAAGTTGATAACTTTCTTGAGTGTGAAAAAGTTGAGTGTGATAACTTTCTTTGCTTACTGTATGTAGATTGGTTGGTACTAAGCAACATGTTAACCTTAAGGCGTAAATCTAAATCAAACGGTAGGTCAAGAGAGATAAATACGGAAATTAAAATAACAGAATATACTAAATAATAGGATTTAAAATTTACAGTCGACCTACGACAAACATGAGCCAACATAAATATTAGTGAAATCCATTATGTTATTGTTGGATTTCGTCTAATACCGTACTCTTGCCTTGATTCGGATATTACTGAATAAATTTGTAAAAAATAATTTACATCATGGTTCTCCACAACGGTACTAAAGTGTCTGTATTTAGTCATAAAATAGAATTTCCTATGCCGATAAAAACGCCATCAAAAATCCAATGACACAACGACTCTGAGACGTATAAATTAAAGCAAAGAGGTGTATTGTAATAGATGTGGAAACAGAGTGGTCAGTCCAGTTAAGATGAGTGCGTTCAAATATTCCCTCACAATATGTATATCGCGTCATAATATATAGTAAGACAGACCCATGAATAATAAAGAGTAATAATAATAATGGGCAGACGTGAAAGTTGTTCTCTATTTCTTACATGTCCGTGTAACAATGATTTACCTCTAAATAAATGGTAGTAAACATTTTACGGGCTATGGTTTTATGCATAACTGTATATCTACGAAATATATCAGACGTACACGATCTAAAATAAAAACATGACGGACAGCATTTGTACCGTTGTACGGGCTATGTTAATGACATAGGATCGTTATTATTGAGTAATGACTATGTAAATAAAGTCATTGAAACGAATAATAAGATTATGATTTTGAATAAGGTTTCGTGGTATAGAATTTTGATAAAGTTGGGACTGTAAGACAGGCTCTTACGAAGCGAGTTGACAGTATACAGTAAGCGGCACCCTAATGCGTACATAGCCGAATGAAGAGCAATTGATAATTTAACTTCTTTGTTCAGTATATGTAAACATGAGGTGAGAACCAATCGCAATCCAATCGCTAGCGCAGGCGTATGAAAGGCATCCGGTTTGTGGTAGGGCTATTTGAGTTAAAATTTGAAATACCATTTTATATTTTGTACTGGTCTAGTGCCTGATTAGAAGAGTGCGTCTCATCAATCAATATTGTCATTTGCCAATGATTTTACGTATGTGTGTAAGCTAAAACACATACGCCAGCACATCACCTTCGAACAACTATTCGCATACTAATATAAAATATAAATTAACCAAACGACAACAAACGACTAGCGTCTAGCCGGTACCAGGTCACGGGTGATCCTGGCCAATGAGAAATACCTGTGTAACGCGGTGAAAGCGGCAAACTTTAAGTCAGTAAGTCACAAAACTTTGATATGAAAAGTTTAAAGGAATCACCTTACTAACTTAGCTTGATTCTTTTTTTATGTTAAAATTCAGTTTTTAAGGAAATACAGGCAAAAATTGTCTTATTATTTAATGAAATTTGATTACAGGATTTACAGTTTTATTTTATTTCTCAGTAGTAAAATTGTCTAGAAGCATGCGTGTTTTTCTTTTTCGGTTTGATTGATCGGATCGCCCGTGACCTGGTGCTGACTAGACGCTAGTAGTAAATTCGCCTATGACATCAAAATGTATCATTTAATATGTATTTAAGATCCACCTATATACGCATTAGGCTACCGCTTACTGTACAGCTGATTAACATTTTTAAATCTCAGTAGAAATAGGACACACAAAGTTGGACCCCTTTCTATAAGACTAGACTCAAAAAATAATATATTTAATGCGGTCTGTACTGTTCTTTTGAAGTAAAAAAGACAGCGACATCTACTGGGTAGTAGCAGAGTCTGATGATCCTAGTTATCATATAATGAGTCTTTGTCAGTGGGTTCAAATCTCAACTTACACGGGTGTGTAAGTATATACAATGTATGAAATATCTGAGGTTACATGAAAGAGCAACGAAAGTTGGACCTCTTTGTATAAGTTGACACAACAAATAATCCGCGTGTTAGCGTCTGTATAAAATATTGCAGATAGATAAATTTAAAATGACATATGTAGCTATAATTAATATGGTGGTGTACATTATAATAAAAAAAGTAATACAAGTCCTTGACGACATCATAGATGTTACGACAGTGTTTCGAAAGTAGCCAAAATAAAAAATAAGAGTAATGGTTTTATTTAAAAAAAATAGATAAACACTTACTTTCGATTTTATTTAAATACGAATCATGATCAGTATCAAAAGCGCATAACACAGTGCACGTATGAATAACATTACCTTCGAATTTCTTAAAAGGTACCAACGGATTTCCCTGTAAACTCCTTTTTGTTTATTTAAAACCTATTTGTATTAATCTCGAGGTTATCAAGGCAGTTACTGGTGAAATCAAATGCATCTAGGATACCACTGCAGCAATATGTAATCATGTATTATGAAAATCAAAAAGGAGTCATTCCATATAAAATCGAATGAAAATAAGAAAAATCGTTGCCGACCCATTTTAGATTTTGCTGTAACTTTGAGGAACTCTTCTTTAGGGTCCCAAAGAACAAAATTTACGCAAATTTAATTTTTACAAACGCTCGTTTCCGCCTATTCGAATTAAAGCTTTTAAAAATCGTCATTTTTATGCTTTATCAAATTTAACTCTAAAATTTTTCCTTTTTAAGATATCTACCCGCTTGAGGCGGCATTTTGAAGGGGAAAGATGGCAGTTTTAGTGTAAGTATAAAAAATTCGATCAGTCATTACCTCCGGATAATGGCAGCGTGTTAAAATTACGCGTTTTTTTCTTATTTTTTTGTGAATTTTAATCGACTCTAGCGTCTTGACTGTTTAGAGTAAGCAGCTTATGTTACTCAGGAATTAAGTGTACATATCATAGACGAAACGAGTCGACCCGAGCAGCTCACTCCTTATAAAAAAATTTTTTTTTTGAAAAATCGCATTATTGAGGTTATGAAAAGAACGTGTTGACTGCGTGATAAAAATATGAAACTTACAGAATCTATAGTTCTCACCTTTAACTTCTTCAATCGACTGCACGCTCGTTTTGTTATTTTCATATTTAGTGAATGTACAAGTGGTTGTTTTGTAGCGAAAATTGACCTAATTGCCATTATTCGGAGGTAATGACTGATCAAATTTTTGTTACTTACATAAAACTGCCATCTTTCCCCTTCAAAATGCCGCCTCTAGCGGGTAGATATCTTAAAAGGAAACATTTTTAGAGCTAAATTTGATATAGCATAAAAATGACGATTTTTTAAGAGTTTTAATTCGAATAGGCGGAAACGAGCGTTTGTAAAAATTAAATTTGCGTAAATTTTGTTCTTTGGGACCCTAAAGAAGAGTTCAACAAAATCTAAAATGGGTCGGCTTCTTCAATTAGACGATTTCATATGGAATGACTCAAAGGTAAATAACGTTCAGAGGTGGGAATGAATGCTTTTGCAATTATGAGCATAACGTTCGTGTGGGTACTCTTGTCAATCTCATACGGAAATCTTTTCGGGTTCAAGCTCAAGTTCAAGGTGATTGCACGAATAGTACGGCAGAAAAATACGTTCTTCATTGTCTTTGAACAGCATACTTATCTCTACTTGATTGAGCTGTTATTGTACGATCGTTTAAAAAAAAAGTTTATACCTCTCTGCTGTAAACTCATTTAAAACATAAATATATTTCAACTCTGTATAGAAGTAATCCCAGGGCAATCTATTCTCGATAGGTTTGGAAGTATTCTCGCTGCATTCCTTTTTTATGTTTTGCAGCTCAAATAAAAGTAAATAAAACCACCTAGTAAACACCAAATGTCGGTTTCGTTGAACCCGATCCTACTTCTAAGTTCACTGACAACAAAGTGTCCCCGCTTGATTGTGACTGAACTGTTTTCTGTTGTTTTCGTTAAATTCCATATTTTTTTTTCATATTTTTTTCATAGTTTGAAGTGTTTTCTGCCATTTATTTCTAGAGATATGGATGGCACTGACTCTAACCAAATGGTTACTTTCTCTTCCACTAATATTTCTATTTCCTCTTGGTTCTTTTCACCACAAAAAACCAATTGACGTCAGTGCCGTGTGGCGGAATTTGAAATTCTTAAAACAGCTATATGATTTTACGCCTACTGGAACGCAATATGTGATGCTCTGATCTTTAAAGAAACATATGTTTTTGCATTTAATTAATTACTACAAAAAAAATGCAACCGCTGCTAGTTAAAAGGTTGAATCAGAGCTGCGTTGTTAGTTATTAAACTCGCCTTTCTATGGTCTATCGAATATATTAGATGCGATCCAGGTACAGATACGTGATTGATACTGATTCCATATTCGTTAATAGTATCCCTATAATTACGTATAATATAGAATTGATAACCATCTGAAAAGAAGGTATTATCAGTCTACCTGGTTAAAAAAATTAAACGGAAAAAAATTATTGCTCGAAGCAAATAATGTAGCTACAGTTTTTTGTTTTCGTATTTGTAATGTGTGGGCAGGGACTTATAGTCCAGTTGCAATCATTTGTTTTGGGTTCCAATATTTCATGAAAAAGTAAATCTTCATTATGGCTAACTCTTTCGACGTTTTTAGATGTGGATAAATAAAATAGTCAATATTTATAAAATCTGGAGACCTTGCAGGTAAATCAACAAATAATGGAGTGACAAAAAAGTCTGTGTAAGTTTGACGTACTGTCGTATTATCTTGCTGAAAGTGTCTATGTGCTAACTCGCTTGATAAAGAGTTCTAATAAATCACTGCGATATCTTTCAGCAGTTACGGTTTGGTTAAAAAATGTTCGTCTGATGATTCGCCATCTTGAAACCATTAATTTTTGTGGATGTAAAGGAGTTTCAACTAATTCAGGGGGATTTTCTGCGAGCTCGTTTCGTTTATTTAAATCTTCTAAAAGATGAAACCAGGACTTATCAGAAAAGAAACACTTGAAAGCCAGAATGTCATCGTTTTTCAAGTTTTCCAAAAACCACTGGGAATACGGTGTTCTTCCAAAATCTAAATGCCTGAGTTTGTGGACTGTTGATTTTTAGATGGGCATAACAGCAGATGCTTCTTTTTTTTAGGAGCTGTGCTCCTTAGTTTACGGATTACTGATCCAGTTTCACGAAATTCGTCAATACAAGCATGAATTTGATTTTCAATCCGTGTGGTTACAAGGTTAGGAAACTGTTGACAGAACAGGTCCAAAATTTAAGCATGACAGATTTTTTAAAAAATGTCTTTTTTGGAAAACGAAAGGCACAGGAATTTCGAGCTCTTCAATGCGATTTTCGAGCTGTCTGTAGCATGCACCGTTTCGAAAATAGCTCGAAATTCCTGTGCATTTCGTTTTCCAAAACAGTCATTTTTTAAAAAATCTGTCATGCTTAAATTTTGGACCTTGACAGAACCCCTCTATGTATTGACAAATTGTTGAAATAGTTTTGTGTGGTAATTACATATTCCAACAGTTAATAAATAAAATATGTAAGTCACAGTCTACCCTAATTGAGGGTGTATTTAAAGTTGCGGTAGAATACAACAATTTGGCAACATCGACATATCACCAGTCCGCAGTACGTCACATTATGACGTCGTTTTGAGCCTCGGTGGGTAGTTTACGTTGGAGCTCGACCTACCGACCGTCACACGTATTTAAAAAAGTGCTAATGACTGCTTATTATCCTTTAATACGCCTTGCCGGCGATTTTTTTAAACGCCACACTAATTGTCGACGCCAGAACTTCAACCACCTGAAACTTTCGAATTAACATATTTTACATTGTAGCGCGAAAGTTCCCCCGATGCTCCGTCGCCGGTTTCAGCGCGGATTTGATCCGCACTGGATGCCGTAAGTTAATTAAAAATTAAATATCCGTGAAATTAGCGGGTGTGTTAGTTAAAAGGGAATAATACAAATATCCTTAACGACGAACGTAATACCCGAAGCATCGAACGCCGGGAACGGTAAAACTTATAATACTCACAATGGGTAATTTATTACTGCCGGAAAGTTTATTGTCCGGTACCTATTCTCCGGGTATGGCTCGCAGAATTTAAGCCGAAAATTTGGGGTGCATGTGAGTATTTAGCGTGACTGAGCGAAATTATTTATCGAATTTAGTATCTTTGAGTTCGTTCTCGGTAAGTAGTAGTTACCGCGCGAACAGGGCCGGGGTCAGGGGGAGGCGAACATCAAAATAATCAGGTAGAACGTGGGGAATGTAAAAACTCTAAAGAAGGGACATTTTATTAAACTAGAAATCACGACACATCGTGAGGTGACTTTCACGAAATATTCCTTGGAAAACCAATCTATTATACCACAAATTTTTACTACTCCTTTCAGTGGCGGCTCTTGAAATTTGAAATTCTCCTATTATCATAGAAATCATAGGGCCCTCAGTAAATTTTAGTGGGTTATTACTAGACCTAAATGGAAGGTAGGATTAAAAACTTCAACCGAAACACATTTTTTTCAAATATCAGTGTCTGTACCCCCAGAAAATCATAGAAATGGACTGTAAAACACGAGATGTGTAAATTAAGTAATGAGTCTGGCAACGTAGCGCCCGATCTAGCAACACTACGGGGACGGGACTTGGAAGGGCGGTAGTTTAACATGTAACGCACCTTCAGTACAAATTTGAACGTGTTAGAGTCATTTGTTTGTTCTTTGTGACTATTTTCGTATACCGGTTTTTTCTAGTGCGTTTTAAAAATGAGTGTAAAGTGTGTTTTAAAAATTTTGAGCAACAGTGTGCTGTCAGGTTTTATTTCAAACTTGGACACAGCACAACGGATACTTTTGCAAAACTTCAACACGCCTACGGAGCCAGTGTTGTTTCAAGAGCCCAGTTTTTTGGTGGTTTAAGCTATTCTCAGAAGGAAGAGAGTCAATTGAACATTAATCACGCAGCGGAAGGCCTTCATCTTCAAGAACCGATGAAAATTTAAGAAGAAGAAGAGTAAAATTTGAATCACATCACTGTTCAGGTCATGCGTGTGAGACCAAACATCAAGAACAACTGGATGTTGCATCACGATTGCCCCCCTTATTCGCCTGACTTGAGTCCTTGTGGCTTTTTTCTCTTCCCGAGATTGAAAAATCACCTCAAGAGACGTCATTTTGGGACCATAGAAAACAATCAAACAGCTGTAACCGACCAACTGAAGGCTCTTTCAGTATAATATGAGTTCCAGCATTGCTTTGAGCAATGGAAGAACCGCCTCCAGCGCTGTGTGGCTTCCCAAGGAAGTTGTTTTGAAGGAGACAATACTGAATTGTAATTCTATTCGTAATAAAAAAAATTAAAACATCAGTTTCATTACTTAATTTACACACCTCATACAAGGTTATCATAAAGTCAAGGATGGATCTGCAAACAGGAATAAGTTTTGTACAATGTTATTATAAAATTATTTTATTTTTGGTTATTTGTTTAAATTTATTTTACCTTGGTTAATGATTATTTTATTACCACATTTTATGTAATTATAAAATGTGGTCAACGTTTAATCAATTTTTTGTTCGTCAAATGTTGTCAACAAAGTGTAGACTTGCCAACTGTTGTTTTTCGAGGTCGTGTTACAAGTAGAGAATTTGATAATTCATGGCCATCAAGATCGCCTGATCTGAATCCAGCGGATATTTGGCTTTGGGGCTGTTTAAAAAATTTAGTGTTTTGGATACAACCAATAACGCTGGAAGAATTAAAAGACAGTATTAGGGAGCAAGTTTCTGCAAATAAACCAAAAATGTTGTATAATGTTCTATTAGTTTTTGTTAATTAAATAGTAATGAAAATAATATAAAATAATACATTCCTTACTTTATAATAAAGTGCATTTGTGATTTTTTTTATATAATTAGCATATGAATATAAAAAAACTTCTTATTTAAACAGAGGGAAAATAAGTTTCAAATAAGTAGGGGTGAAGAAATGATTCTCTGAATTCGAATTCACTACATCATACCTATTAATAAATCGCTCACCTAAGCTCACCTAATTAATTATGCAATTATGGATAATTTAACTAATCAAATTGATTACATGCCAATTTAATTACTAATTCATGGTAATTAAATTGATACTACATACCAGTTTAATTAATGATTCATGCTAATTAAGTGGGGCGCATAATTAATTAGGTGTGACGTCATGACTCATGAATTCGAATTCCCAGTACTATCATTTCATTCCTACTAAAAGATATTTCCTTCTATCAAAAACAGAATTAGGGTTCAACATCACTATTAACCCCTTGACCACCATTCTATCTACGCCACTGGCCTTGTGGTCTTCTTAAATAATTCTCTTTTTTTTACCGTTCTTAATTAAATTGCCAAAAATGACCAGTACATAATTACACTCCTTTGTTATACCTAAACCAAAGAATAAACGGTACAAAAAATAACATGGCGGAGTATGTAATTTTCTCTTTGAATAGTTTTAGTTACTTCAGGTATTAAACAATATAACCGGTATAATTACACATTTCTGGCCAGATCCAACTATACATTTAAATTGAGATAGTCGATACTCGAGTGTTTGGTGCTCTAACGTTTTTTTTTTTTTTTTGTGCACGAAACTTTTTATGAAGCCTATTTTTAAAGGAGGTGAAAAAATATCCTAGGGCACTCTGAAAGAAACGCATAAAATATTTTATTGCACGATCCTTTATGCTGGTAGGACACGTGAAGGTTAATAGTTCAACAGGAAACAAACTCTACGCTGTGTTATTAATATATATTTAAACCAATACAAATCCGTGCGTAAATCATTTGTATAGGTCATACGAGTTTTTACGTACATTTAAGTTAACGGTTACGTAGAATAAAACTCATTTCGGCTTTCACTGATCTATGTGTTTCTGATGACCGAGATCTTATCAAGTAGGAAAACAATAAATTTCGTTTTGTCACATACTTATTTTAATTCGTCTCTGAAGACAGGCAAATGCCTCATTAAAAACAGTATGTGGGAACGTGCATTGAATTCCACTTAAAGTTTATATGCACAGTTAGTGGTACAAGACGGTTTAATTGATTTTTATTCGTTCGTCCATATCTGAATACTAGAGACTATTAAAAACGTACATTTGTTTCTTTTGCGTGGCATTTAAATAAGATATTTGCCATATTCAGTAGTTTAAAAAACATGTTTTTGAAGTGTCATTGAACAGGGGAGGTATATTAGAGTGAACCATCCAAAAAAAAAACACGTTGGCCGAGTAAAAGTTGGTCATCAAAGTTGACCGAGCAAAAAAAGACGCACTTATATTAATTTCAAAATAATTAACTTTTATTACATACTTTTTCAAAATTTCAATTTCTGTTTTTTTAATCTCATAGACCTCAAAGCTTATGCTCGAAAATATCTTGTATGAAAGATTAATTAATAAAGACTTTGAAAAGAGGAGTTTTCCAACATTTTAAAAATATAATGTACTTTCTTTTACTTCACCCACACGATTTTTGATGTAAAAATAAAAATTAAAACTGGAAAAAATTAGTAAAAAAATAGTAGAAAAAATAGTCGTAACTGCATTTAAGTATAACTCAAAAGTCGTTGTGCATCACGTCACAACGTGATGCACAACGCTTTTGAGCGTCACAACGCATCATTTTACTGTTTCAGGCATAAAGGCACGAGAATATTCTAGTATTAAACTGAAGAATAATTTTAAATCGTACCCTGTTCCCATCGACTGATTTTTAAAATAAGGGCGTAGTTATTCATTTCAGTTCCATTTTATTCAGGAGATTTCCAACGACAGAAATGTATAGGTTCCATAAGATGTCAATAATCAGTCCTCATTATTCCGGAAATCATCAAATTCATCAAGTTCTTGCTTAAAATATGTCCTCTCCCTTTGCTCATCGTAAAATTCAAATCAGTTAATATGACGCATAAGCATCCTGAGAAATGTTGCGACGCATAATTTTACTGCGCCATAATGGGGGGTTCAAACTAGAGAAATATTGATATTCGACAAAGTGCAATTCCGTTTTTGTTTTGAAAATCATTTTCGATTCTTGTTCCGGAAATGGTTGGTTAAAAAATGGCTTCTTCGTCTTTAGCCCAGCTTAGAATTCAACCAAATTAATTTATTAATATATACCTCCTCTTAATCTTCATTTAAACTAAAGCATAACCACAATCTTCGCAAGTATCAATTTGAATATTTTTAAAATATGGCTTCTTCGTCTTTAGCCTAGCCTGTCAAATTCAGGCAAACCTGAAATTATCAAATTTATCACGTTCTTCCTTAAAATATATCCCCTTCCCTTGCTCATCCTAAAATTCAAATTGGGCCATGTTGTGACGCATAATTTTCCTGCGTCACAAAAGGCAATTTAAAACAAAAAAAAAACATCGAAATTCGAGAAGGTGCAATTCTGTTTTTTGTACTATTTTCGATTATTTTCGAAAAATATATTTCTTCGTCTTTAGTCCTTCCTGGAAATTCAGTCAAACCGGAAATTGTCAAGTTCTTGCTTAAAATATGCCCTCTTCCTTTGCTCGTCCTAAAATGCATACCAGCTACCGTTTAATGTGAAGCATGAGCGTCCTGAGCTACTTTGCGACGCATAATTTTAATTGCAACAAGGTGCAATTCTGTTTTTGTCCTGAAAGGCATTTTCAGTAATTTTTCCAAAAATGGTTGCTTATAATATCGGTTCTTCGTCTTTAGCCCAGCCTAGAAATTCAATCAAACCGGAAATTATCAGATTGATCAAGTTTTTACTTAAAATATACACTTAATGTGACGCATAAGCGTCTGAGGGAAAGTTGTGATGCATAATTTTCCTGTGTCACAAAAGGCGATTTCAACTGCGAATAACATCGAAATTCGACAAGGCGCATTCAGTTTTTGTTCTGAAAATCATTTTCGTATATTTTTCCAGAAATGGTTGCTTAAAATATGGCTTCTTCGTCCTTAGCCCGGCCTAGAAATTCAATCAAGCCGCCGCTGTGCGAAAGTAAAGCTAATCTCGTGGAAGGGCGTAATCATGCCCTTGCATGACTAAATCCACCGTCGGGCGAATCATTTTAATGTGAACGTATTTTCGGGTAAGTCACGAAAATACGCTATAATTATTTAAATTCTCGGTGTAGCTTTTTTATCGGCAATAAAGGGCTGCGTTAATATCAAGTTCAATTTCGTTATGCGTGGCGGTACCAGGTATGCAAAGCGTATTCCCCACACCGCCCCCCAATCTCCCCCCCTCGTTTATCCGACTCCACTACTGTAATAATGCGTCATAAATAAGGCGTCCGTTGCGGCGAAATTATAAATACGCACTGGATGGTAGGGAAACGAGCGGTTTCGTGGGCTTAATACGCACCGGTGGTATATCATTAAGTGCTACCGTGCTGTCCAACTACGGGAAGTTGTCGGCTTTCGACGTGTCCTCAAGCGCTAGGCCTCGAAGTCGATGATACGGGGTGTTGTCCCGCTGAAAGCATTTAAACAATCGTTGCAGTTTATAAGCATAGCTTTTTAGGATTACGCGTAAAATTTTTCAAACCGTGGTATACGAGGTGTGGCACTTCGGTTAAATAACCGAACTGCTGTCATAAAACATTTTATTCGTTACCAATTACAGTAGCAACTTTTTCGCCCTAAATATACTCCCCTTGGCGATCTCTACACCGCTCCATCCGACTTTTTTTATTGTTGAAAGCAGTGCTGGAAGTCCGCTTCTGTAAGCTGGTTCAGAAATTCCGTCGCTTTTGCTTTAACCGCTTCCACACTTTCGAGTCTTGTGCCCTTCAGCGCCGATTTGGCCTTGGGAAATAAAATAAAGTGTAACAGGATGTTTAGACGACAATCTTCGCGTATTACTTTACCAATTTTTTCAATGTTTTCGTCCGTTTTTGACGTTGAAGGCCGTCCGGGGCGCGGATCGTCTTCGGTCGTTTTACGTCCCTCTCTAAACTGTTTAAACCATTCAAAAACTTGTGTGCGGGATAAACATTCATTCCCGTGCACTTCTTTTAACATTGCATAAGCTTCTGTAAAAGTTTTCCTCAGTTTAATAAGAAACTTGAGATTAACCCGTTGCTACAGTCAAACTGAGCAACCCACCCGCTTGTCCAGCGAGCTCAGGGAGGGAAAGTATCACCAGACACAGTTCTGTTCAAACTTGTTGCGACACGCTCGCAACGTGCTGGTAGCAGCATCAGGTTGGTTATTTAATAGCTACACCTCGTATGTATAATAGTCGTTTTTGCTACTGTATTAACACTACTTATTGCGGTTTAATTTTGTTTTGATTTTCCTGGAAAACTTCAGCAACTTGGACATTACTGAACTTTGGTCTTCATGATCTCGGGAGGTCGACTACAGATCCTTCTTTTAAATTACGATACACTTTCATTTTATAAGGTCCTGGTTCTCAAACCCATTCTGATACGAAATCTTCGTAAACTAACAGTGTATTTTCTACCACATTCATAAATAACAGTGTACTAAACTTATTCTCGTTTTCAGATCCATTTCTTTTTCCAAGTTTCTTGTCCAAATTCCCTTAAATTGTATCCCTGACTTTATGATAACCTTGTATTTAAAAAAATCCACAAACTTTTCTGACAAGTAATTTTTTGGCTGTACCTATCTGTTTCTTGTATAACAACCACATAACTTGATATAGACTAGACGCAGATATTAAGTGATACAAAAAATCCCAAATTTTTTTGTCGATTTTCAAAGAACTATAACTTGGGGAAAATAGCCGTAGCGAAAAGAAAAAAAATGAACTAAAGGTCCAAGTTTCTAATTTTTGGAGCTTGAGTTTACATTTTTTTAGCGTCAGTAGTTTTTGAGTCATAAGAAAACCATCGAAAATCAAAAATTCTCTAATTTTTTTTCGATAACGTCATCATAAATCTCTTTTAGATAATTCAATTCTCTTTGATTTGACCTTTTTTTCGACCTCTGTACGATGATTTATCTGCTGATGATATCTGAAATATCGCCGTTCAAAGCAAAAGAGTCGTTTTTGATTTTGGTAGTCAATTACTCGGGAAATAATGAACTTACAGAAAATTAAAGTAGGGTTTTGAAAACTGCAAAGTATCCTTTACAAATTGAAAGATTGGTCTTTGCTAAAAAAATCTTTTCGAAGCGAAATTGTTGTATTGAAAGAGATGTAAAATTGCATAATTAAGGATTTTTGCACAACTTGGCAAATAATTGGATAGTTTAAGGATATTGACTGCAAAATTTCAATCTTAAAGTACCCCAGAGAAAGTCTGATAGTTTGAAAGTACTGTGATTTTTCTTCATAGTGCTCGTAATGGTTGAAATTGCCGTTTGTGCTAAAAAACTGTTAACGCTAAAACAATTTAAACTCAAGATCCGAAAACTAGACACTTGGAGATTCAATTTCCTTTTTTTTCCTTTCTTTATGACCATTTCTCTCTAAGTTACAGCTCTATGAAAATCACCTAAGGTATTTTTTATATCCCTTAATTTTTGCGCCTAGTGTATATATTTCGTTTAGGTTTTTATTGCTCTCCAGACTCTTACGCTACCCGATCCTACATTCTATATATATTTCTTTTGATTTTTTCATCGACTCCCTTTTCTTACACGTTCGAATTAATTGAGTGATTGATAATACCGAGATTGAGGAGTTGGATAGAATCAATTAATTGATCTTAGGTATTTTCTTATATTCGTACATCTTAAATGGTGTTTTTTCGAGCAGGTAAAAAGTGTAATCTATTTTCTTGCAATGAACCTTTATCGTGATACCATTTATTTCCCAAATTTTGTTAATGTTTGTATGTACTTTCTACTTGTTTGCCCAATTACTTTTGAAGAGATGGAAATAAATAAGAACACGTGATTTTATTCTCATTGTAACATATTTTTAGCTTATAAAACACAAAAAACCAGAAACTACAATGTTTTTTAAAACCCTTTCCCATCCTTATCGATATTGACCTATTGACTTAAAAGCTTACCTAACTGTAAGTCCAATAG
This sequence comes from Aromia moschata, assembly GCA_029963805.1. Taxonomy (NCBI): domain Eukaryota; kingdom Metazoa; phylum Arthropoda; class Insecta; order Coleoptera; family Cerambycidae; genus Aromia; species Aromia moschata. Next base: position 4,863,156 of record JAPWTK010000015.1, on the reverse strand, counting down.
GCAGGGAGGAAAAATTATCAAAAAGTGTTCTTGAAACATATAGAGCTAGTTTTGACGGTCTCCTATGTATTTTTTTTTTTTGTAGAACACAATGCGCGGGGTCCGTAGAGCTGAAACCGTTCGCAAATTTTTTAAATTAACAATTTTCGCTTATATCTCCATACCTTGGCATGTTTTATTAGCATATGCATTTAAGAAGTTGTAGCCTATTGAATTTCCAAAATTTTAAACCCAACCCGCAGTCTCCAAGTGCTATTGTTAATTTGCAAATGACTGCTGAAGTTGAAAAAGTGCTTTTTTTTCACAATTTTTTTTACTTCGAAAGTAGGGCGACTATGATCAATAAATTTCTTGGAGGGACTGCTATTTATAGTATGAATTTACAAAAAAAAAAAGAAAAAAAACAGCTCGATCCGTTAATCACTTTTCGAGTAATTAACGATCGAATTTTTTTGATATATTTTTACGAAATAGACCGGGTTGTGGTAGAAAAATCATAAATCTCTTCAAGTTTGCGTATATATTGTTTTAGCGTTGCCGTTTCGAAATTCTCGGAATTGTGCCTATAATGTTTTTTTCCCATTTTTTTTTTAAATCATACGCGTCTTGAGCGTTCTTTCAAGATATTATAGTCACAATTCCGAGAATTTCCGAAGCGGCAACGCTAAAACAATATATACACCGCGTCAAAAAAGGTAGTCACGTAGAAAACGTTATAAAACTGGCCCAAATTAATATTTTTCAAAATCTCAAAAAGTCTCGCAAACTTGAAGAGATTTATGATTTTTTCTATTTTCATTGTTAATTAAGGCTTGCAAAAAAAATTCGATCGTTAATTACTCGAAAAGTGATTAACGGATCGAGCTGATTTTTTTTTTAAATTCAAACTATAAATAACAGTCCTTCCAAGAAATTTCATGATCATAGTCGCCCTATTTTCGAAGTAAAAAAAATGGTGAAAAAAAAAACACTTTTTCAACTTCAGCAGTCATTTGCAAGTTAACAATAGCACTTGGAGATTTCGAGTTGGGCTTAAAATTTTGGAAATTCAATAGGCTACAACTTCTTAAATGCATATGCTGTATAAAATATGCCAAGGAACGGATATATAAGCGAAAATCAAATTGTTAATTTAAAAAATTTGCGGACGGTTTCAGCTTTACGGATCCCGGGCATTGTGTTCTACGCAAAAAAATACATAGGAAACCGTCAAAAGCCCTATATGTTTCAAGAACACATAACAGTCTCTGCCTACTGGACTGTAAAGAAATAAGTAGTAAGTACTAAACTAAAAGAGAAACAATGTATGAGTTTTGCAAGGAAACAAAACTCTTTAATTTTAAAAGGATATTATTTATACCTGTAGGTATATTCTAATAGATATTCTGTAGGTTAATGTAAAAGAGAAAGAATGTAATACTTTATGATGGGTTTTATTTATTTAAGAAGAAGGCACACCTGAACGCAATTATTTTAAATTACAAATAGCGGATATAATACGTAGTTACCTTCTTTGAATTGTTTTTAGGATAACAAATTTATATGTTAATGAAATGAAAATATGCCGCATTATTTATTTCGTACATTTAGTTGCTAATAGTTATATTTATTGCTAGATTATTTCTGCTCGTTTGATATTAGCAATAAAAAATATATGCTTTGCGAAAAATTGTCAATAAAAATAAAGGTCACGTAAGTCGGTTACCGAAGAAAAAAAACTACTTCATTAATAATTTAATGTTAATTATAATATGGTGATTGCGGTTAAGTCAAATTTTAATCTGAAAATATACATATGTACAATGTACATACGGAGACGTAGCGTATTTCAAATTTTCTACATTATATAGGGTGTTTCTGAATTGGTGGAACGATTCTTCAAATGTTGCATAACATATTTCATATTTAGTAATGATGCTAATACAGACTACTGAATCTCTGAAATATCTAAAATCTATATACAGGGTGAGTCAGAAATAATGGGCCAACACTAAACGAGATACTAGACACCAACATATTATGATTGAGCTCAACATGCCTTATACCAATGTCCCTGTTTTAAGAGATACAGCAGCGGGTTTACAACATTTTATTCTGAAATTTCCCAATAATTGAGAAAGTTTTGCTAGTATAAATCAATTGGTAGTTTTATGTTTTTTGGTGCGAGAATTAAGAATTTTAAGCTTATTTTGACTTTGCTCCTAGAGGGCGCTAGTTTCGCCGTATCATCTAGATAAATTAAATAAATGTTCTATTACAAAAGGTTCATAGTTCTTTATTTTTTTTATTCCCAGATTTAGTTTACTGGTTTTGAGATCTGTTAACCATGCTTTCAATATCGCATTTCAAATAAACGATAGATGTTAACTTGACAGAAGAAGTAAAAACATATTAGTAGTTTCTTTTTAAAAAGTCCGTAGCTGTTGCGTTAAACCGACATTATTTTTATCCAGAAACTGTTAAATTGATGACATACCTTTTAGGAACACCCCGTTTGTTAATTTTCTTTTAAACACCAATTTTTTGTGCAGTGATTAACATACGGGGTGTTCCTAAAAGGTATGTCATCAATTTAACAGTTTCTGAATAAAAAACCATGTCGATTTAACAGCAACAGCTACGGGCTTTTTAAAAAGGAACTACTAATATGTTTTTACTTTTTCTGTCAAGTTAACACCTATCGTTTATTTGAAATTCTATATTTAAATCATGGTTAACAAGTCTCAAAACCAGTAAACTAAATCTGGCAATAATAAATAAAAGAACTATGAACCTTTTGTATTAATGGTTCCTAGTTCTTTATTTTCTTTTCATTTCTAAATTTAGTTCACTGGTTTTGAGACCTAATAATCAAAACTTTCATTAAACTCTTTTCCAAAAATGACCAGAAATGTGTCAGAAATTAAAAAAGATTGTGCTAATTACATAAAACATCTCTAGAGTTCTAGTATGGTGCAACTTTGTTAACATATTTTTTTTACCGTTTGGACCCCCTAAAAACGCACGCCTATGGTGGTGCCCATCCACCGTCATCCAGTAATATACCGGTGCATGCATATATCATTAGTTTTATTTTATTAGAGGAATGTGATACTTGGAACATTCTATTTTAGAGCCAGTGTCTTTGCTCCCATAAGCACGGATAATGCTATAACTATTTTTACTGGACCCCGCTTTTAAGCTAAAATACACTCTATGTCGAATTGTCACTAGATAATTTACGGCAATAACCATATCTAAATAGACGTTCGGAATTTTACAAACGGGTTTCTGGTGTAATAAATAAGTGTCACAAGACGTTGCCGGCCCCTTGGACGCGTTTTGAGTAATCTCCTTAAATACGGTATTTTCAAAATTAGTGTACTGCCGCCTCTTTTGAATTATCTAAATCCCGCGGGTGCTTCAATTTGTTGATTTTACGTCTATGATTTTTTCTAAAAAGTTCAACAGGTTTCATCATGCTGTGTTTAAAAATAAAGTGAGTAAAGTCAGAGTCTGGGATTGTTTAATAAATTTATTTAATCGCCGTCTAACAAACACCTTTCAGTTTGTATATTACAGAGGTGTCAATTCAAATAAGTTCCAATACATTTTTGGTGTTCCCTATGGTTCCATCTTAGAGTCGCTCCTATTTCGACAAAAATCAAACAAATTTCTCATTATTCTAATTATTTATTAATATTAAACCTAATAAACCTACACCAAATATTGATCTTGGTATCCAGTATTAAAACAAGTACACATACGAGGTTTGTACATTAAGTAATGATATTGATTTTTTTTATTTTTTTTTTTTTTATTTTAATAGAATTACCATTCAGTATTGTCTCCTTCAAAATACCTTCATTGGGCAGCCACACAGCGCTGGAGACGGTTCTTCCATTCCTCATAGCAGTGCTGGAACCTGGAACTCATATACTGGAATAGCCTTCAGCTGGTCGGTTACAGCCGTTTGAATGTTTCCTATTGTCCCAAAATGACGTCCGTTGAGGTGATTTTCAATCTCGGGATGAGAAGAGGAGGCTGAGGAGCCACAGGAATGTTTTTACTGGCTAAAAACTCGTTTATGTACTGAAATGGCTGTGACATGCCGCATTGTCGTGATGCAACATCCAGTTGTTCTTGATTTTTTTGTGCCTTGGAGAGCTTGAAGTGTACCATTCCATGCTTTGGCGCTTGGTTTCCGGGTCGTACTCAAACATCCAAGTCTCATCACCAGTAATGACACGTTCCATAAAATGGGGATCATTTTCAATCGATTCCAAAAGTCAAGACATTTCTCTCCTGATGTTCTTTTGTTCCTACGAAAGGTTTTTTGGAGCCATTTTTGTGCAGATTTTTCTCATCCCCAATTCGTTAGTCAAAATCTGATGAACAGTGGTGTGATTCAAATTTAACTTTTCCCCGATCATTCTTGTCGTCAACCGACGATCTGATCGCACAAAATCCCGTATTCTATCGACATTTTCATCGATTCTTGAAGATGAAGGCCTTCCGCTGCGTGGTTCATCTTCAATGGACTCTCTTCCTTCTGAGAATGCCTTAAACCATCGAAAAACCTGGGCTATTGAAAAAATACTATCTCCGTAGGCGTGTTGAAGTTTTGCAAAAGTATCCGTTACGTTGTGTCCAAGTCTGAAGCAAAACATGACAGAACACCGTTGCTCAAAATTAATGTAACTCATTTTTAAAACCCACTAGAAAAAAAAACGGTTTACGAAAACAGTCACAAAGAATAAACAAACGACTCTAACAAGTTCATTACATGTTAACCTACCGCCCTTCCAAGTCCCGTCTCCGCAGTGTTGCTAGATCGGGCGCTACGTTGCCAGTATCATTACTTAATTTACACACATCGTAGATTCCTTGTCTTGGACATCGGCCATTTTTAAATTAGTTAATTGACAACGTCGACAGACAGACCGGCGACACTTATTAGACATGCAACCTGTAACATTTCAAAAATTCAACCTTGAGTACCTTGCTAATATTGCGACTCATGAGACCCATTACTTTAATCATCAAATGCTCCTTCTCAGTTACTTGGTTCCAGAAAATTCCTCTTATAAAATCAATCACTTTAGTTCTTCGGAAAAAAGTTGATATTAACCAGTATCGACACGCCAATGGACAGTGTCTGGAATAATTGATGAACATAAATCCCCTCACATCTAGGCGGAAACCGTATTAGTTCGACTTTAAAGCATCGTTATGAGGTCCTCGTTCCAAGAGTGACCGGCCGTAGGCCGTTAATAGGTCCCGACTTCTTTGAAATTATTGGCTCGGAGTTGTCTCGAGTTACACGATGTGTTTCGCATATGCCCGGCCAATTTCCTGTTCTTGACAATAAAAATAATTACTTTCCCACCCCTAAACGCATCGTTGCCCTTGCTCGATGATATTTTTTAAAATTTGAAGTTAATGTTCTGATAATAATGTTAAATGATGGTATCAGATATTCCTCTACAAGTCTTGTAAAGAGGCATCTACTAGCTAGTACTTGATGATTAGAAAAATGACTACAAACTAGTCATAAAACAACATTTCTATATTCGGACTCTAAGCCCAAGTTGAAGATGATATGTCTATTGTGTGAAAAGAGTATCTATCTGACGAACTGAACAATTTGGGAAAAACCTTTCCTATAAAAAATTGCTACTAAACTTGAAATAAAAACATTCTAAAAAACATAGTTTTCATAAAAATTACTGTTAATGAAATTTAAATAAAACACGATAAATTCTAAAGGAATATTATGAATAAAGAATACATTCTAAAGGTGGTGTAGTTAAACTTTAGAAATGTTTCATGTTTGTGATTTTTTTTTCTAAAATGGCTCTGTTAATCAAATAGACTGAAGATTTCTCTTTAAAATGTTAGAGTCCAAGAACCTTGAAACGGATTTAATATTTTCGGAGTTATTCACAGCTTTTTGAAAACAGTGTTTCCTTTTTAGCAAATATTTTCACACAATTGACATATCACCTTCAACTTATAGACACAGAATTTTACGAGATGCAAAATCAAAAGCAAAAAAAAGCAACACTGTAGTACAAACATTATCAGAATTTAAGCAACTTTCAAAAGTGGGTGACCAATTTGTAATTACGATTGGCTAAAAGAAATCCATACGGAAATAGTTTTTATTTTTTTTGAGTTACAATTCTCCAAAATTAACCTAAAAAATATCTCCATGACGGCCTTGATGATTTTAACCTATTTTGGCTCTTTGTATGTTCCATATAACAAAATCTCGTCGAAATTAATATACAGCGCGGTCAGAATTTGGATACAAAAAATTGAATAACCCATTCCACGCTTGTATATTGTTTTGAATGGTTCAAAGCAATTATTACTAGGATTACGATGTTTTTATTAGCTTTACAATGTGTATTCGACTATATGTTAATACATGATGGTATAAAAAAGTGTGTATATGTGTATAAAAAAGTGTGTTTAACGATTGTGCCTCCTAGTGCACAAAAAAATAAACGCAATTTTTTTCGAAAATGGATTTTTTTGAAAAATTACCAGCAGACATTTTGTCTTTTTCTTCAAAAAACCTAATTGATAATAATATTGTCATCAAAAACTGAAAAAGATAAATAGAAAAACAAAACAATTTATGCTCCGCCTCCCTTGTTAGGACAGTATTTTGGTTGGTTTTGATATATTTTTCCTGTTTTAGAGATTTTAGACCCTCCTCCCCACATTTTAAGGTGGAAAAAGGGCATTTTTTCTATTTCTCATTTCGATATAATGGACTATACACCGTTTCACAGCTAATAATGTTTTTTTTCTTTCAATTACACGTCCTATTGAATATTACCGTCAGCGTCTGAATTATCGGTAAGATTACTGTAATTACGGCGATTTCATGTCTTCATGCGTCGACGTTCTTTTGTCCTCATTGTTACTTTTTTTTTTGTGTAAATTATTAATATTAAGAATATTTAAGCTGTCGTTAGCTCTTAACGTGCCAGGAAGGTTGCCCCTCGCGGCTTTTCGGTATTGGGCAATTGCGAATCGACTTGTTGTTAAAGGAGCAAACCTGATCCACAATTATGGGTCTAAACGTCTTGGGAACTATTTATGGTTCGCTGCAGATGCGTATTTAGCCATTATAAGTTCGTGAAATGGCATTAATACATGCATGTCGTGCATTCTCTTATAAATACTAATTTCTCTTTTTTTTGTGATACTAATTATATGTTTTTTTTTCGTTAGATATACGAGGTGTGTCAATTAAGTAATGAGACTGGCAACGTAGCGCCCGATCTTTGTGACTGTTTTTGTAAACCAGTGTTTTCTAGTGCATTTTAAAAATGAGTGACTTTAATTTTGAGCAACGGTGTACTATCAGGTTTTGCTTCAGACTTGGACACAGCGCAATGGATAATTTTGCAAAACTTCAACACGCCTACCAGTCTTAATCCCAACCGGAAGTCGCTAGAGTTTTTTTATTATTTAAATTAGCTTTGAAAGTTGCAAAACTCTTTTTATTTTGTAATGTTTTTTCTTAACGAATAAAATTCTTAGAGGACTGAAAATCTCGGACAATATGCTCTCAGTATTCTAAACAAGTGCTATAAATTTCACGGTGATCAGTTGTTAACTTTTCGAGTAATTAATGATCGAATTTTTTTACAACTCTTAATTAACAATGGCGCCATTACAGGAAGCTTCGATTTGACCAGATAGGGCTAGAAAGATCACAAATCTCTTCAAGTTTATGACACTTATTGAAATTTTGAAAAATATTAATTACAGCCAAAAAAAAAATTTAAATTTCGCAAAAATGTCAATTTTCAAGGCATTTTTCCGTAAAAATTAAAAATAAACTCGATATTCTTTCAGTAAAAATATTTCTGTGACTCCTCAGCCGCCTTATTCGCCTGACTTGAGTCCTTGTGACTTTTTTCTCTTCCCGAGATTGAAAAATCACCTCAAGTGACGTCATTTTGGGACCATAGAAAACGTTCAAATGGCTGTAACCGACCAGCTGAAGGCTATTCCAGTATATGAGTTCCAGCACTGCTATGAGGAATGGAAGAATCGTCTCCAGCGCTGTGTGGCTTCCCAAGGAAGGTATTTTGAAGGAGACATTACTGAATTGTAATTCTATTCGAATAAAAAAAAATAAAAAAAATCAGTCTCATTACTTAATTTACACACCTTGTATATTGGTATAGTCTTGCAAGTAGCAATTATCTGTCTTGGTTTGATTCCGACTGAGAACTGGTTTTGAATGGTTCAAAGCAATTATTACTAGGATTACGATGTTTTTATTAGCTTTACAATGTGTATTCGACTATATGTTAATACATGATGGTATTAAAAATTAGCTGGTCAACTGATTTGAACTGTTCTGAATCAGTTCTCAATAAGAACTAACAAAAATAATCCTGGTTACAAACAAGAGTTAAAGACACTATGGCTATTTTGAACATTAATGTACTATAAAGTAAAGCTGAATTCTCTTAGAACTGTTCTGCAGTGTTTAGGTATAATTACGAAAATTACATTAATGTCATTGTCATTGCATAATACATAATTAAATAAATGTTAATTAAATATGTGTTTCTTTAGTTCGTTACCGCACTTAGAGGCTGACAACTGGTTTATCATTTTTTGATATGATTACGATATAGACAGGGAAGAAACATCAAAGATGAGAAAGCACTTGGACAAAGAAATAATATAGCATAATTATGGAGTAAGTGTTTACTTATTATAAAGCCAAATGAAGACTTGAGGAGTACCAAACGACAGTTATTTTTCGAATAGCATAAACACTTGACATCTAATGTTACGTATTGATATTAAAATATTTTCTTTTTTCCAATAGATACTGTTAAGAAAACTTCTTAAATAATGATAATTTACTCTAAAGCCTTTTGGTACAAATACCCATACGGATATAAACATAACAACAACAGGAATTAATAAATGAAGTGTGTACTTAGTCAACTGAAGAAAGGATTATGAACCTGCTTAAACTTTTCTTTGAATAACCGCTAATTAAGTGTTTGTGAATAAATTAAAGGAGTCGTTTGTTAATTTAATGAGGTTCTAGACATTGTTTAAGTAGGTAGGTACCTATTTGAATAAAAAAAATAAGTCGTTTACATCAGTTGAAGTAAATTAAAAATTAAAATTAATTGTCGTAAGTTTGAAAATATTTTGGTTATTTGAATTATTTTGGTACACCCTGTAAAGCCTCTTTGGTCGGGATATCCGAACAATTGCTATCTTAAATAAATACTGAATATTGTGTGCCATAATTTATCGAAACGTCCCGAATGTGCTGTGTAAACTGACATAAATAAACGTATCTGCCAGATACATGCAAACAGGGCATGCATCAGAAGTAACGAGAATAATGCCGCTCTTGTCAAGAACCGATGTGCACTGAAGCGAAAGAAAGAGATAATATTAGGGAAATCTGGCGTGGGAGTGAGACGGACAGATACGAGTTATTCCGACCGAAAATTCTACAATAAGATTATTCACACACAAATACCTGCTTGGGACAACAATAGAAAAATTTGGATCTCTGTTATTTTTTTAAGGCCTCTCGTCTGGTGGCACATTCTACCTGATATATTGTGATTTTTGAATTTTATGAAAAGTCATGCTCGCTTTTAACACCGTCGACTTTAAAATGCAGATAAACGTCGGATTTAGGAATTGGATATTTTTTGTTAAATGTAGATGAATACGTTTTAATAAGCTTTTGAGAGAAATGTTTGTATCGGATTCTTTGTCAAAATATAATACAAATGACTTAAGATTTAGATGCCAACATTTCAAATTGAAGCTAGAAATATTGAATATTATAAATATGGGACATTTCATGTCATCTGGGACAATGGTGTGCCCAAAAATAATTGCAAAATGTTGTATGCTCAAGAGCGTTCGAATGAAAACTGTCCGTCTTCGAGTTTTTTTTTTTAATTCAATATGGCGAGCATAAAATTGCGCCTACACATATTTATTTCTGCAGATTTTTCAAGAAATAGCTTGCCCGGCTTGTAGTCCTCTGTCTATGAAGCATTTTACTTGCAAATTTTAGCGAAAACAGTTTTATGTTGTATGATTCGCTGAATCCAGATTTTGAGGTCTCAAAGTCAGAAAGTGGTCCGAAAATGAGTAATGGCCATTTTTTGTCAAAATCTCAATATATCACTATCCGAAAAGGATTTTTTATTAACTAAAAAAGGATTAAACTAACTAATGTAATGTTTTTCGGTGGGGTGAATTCGATTTTTAGAGTTCAGAATTTGAAAAATCAAAGAGCGATGAGATAGGTTCAATACTTGAACATTTTTTGACCATAATTGTGAGTATAAAATAATCTTTTGTCTCAGAGTAACTATTTTTGAGTTTATCGACATGGAAAAATCGACTTTTTGGTTCTTGAAATTAAAAAGTCAAAGGGTGATGACATGATGTGGCTTGAGAGCCAATATCTGTCAATTTTTTGGGCATTTTTGGCATTTTTTGACCATCATTTTCAGTCTAAAATTGTTTGTTTCAGAAAAACTATTTGATGTTTATCATCTTTTTTCGTTTCAGAAAAACTATTTGATGTTTATCAGCATAGTGATTTCGATTGTTTTTTTCATGCAATTAACTTACTTTTGTAAATCTTCTAACTTCCAAGTTCCAAACTTAACAAAATTGAACTGAAGATATCCTAAGGCTTCAATTCCCAAACCTAACAAAATTAAACCTATTTACTTTCCACTATTTTTTTTAATTTTCACGAATCTAAACAGTGATACTTTTAACAGTCAACAAATGTCCACCGAAGAAGTTCTTTAAGGACTTGTTTTTGATCAGGACTAAAATCATAGGTTATATATCACGTAAAGCAAGAATCAGCATTTTTTCATATACCTATACTGTCATTTCCACATTGTAATGTGGGATCCGAAAAACTGCCTAAACTATGGTTTGTCCAAAAATTTTGTTGACTCCTGGTGTATTTGTTTGTTGATTGCATAACCAATATCATTCCCTTCTGTCTCACTTTCATCCTTATGCTAAAGCAACGTCACTTTGCCACTCAAACAGTTCTGGATACAGTAAATTACATTGGCAACTGGAAAAATGAGACCACGGTTCATTTTCGAAGTTAACAATACCGTTCTTTAACAATAAAAATTGTCAAAATGTCGACAAAGTAATTATAAAACTTTTGACTGCATTTTTGGTCCATCCAGTTGTAATTACTTAATTTTGACCACCTTGTACAATAAATATATACTCGTATCATCATTTACACACTTTATTTAGGAAACAGTTAGGCTTCGAGGAGAGTTTTTTCTATCTACACTGCGTCTAAATTATTATGTCTAACAATAAAGGCTGCCAGGTATAATTCCAGATTAGACAATGTAATAAATTTAATTCAAATTACTTAAAATTTGCAATTTGATCCAATCGCTTCAATACGAATCTCATTATCCCAAAAGAGACTGCAGGTGCTTAACCGAGCAAGTATGTAATAAAAATAAAGTAGAAAAATTCAGCTATAATTCAAAGGTTAATAGCCAAAACTATCTACTTTTTTACTTAAATTAATGGTTACACCAAAATGTTTTTAATGTTCTCCTAATGCCTTATAATTCCTCGTACGACATGCATTTAAATAATTTGTCGCCCGTATAAATAATTATTTTGTTTACCAAGTATTACTCACCGCAAAAGTACTCTAAAGCAATAGAAAGCTGGACTAGTTCCTGACAATGATAAATAAACACGAAATACTCGATTAAAACCAGTACGAAAGGTTGCTTTACCAAATCTTTCGAGTCAAGGCTTTTTTCACGTATTTATAAAAAATACGATTTAAAAAAAATCTAGTGAAAATGCTCTTATATCGAGCCATCCGAAAAAAAAAATCATCGAAGTTAGCCAAGAAAAAAAACGTAATAGAATCTTAAATTTATAACCTGATTTAAAGGTCAAAGCTGCTACTTTATGTAACAGCCATTATCTACCTTACAGTAATTGTAACAGTCACTTGTCAAAAGTTTACTTGCCAAAAATTTACCAACGACTAGGAGCCAGTTGCGCGATTGCTTTGATTGCAGTAATCCCGTGTCAGCTGGTGCTGTTGTGCAATTTCCTCTGTATGCAATACTCTGTGGCGCGTCCCGTTTTTAAATATAAACTATAAATTACAACATACAGGTGTCAAGTTTGTTTAATGTATCCCGTTAAGAGTATAATAAGTAAAGATGTTCACAAAAAGTTTGCTAAAATATTTATTCTATATTACATTGTTATTATTAATTGTGTAACATAAACTTAATTAAAAGTGTAAATAGTTTTACATAATTTCGTCGTATGTCATTAACAGATGCAATTAACGCATATTATTAATTAAAAAAAATGTATAGGTAAAAAATTAGTTCCTTATTAGATAACAGAATTAATTGGTGAACACAACATACATATATATGTACTGCAGCCATCTGCCATCGTAAATAAACATATTGTATTAGATTACTAAACCAAAATAATTATTTGTTACTATAATGGACGTACCACGCTGGTAGTTATTGCAAATAAATAATTACTGCAGTATTAGGGACCTCTTTCCATACAACTTTCGTTAACTAGTCAACGAAGAGAGGTCAAACATTAAAAAGAAAAAACACTTTTCATTTAGTTGACGTTTCACAAATTTTATTCAACCGATTAGTCCTGAGGTTGCAAATAACATTGCGAAACGTCGACTAAGTGAAAAGTTTTTAACATTTGATCTTCTTCATCTTCTCACTTGCCCAGCAGTTCCCAAACTGTTTGACGTGGCAAAAAAGTTTGGGAACCGCTGCATTAGGCAATTATTGAAAATAAAAAAGGAGCATATATTTTAAATATCACAAAATTACCAACATTTGACGTGTAAACTAAGTGCACGTGTGGAAAATCTTACCATGGTCTGATCACATTTCTTGCCAACACTTTAATGTAATATTAACACATGTAAATACATTTTGGTAACTTTCCACACGCGTCGTAAAAACAAATGAACGTATCTAAGTCATATTCCATGTCCTACTCGGAAACGAGCATGACAGGAAATGTTAAATCTAATATTATTGCTCTGCTCGATATTACACAACGGGGGGTACATTGAGGGGTATACAATTTTATTTGTCTTTAGCATATGTCACCGCGGGATGCGACAACTCAATTTTGAGAGGTCTTAACGACAGGACAATGACGAAGGTGGAGTGAAACATTTAAAGTCGATTCGTGGAATTCTACCCTGCACTGGCACTTGGGCAGGATTTCAGCCATCTGACTGTACGTTTGAAAATAAATAACTTATGAGTCAAAATTTTTGAAACGTGTCACGAAAATTTCGACATAACCGAAAATTCAAAGTAATGGTGAATATCAAAAGTACTAAGTGTACTTATGACAACATTAAAATGTTTTTAAGAAATATCAAATGGTGCAAAAGTTATTAACAAATGAACATCGTCATAAAAAAGGTAGCTTTTTATTCGAAAATTATTATTAAATATTTAATATAAAGTACTTATTATAAAAAAAGTCGATTCTCACATAAGATTGGATGCTCTTTTCGAAAAAAAATGTTACGATACCGACAAATTATTAATAACAATAAAATTGACTATTTTTTATAAACAAATAGCAAAACGAAAACCTTCTTGGCCTTTTTTTTATTTGTTACGTGTCTCAAATTGTTCGTTATACTCTAACGAACAAAAAGCAACAAGAAAATTTTGGAGATCGGCAAAACTCACCGAATGACAAACGATTTTCGACAGCGGTCACCTGCGCCGAGCGCGAGCTTTCACGTTGGGGACGTGTTTGTCGGTTACACGGTACGAAAAACAACTATTAAAACACATTTGGTGAATAATATTATTAATGATGAAATTCCGGTTATATAATTAAAATCTGATTACAAAATGATAATGTGCATAATATGTTTTCATAAATAACAATAGTATTTTTCTGCAGAGCGCAGTCAAACACTGTTCAAAATACGTTAGTAACAGAGTTTTCACTTTTTGAGAACAGTTTGCCATTATCGCAGGGTAGAAAGCAATGAAATTTACGAGTTTTCGAAACAATTAAAGCTGTTTCAAATCGAGTACTCAAAGATCTTTTTATGAGCTTCATGCTCTTCATTGTACAGAAATCAAATTCGATGTTTTTGAAAAAACTTTGAGCACATTGAAAAAGACTTCATGCTGTCGTAATTTGGTCTTGATTTGTTCGCTGTAAACTAGCTTTGTAAGTATTACAATGAAGAGCATGAAGCTCATAAAAGCTTCATTTTGTAATATTAGTTTTTAATTATTATTCATTTTATACTGTCTTAAATTTGACAATTGTTTAATTGACTTTTGTTAACCGGAATTTCATCATTAATAATATTATTCACCAAATGTGTTTTAATAGTTGTTTTTTCGTACCATGTAACCGACAAACACGCCTTCAACGTGAAGCTCGCTCTCGGCGCGGGTGACCGCCATCGAAAATCGTTCGTCATTCGGTGAGTTTTGCCGATCCTGAAAATTTTCTTGTTGCTTTTTTGTTCGTTAGAGTATAACGAACAATTTGTGACGTAACAAATAAAAAAATGTCCAGAAGGTTTTCGTTTTGCTATTTGTTTATAAAAAATAGTCGATTTTATTGTTATTAATAATTTGTCGGTATCGTAATATTTTTTTTTTCGAAAAGAGCATCCAATTTTACGTAAGAATCGACTTTTTTTATAATAAGTACTTTATATTAAATATTTAATAATAAAAAGCTACCTTTTTTTATAACGATGTTCATTTGTTAATAATTTTTGCACCATTGTCGTGCACCATGTCGAAATTTTCTTGACACGTTTCAAAAATTTTGACTCTTATGCATAAATGAGAACGTGATAAGTAAAATTTTTCAATTAAAAAATTATTTTTTAAGAAGGGCTTATATAACAATACTAAATTATATATAAATATTTAAAAAAAATATATAAAAATATTTAATGTATATATGTATGATAACTTACAGTCACGTGATCCATTTTTTGCAACCAACAGGCTTAAAATATTCGCAGTAATCAGAATCGCTTGATTTGTTTTGACATATCATTGACAGGTACATATGGAGATACGGAACTTATTCCACTCACTTTTTGAAGGTGACTTAAATTCTGATATTTTTTTTACCACAATATTGATTTTGTTTGCTTCTAACAAGCTCAAGTTGAACGTGGTATAAAAAAAAAAAACGAAAATATTAAATCCTTTTTCAAAGTTCTTGAATTCCATATCAAAGGGAAATCTTCATACTATCTATCTGACTGAGCCACTTAAAAAAATCATAGACATGAAAAAATTCTAAATTTGAACCAGAAACGCCATAAAAATTCAAAACTTTACCATCCTTATTACTGTCCTCGTAAAAATCACTGTTCATGAAATTTTAATAAAACACACCAGGTTCTAGGAGGATATAAGAGCTTTTTTGAATTTTTATGATATTTTGGTTCAAATTTAGAATTTTTTCATATCTAGGAAAAAAGTTTTCCAAAATCAGCTGGTTCTTGGACAAATTAATTGAAAAGATTTCCAATTAATTTGTCCAAGAACTTTGTAAATAATTTAATATTTTTCTCAGTTATTCGCTATTTTTTTGAAAACATCGCAATTCTAAAAAACCATTTTCCGTTTTAAATTTTTTTAAAACATTCTTGTCAAATTTATATTTGTAGGTTATGTATAATACAGTACAAACGGAAAAAATGATAATATCGCTAATAGTTATTACACCATTAGGTTCATACTGGATGTTCACTTTTTCAACAGAATTATATTAGTAACTTCTAACCCGTATAAAATATACAAGGTCGGGTGAACTACAGAATCTAACTAACTAAAATCTATGCAATTCAAATCATTCTGTAATTTAATAACGACTGATATAAAACCCAGAGTTATCCTTGAATTAAAAGTCCCTATTTATTTTGGTATACATACAGGGTCTCCCAAAAAGCAACGTCAAACCAAAAGGGAGTTTCAGACCGACATGAAAATTTAGAAAAAAAGTGTTTGGGTCTTAGAAACACTGTTGTAAAATTGGTGAAAAATGGCTTCATTAAATCATTATTTTTATGTCATGGCTTCAAATGAAGGCCGATTTTCACGTCTTTGATAATATTTTAATTATGACAGTTGGGCGATGATAATTAAAAAAGCCTTAAACATTTATTTCTAACTTTTTTTGGGAGTACTTTGACTGTTGTAAAATGTTACATAGTTTATTCAAATGACGTACCATTGGTTTCAAGATAATAAAAACAAACGGTGTTTATGTGAAGCTGTGGCACAAAAACATCGATTTGGGGGAATCGATTTTTCAGCAATATTCAGCCTGTAACCGCCTCTCGACTTGACGCTGCTTTTTGAGACACCCTGTGATATGATATCTGTACAGCCAATTCATACTGCGGAAAAACGGAGTTACAGCTGGTACTAGTAGTAAAAAATTGCCACAGTATCTTCAGACTCGGAGGAGACATATTTTTTGCACGACGACCCGAAACGAAATAAATAAGAATCAGTAGAAATCTGTTTCAGTTACGAATGACATCACACGTACATAACATCCAAAACTCCTCTGATTATAATATAAATTAGATAAATATGGTTATTTAGAAAGTAGTGCTGCTTTTTTTGTTACAGATGTAATCGTAAATTACTTTCAATTTTGTCAATTATCGTATATTACATTTTAGGACGGGCATAAAAGTAAAAGTTAAACGTTACACTGGAGTTTATTTCGCGTATACGCGTGTACGTTATTAATAATGCAAAACAATGACCCCGTAATGCTTGTTACAGTTGACACTTCGCTCGTCGATGAGCCGCGAACGCTGCAACACCCACTATTCATCGACAGATTTGGAATGTTGATTGAGAACTCACCATTACTGGCAGATTGTCACGTCTATTATTTAATAAACGCATCTACTTGTTTTATTAAATCCGTGAGGAATTTTTAACCAGTTCGGGGGTGAACTGTATTAACTAACAGTTTTGTGGTAACTGTATTAACTAACAGTTACCACAAAAATAACTGTGTCACCAGCTTGGAATTTGCAACTTCATTTGTTCTACCAAATAAGGTTCAAGTATCAGTAACAAGTAGTTTACCGTTTTGCAACTTAGCGCTTAAATAAACTGGGTCGTTTCAACAATCAGGGGTTGCTCTTCATTGAAACTTTCTAACAGGAATGTTATGGTCTAATTCGGTACATAATTTCCGCAGTAGGGCTATAGATATATGTATACAGGGCTAGTTTTATAAATAAAAATCCTCCTTTACTTTTTTTAATTCTTGTTAGATTTAAAAAAAAGTAAAAACTAATTTTTTTAAAAAAAAAATTTTTACTTAGAAAATTTTATTGTTTAATGTTGAAGCTCAAAGTGAAACTATTGAAGTTGCTGTCATAATTGTAAAATAATTAATGGAATTCATTTTTAATGAGGAACAGAGGAGTGTTTCACCTCAAATTTATATTAGAAATGGCAGTAGAATCATTTGAAACTGGATATATTCGATGTGAGCTGCATATGAGGACTTTTTTGAGGAAGTTTTTCAAGACGCAGTTATTCATTTGACCATTTTAGCCTATCAATAGTACGTTTCCTAAATTTGTACCGACAAACTGGAAGCGTCAATCGGATACAAGGAAATGCCAGACCCAGAGTAAGGACAGAAGACCGACAATACAAGAACATCAATTAGCCATCTGAGCCAACAAGTGAATTTGCTATACAATGTGTCAACGAATTTAGAAAATTGATTTGGAGCACCATCCATATCGTCTGCAATCCACTCATGAAATTCTCAGAGCGGGTGAATCTCTAAGACTACAGTTCTGTTAATGTTTAATTAACCATTTTAACAATAACTTCTGATGCTGACTTCCAAAAGTTTTTTTTATGAGGCTATTCTTTGGGACACTTGACAATTGACTTGAGAACTGGGAACACCTTTTGTACAAATGTTGGATGATCGCGAATTGTAAGAAGGTTGTATTCAACAAGAATGGAGGTCGTGCCCATACTACTAGAGAAACAATTAATTAGGTATATAGGCGAAATTTGCAAACATCGTTTGAAGACGAAGACCTTATCCCCCCCCCCTAGATCTTGCGATTTGCCCCCTTTGATTTGTCTCTGGCCTTGGAATCTAAAAAATTCAGAATTTTGAATCTTAGATTGGCAACATGGAAGACCTTCAGCAACGCATTGTGAATAAAATTGAAGAAATTAATGGAACACCTTGGATACTACAGCACGTTATTAACTCAGTTAATCTATATTTATTAAAAATGTTAAGTTCAAAATCCACTGTGCGATACTGCCTTGGGCGTCTTCATTTTGACTTATTAATTTTGCTGAACTCTTGCGGTAACCTCAAATCTCGAGTAGATTATCAAATTTCATCGCCTCGAATAAAATAAAATGCTTTTTTAAGAGGCGCTATCCCTTTCATACGGAAACCGCTCATCAATTAAAATCCATATAAAATTTGATAGATATAGCGGTTAATAAGTTGCTGACAAGTTGATTTGACTCGCGCGGTCAAATAAGTTAGTTTTATTTAAATTTTGATAAATTAATACGCATAAAAAAACATCGCTACTTCTGCCGATAATATGGTAGCTCCCATAGTGTCATGTCTACTGGATTTGTTGGACAGCTCAATCGTCGGCCGATCAGTCAGGAGCCTGTGCCTCAATCGATTCGTGATATCTTCGATTTAATAAGAGATTACAGTTCCGTTCAGTGGGTTTTTATGACGCGTTGTTTAAACGTTAATTTTTTTCTGTATAGAGAAAAGCAATCGGAGAAAGAAGTGATATTGTATTTATGCTTATCAGATATACCTTCTATTCAGTAGTAACACAACTCCAATTAATGCGATATCATTATATTTATCTTCGGGAACGTTGCTAAGTAGCTGATATGGGCTCGTTTATATTCATTAATACGAAATTTGCGAATAATTTAGTACATCTAAAATCGGGGCAAAGTGAAACTATATGAAAGTATCCATTGCTGACGACATAAATTAGTTATATGTGTTTTCCTACGACTGACCTTTCTGTTACTTCTAATAATAGTCTCTCTACTTCCCATTGGATCTGAAGGACCACCTCTTACTATTTTATACCCCGAGTCCTACTGGAGTGTTAGAAAAATCAGTGTCTTAAATTTTTTTAACATAGAAAACTAAGCTGGATGTGAATACAGGTTCCTACAGCTTACTATCCAAATGAAAGTGGAAAGTCACCGAAAATACAAATTGCCTTTTCTAAATCCATACCTTTTATGGCAACATTTGGGAAACCTTTAACATTATCCTCTTTAATCCTTATATTTACGCGTATGTTATTAAAACAAATAGCGCCACTTAAAGGTCGTCGGGTTACAGAAATGATTGCGATGAAAGCGAGTCAAGGTATCTATGCTGAGCATCCTCTTTCGAACACTATAAACAAGATAGCAGGATGCATAATTCCCAATGCTTTATCTCAGACGTGATCTGCTGTAATAGGTAGTCGACATCAATGGATTAGTCACAATCAATCTACCATCTCTAGGGTACAACGTTATAAACATTATTTATTATACATATCACTCTGGAGACAGTCTATTTGAGTTATTGATGTGAGTGATGTTTGGTGTCTTCTGTTCTTAATTAAATACTTGTCGAAGTTAAAGGGTTATTAGGTGGTGACAGTGTTTGCTATCAATGTTTTTTGTGTGGTGATAGAACTAAACACTTGTTTTATGCACAATAAATAAATGACAAGTCAAATTGATTGTTTCAAAAAAGGACAAATGAAAAATAATGACAACAAAAGATATAATAAAAATTAATACTTTAGTAAAATAGCGCTATATCTGACGAGAATATATAGGGGGCTAAAAACATGGGTGAAATATAGAACCATCTAAAGACTAAAAAACAAATACAAAAAGAGACAAAACTTGAGAACTGCTCATGAAAAAGTTGAAATAAAATGTTGCTAAGTTGTAACGGTACAAAGAATACTATAAGTAGCATCAACAGAGGTGAAAACAAGCGGAAAAGAAATGGTAGGTTATATTTATTCAGAAAAAAAAAAAGCTCTGGATAAACCAAATGACTGTTCCTATTGTACTTCTGGGAAGACAATAAGGTGGATCCGGATTAATAATACGATGAAAGGTTTGATCCAGGAATGTCCATCATCATATACAAAGTATCTCCAGCACCGTTACACAATTTTCATCTTTCAAAACAATGCCTTTAACACAATGGTTCATCAAGACAATGCTTTAGTGATGTTCATACTTCTTGATATTATTCTTCTTATTCATACATTTCAATGGATCATAAGCGATATGACTATGATGACTGGATTACTTCTAATTAAATATACATAGGAGTCTAACTGATTTGGCAGATGAGGCAGGGTGTTTTTGTAAATGTGATTGAAAGAAGAGGAAATGTCGGTTCATGAGCTATGTCAGTGTCTAGGCCTGAGGACAGGTTTCCAAATACTTAAGAAGCAATAACCAAAGATCTCTAGAAAGTCGCGCCGACCAATAAGACAATTTGATGAGATTCCTCACACTTAATCTTGATCTTAATGATCACCTGGTAATCTTCATCGTCAGTACTGGATGAAATCGAACCTTTTAAAATGGCAATAGGGAGATGAGGTTACATGAAACCGTTTAAGAGTAGCGTTCGCTGGTACGCAATTATTTTTGCATCGCTTGTCGACCCATTATTAACTTTTATGTTCCTTTATTCGGCTTCGCAGAATCAGAAACGTTGCATGCTCCGGTACGTTGTACCAGATGTTAGCGTTATTTTGCTAATAGCATTTGCGAAGTTAAATCCACCATATCGACAGCGTTCATTGCCCAAAGTGTATGGCGTCTGTTAGGCTGTAATCTCCTTAGATTCACTTTCCAAATTAATGCCTAATCCGACCGATGTGTACCGTTTATCCGCCAATACGTTACCTCCGCTCCGCGCCCGTCTATATACCTCAATAAACGCCAAATCTGAATATGTCATGCTCCAGTGGCCTTTCCTCATTTGCTCTGCATTATCCTTTATCGATGTTTATGGCGAGTGAGCACACACAATGACTTGGTAATTCCTTGCGAGTCTTAGTGCCCCCGCTCATGCGAATTTGTTCCGTTCTGGCTTTGCGGACCCAGTCGAGTGGGTTAATTTTGACACTTCGCTCGCTTTGGTTTTTCTTTAACCCGAATAGCGACCGAACGGTGTTGATTAAGTTAAGTTTTTGGATCAGGGCGTCGGCGGTCGTTTATAGAAGAGGCTGCGGGTAAGTTAAAAAAAGACACTGCTTATAAGGAATCACGCCCACGTTCAATTTTTTACACCTTTCTTAACTCTTTTAGGGACAGAAAATACTGCACGAGGAAAACTCTACGGGGGCAATACGAAGAAGGGTAATAATAATAATAAATATATTAAAGAAATTATCAGAAAGTGTATAAAAGACAAAAGTAAAAACTCATTCTTACAAAAAAAATAGCTACAACATTTTTTGGTGGTACATAATTTGGCGTGGAAATAGTGACAACCAGCTGATCATTTTCAAAATAGGTTTGAGCAAGAGAATATTACAACTAATGCGCATCCAGTTTGTGTAAACATGGTGGAACAAAAATTGTCGACTAATCTAAACTTTAATAATGTCCAAAACAAAGGAAAAATATGAATTTCTTGTGTTGATAAAGCATTGCTTTTTAATAGGAAAAATACCGTTTAAGCAAACCAATGGCTACAAATGCATACAAACGTGGCCGTACAAACACCAATGAGCTCTGGTCGCCCAAATTCGGCATTTGTTCCAGGAAACAAAAAAAAGTGCATAAAATCGTTTTAGAAGACCATAAAGTGAAGTTGCGTGAGATAGCTGATACCTTAAAGATATCAGAAGGCAGTATATTCACTATTTTGCATCAACATTTGTCCATGAGAAAGCTCTGGTGAAAAGTGGGACCGCGTTTACTCACTGTTGGTCAAAAATAACAACACGTTGATGATTCAGAGCGCTGTTTGGAGCTGTTTAGGCGAAATCAAAAGGATTTTTTTCATGCGATATGTGACAATGGATGAGACATGGATCCATCACTACACTCCAAAGTCAAATCGGCCGTTAGCTGAGTGGACAGTGGACACAAAAGTCGGCTCTGAAGGTTATGGCGTGGGCGTATTTTGGGATGCACATAGTATAATTCTCATAAACTATATTGAAAAGGAAAAAAGATCAGTAGTGAATGTTACATAGCATTATTAGTGCGTTTGAAGGACGAAATCGTGGAAAAAACAGCCCCAAATGAAGAAGAAAAAAGTGCTCTTTCATCAAGACAATGCGCCGTGTCAAAGTCGATCGTAACAATGGCAAAATTACACAAGTTGCACTTCAAATTGCTTTCGCATCCACCACGTTCTCTAGATTTAGTCCCCAACGCCTACTACTTGTTCGCAGATCTCAAAAATAAAATAGATATGGCACTGGCAATAACACGCATTAACGCAACACTTTCGTTTCCAAAAACTGAACTGTATCAACAAGCTGACGCTAACAAAACAATGAACGACCCGATAACTCCGTGCGACGCCTATGTACCGCAGAGATAAACGCCTTCCTCTAATAATAAGTCATACCAGCCAAGAACAACACCGTCGTTGTGCACCTCACGGCGACATACAACGGATTAACGGAGCGGGCGCGACGAATTCGGTAAATTTCATTCAGCTGTTGAAGAAGCGATAAGTTATCGAAATGTACAGTCACGATTGCGAACGGCAGTGGCTTTTCTCTTGTCAGTCGGCCGATTATGCAACTCACTTCTTGTGAAGCAGATGGATCTGAAGGGAACACGAGTGATTGAAGAGAACATCGGCGCTGACACGGGGGAAATTTATTAATAGGAGGACCTCAATCCCGCAGATTCTCAAAATCAATCAGTGGTTCGAGCAAAGATGGTTTGCGCTGTTTATGTGGATTAGGAACCAACAGACATGACACTAAGTGAATGATTTACCTGCGTGAATTTGTTTGAACTAGCCAGTTGTTGTTTCGCCGCGGAGTAGAGAGTATCGCTTTGGTATCGAATTGGGTCAAAAGTGTAATGACAGAGCCAGTCTGTAGCTGATCTTTGTCAGACAAAGCTGAAACGAAAATCCTTGGGAGATCTATTCTAGACTTAAATATTGTGCAGTTAGTGTCTGTTAAAAAAAACGATGTTTTAATGGAAAACTCGTATGAGGCGGCGTAGAGATCGCCAAGGGGAGTACATTGTAGGCGAAAAAGTTGCTACTGTAATTGGTAACGAATAAAAAGTGTTTAGACAGCAGTTTGGTTATTTAATAGCCACACCTCGTATATCTCGTTATCCATTTTGTGTCAGTTTCAGGTTAACTTCAGTATATATTTTCTTTGAGGCTGATTATAAACTCATCCTCTGAATTATGATTTTTATCCCGCGTTTAATTTGGTAACGAAGATCATGTCCTGGACTGTGCAACAGAAGGTCCTGGACCGATAAATAACTTCGAGTGCCATCAGTTATTGATGCATATAAAATTTTTCTAGACGTATTTAATAATATGAATTTATCAGAATTAATGAATATGTAAAAACCGATTTCCTTGTTTGTGCAGTTTCTGTTTACTGCTAAATATTATCTACTGTCTTGCATGCATTTTATCTTTAGTTATGCAACAAATATTTGAGACAACAGTCACTGTCACATTATTATACCAACTGCATTTTTCGTATGGATAATTTCTTTTTATTGTCGACTGAATTTTGCACGTACAAAAAATAGAAGAATATGTTTTGGTTAATAATTTTAATATTTATTTCATGAATCAGAAACCATTCCGTTTACCAATATGATGAAATCAGGATACAAAATAAATACATACCGGGTGGTACAAAAGTATCAAATAATGGCTTTAACTTTGTTATTTGCAAAGTTAAAAAAAGTTCAATATAGATTCTACACCCATAATTTTTTTTCGTTATGAAAAAATCATATTTTTCTCTATTCAGTCACAAAATTTTGCAATTTTTGAAAACAAATAAGCGAGAAAAAAATTATTTTTTACTATTCACTCACAATTAATTAATTAATTTCACAAAACTATAATTTAGATCAAATTAAATTTAAAGAGTAACAAAAGGTAGACTAAATATTAAAAAAAAAAAACAGCAATAATAAATCAGATGTTCAAACTGAGCTCCGTTGACGGCCAAGCCAGTCTTCCAAATTACGAGGTCTTTGTTTGAAAACACTATTTTTAACATGACCACACAGGAATAAGTCTAAGGGCGTCAAATCCGGAGATCTGGCAGGCCACTTAATAGATCCTCTTCTGTCGATCCACCTGTTTCGAAAAACATGATTTTAGTACTCTATAACATGTATCGAAAAATGTGGAGGATTTTTTTCTTTTTTAAAAATTCTAAGCACAGAAACATGGCTAATTTCTAAATTGTCTGCGACTTCCCTCGTTGACGCTTGTGGCGTTTCTTCAATTGTCAACAGAACATTTAACGTTTTTTCCTCACTTGTTGCCGATTTTGGTCTGCCAGTTCTTTTCACGTCTTTAACGTTACCAGTTTCTCGAAATTGTTTAATTAGTTGACAGACTGTTCCTTGAGATACAGGAGTATCTGGGTAAATTCCGTTGAATATAGTACACACTTCGTTTTGAGTCCTCTTCCTATTTCCGTACCCATAAATCATTAATATTTCCATACGTTGTATATCACTCAAATGTGCCATGTCTTCAAATTTAATAATTTGCAAGAATGACAAACCAAAACTTTGATTTAAACCGACAATAATTATGTTTTCTTTGTTTGGATTAATTTAAATGTCAAATTTACATGGCATTCTTTAGCAAAAGTAATGTTTCTGTTTTAAAACTGCATGACTTTTTCCCTTATTAGAGGTGACGATTAAATCGTAATAAATAATTTTTTCTCGCTCATTTTTTTTTTAAATTGTAAAATTTTGTGACTGAATAGAGAAAAATATGCTTTTTTTCATAACGAAAAAAAAAAAGTATGGGTGCCTTTAAAAAAAAAATTGGTTGCCATAGGAACAAAACAAAAAGAAGATATCAACAAACTAAAAACTTAAAACATACATTGTAATGAACAAAATAACTTTTATATTGAACTTTTTTTTTTTAACTTTGCAAATAACAAAGTTGAAGCCATTATTTGATACTTTTGTACCACCACGTATACGTTGTATCGATACAAATTATATATCATTAAATTTTATGAAAAAAAAAGCAGACCGATCAGTACAATATATTACTTGAGGCCAATGTTAAAACTCATTTAGCATCGGTTTAAGTGCATGTTTATTTCTCGTCACAGATTTTTTTGTTTGTCTGTAATTGATATAGTCGAAAATTTGCATGGGAAATTACCGCGCTCCCAATCCGAAATATCACAATAAAACCAGGCATAAAGTGATTACGTAAATACGTCCAATACAAATGGGCATTTTGTTATTGAAATATCCAACATGTGTACGACTCTTCTACTTGCCCAATAATTATAATTGGCTCCCTCAAATTTAATGAAGTCCATTAGCTGGTCATATGCGGCGTCAGACGGTAATATTGTGGGATATTAATTAGAATATAATTAACTTTTATTCTAATAAATTCGAGTATATCCAGTTTAACGATTATGTTTTACTATTTAACGGTTCTTGCGACTCTGCCCGCGTACCCGCTGCGAGTGTTCGAAAATTTATTGCCGCTGGTTTTGCAATACAGGTCCGTACTTACAATTATTGAATAAAAAATTGTTTGTTTGTTATTGCTTTCTGCTTCTGGTCGGCGCTTTGCCGGAGAGTATAACGCTCCGGCCTGTATTGCAAGCCGTACATAAGGCGATCTGCGATACAGGCCAGTTTTATGCCATCCATCTAAAAGCATACGTAGTAAACAACGTGATATCCCTCAGAGACAGTCTAGCTTTTACTTATGTATTTTATCTTTTGATTTAATTGCTCTAGTCTATTATTTCTAAATAAACGAAGAAGAGCCGACGACTGTTATGGGTTTCTGATCTTCTATCACGTAGAGAGGTCATTTTCGACACACAGACAATTGACAACCTGGAGGTTAAAATAAGTCAATTATCGAACGTATTAAAATCCAAAATCCAGTTTTGCACAATGAATCCTAAAAGATATCCAAGCCAACATACATTTTCATTGTTAAATTGAGAATGCAAAACCATATTGAATTCATATTTGGTATGGGCCCTGTTGTGGTAGCACTAAGAAAAAACCCAGTACATTTGGTTCATAGATTGGACCAAATTACGATTGCCATTTTGTCACAAGACTATTTTGAAATCTGGAAACACCTATTTAAGCTGCACCTTTTTTTAAATGCATTTTCTTGGTTTGGGCAACGATTTTTGAGATAAATACATAAATATTAGATCATTACTTCCCTTGACCAGCTTTTTTACAATAGCATAGGATGCTGTGTTGATATAATTAAACACACAAAATACAAATACACATCTACTTGGGAATATCGTTTTAACAACACCATGTATAAACCAAATTCAGATGGAAAATTCTGCACAACTTTTGAATTTTCGTTTCCAGCGTCTGAATTTCCTTTCTAGCTCAAAAATAAAAAAATATCGCCAGACACGTTAGAATTGGGACACCCTATACAATTATGTTGGCTTAGAAATACCTAGGACACGAGTGCAGCATTGGACTAAAGTATATTGAGGTCAATCGAATTATTTTGACCCCAAGATTTACCTGGTACCATTTATTTTATTTCAGACACCCTGTATGAAGCAGTTGTACATCCGACTCAATTAAAAATATGTTTGCCTAGGTACAGCCCTGTCATCCAACAAATAATCCCCTCCAGACACAAACACGGAAAAGCTCGACGTTCCTACGAAAAAAATTACGAATTAAACAATCGTCAATTAAAGTTAAAATATGAAGAAATTCGCTTTATTTTGCGTTTAATATAAATTTATACAATTAGACAATTATATAATTTTGTATGAGCGGTAATCTGGGTTAACGTTTTCTTTTTAAAAATAATTAACCGTAATGTTGTACACGAAATTATGGAAAGCGAGTTAGCTCTCTGCCAGGCTCTTATGATTTATTAACCGTTAATTTTTTTATGTAATTACGCCGTCTAATTTTCATAAGATTTAATTGTGCGCCTTTGTATTTAAATTGATTTAATAACGAAAATTAACATTTCAATCTGTTCTCAAAAAATTATCCCATAATTGTCTTTATTGTTAAGGGAAGACTACTGTTCGAAATAATGAAGTTATTAAGTTGTTTTTTTCTTTC
Source organism: Aromia moschata (assembly GCA_029963805.1). Taxonomy (NCBI): domain Eukaryota; kingdom Metazoa; phylum Arthropoda; class Insecta; order Coleoptera; family Cerambycidae; genus Aromia; species Aromia moschata. The sequence goes on along the minus strand of JAPWTK010000015.1, from coordinate 4,835,683 downwards.
CTCCATCGTACAGGATGTTCAGTATATAATGTCAATCAGTTTTGGGTAACGGAATTAGGTAGGTATTTGTAGAACATCATTTTATAATTGTGTTTCGTTAAATCAGTAAATTGTTTATATGGATTATCACTTAAAATCTCAGCAATTATTAAATCATCGAGCGCATACTTTATTATACAGATGGTAAAACGTGCTTCAAATATACAGTGCAGTAAATATTAGAAATTTATAAATCTACCTGAGTGCGGACCTGACATGTCGCTGAAAAATCCGACTATAATCAGAGCAGTTCGAAGTTCGACATTGATAAACGCAATTACATATTGCACTTCCCTCTTGAAGAAACCTCATTTTTTGTTAACTGCATCATCTCGTCTATTAGTTAATCTTAATATCTTTTATTGACAAACGTGGCAATATTCTTTATAGTCGAAAAATATTTCAGAATAACTAATGAGGCCATAGAGCACACTTCCTCAACTATTAAACGCCCTGGATAACTGAGGTTTTATACATTTGTTTTATTGACAAAAAAAATGAATTTTATGGGCATTGTCAAATTTGCGTTGGTGTCGTTGAGAAATTAAAAATCACCGAACATGTTTTAAATATGTAAAATAACAATTCTTTTGCATATTAATGACTGATCGCTAACATTTAATTTATTATTCTTATAACTCTGTGTAGTGGTGAACGCCTACACGGTGATTTTAATTCTAATGTATTTTTTACAGAAATTTTAGGAACCAATTCTTTTGGTGAATTATATTTGTGAAGCAGAGGGCATTTTTTCATTTAACTGCTAATTTGGTTATTGTAATTATTATGAAATGTTTGTATACTCTAAATGCTAAACAAGTTTCTCTTTTTTTACAATATTTCCGAATTTTATACAGGGTGCTTCTCATTAAAGCAAATGTTAAACTAATGTTACGTCAGGTAGAGAGTGCTATCGACAAAAATATAGTATAAACAATTAATTTTGCAGCAGATTAATCATATAAGCTGACATACAAACAGGTATTCCAAAAATTAATAAAAAATAATAAATTTATCTTCAGTATTTTTATAACGAAGCATGGAACACAGATCATATTTTCGGGGGTAATTACTGGACAAAAGTAGAAGGCTATAATAGCAAAGAAACTTCAAATCAAATCCGATCCGAGAAAAAAAATCAAAATCCGTCTGTCTCATCAGATTATCTTCGAAACAGCTTGGAAAATATTTTTATTCATAATGGCCGAGTAAATACACATTCTTTTTATAGCTAGTGATTTTTTGAGATGTGTAAAATTGATGGTAATTTGAACTGTTATTTCATCCCAGTATTTCGTTTTTGAGATTTTACAGTAGCTGTATCTTAAAAAAATTGCCTTGTACCTAGCATTAAAATTTTAATCTTCTACTTAGGTCTAGTAGTCATCCTTTAAAATATGATGGGGTCCCATGCTTCTTTACGAAAATACGAACATCACATTCCACCAGTCGCCACTGAATTTTAAATGTATTTCAGTGACACCCCTTCTAGCTCTCAAGGCCAATCAAAGTAAACTGTACTGGTCAAATTGTGCTGTGCTGGACAAACTGTGCTGGTCTCAAAAGTAGATATACAGATTCATTTGAACAGTAACAATAGTTTCCTATTAAAAGTATCTTCTGATTTACTTCCGGAATTTAAATAATTTTGTAACACACTCTGGATACTGGCGTCATTTATGGAAATTGATAATAAAATAATTTTTATAGTATTATAACGAAATATTTATGGAACTGTTTTAGACTGAGCAGATATGTAATAAAGATAATCAATGTAATTACTTCATATACAAATATAAGCTCATCAAATTGTTTATCCAGTACCTAGTTTCACACAACATTGAGAAGTTAGCATTTGGTATTTCCTCTGAATCCTCGGCAGTAATTATGGTGTTATTATTATTCATGAGCAGATCGGGTTGTTATTTAGTACAAGCGCAGGCAGGTCATTTATTACACAATTCTGACTTCCTTCTAAGAAACCTAACCCGACAATTACATATCTTACATTGAAATATTCTTATACCTACTTGTATTTTTTGGCGTATTTTTTTTTTTGTAGAAAAGGTAGTGAATCATGATTTTTTGTCATGGATGGCTCTTGTTAGTCGCCGTACTATTTCTTTTACGGAATGTTTATTCAAATACAGTCCAGTAGGCAGAGATTTTTGTGTTCTTGAAACATATAAGGCTAGTTTTGACGGTTCCCTATGTATTTTTTGTGTAGAACACAATGCGCGGGGATTGTGTAGAACACAATCAATTGATTAAATGTACAATGATGTACAATTGATTAAATGAATCCTTTTTGCCCCACTAGAAACGCCTCTGGACAGGGGCAATAAAACTGGGCCTAGAGTTCGGACATATTATACTACTGTTCTGCCCTCAAATAAAGGCTCTGTGGAGCCGTCAACGCAATAAGTTCCAAAAATCAAAGGCCACCTGCTGTTTCGAATTAAGCGTACTAACCGACAAAAAAACGTCGGTACCTAAATGTGTCCTTGAGGAGCTTTTCGTCTGTGCCGCTAAGTGGAAATTTGTTGCACAACACAGTGCGGGTTATTTTATATGTCCATCCTTTTTTTTGCCATTTATGGGGGTAGACTACATTTAGACAATCCTGGATTTCATGAATTGATATATGTAACTATTCACTTTCGTTAAAATAACGGTCAATGTATTTGTTTATATTAGGTGGTATGCTGTAAGCCCTAAAAGAGAAAATCGGGATTTTGTAAGATACCTTCGTTTGGTCAATTTTATTTGTCGAGAAAATCGTTCTGAATTAAATACTACAGGTAAACCATTTATACAGTGTTGCCCGAAAAGTACGCACCAAAAAAGTAGGTAAATTTTTTTTTAATTTTGAGTTAGCAAATACTTACTTTTTTACTTTTAAAGTAGTTAAGATGTGTTTTAGTTGAATATTGATCATGTGAAATGACAAAAACTTATTTTTAAAAAATTATTAGTTTTTGTGAAGAAAAATCACAGTTCATTGATGAGTATTTTTTGGGAAACACTGAATTTACATAAATGACGCATTTTATAGCCAATGGGAGACTGACTCATATTTGTCTTTGTTAGTATTTACATATATTCTTCTTGTTGGTAATTACATTAATGATTATACAGTGAAAGGTAAAAGTAGGGGTTACAATCAATTAAAAAAAACATGTCTATGACGTCATAACCCGAAAAGTGGTGATATAAATATTTTGAAAATATGTAAAAATATACCAAATACACAGATGAAAAAAATAACGTACTTTTGACCACTTTCGACGATTTTTCAAGAAATTAGCAATAATGCAATTGTGTGTGTGATAATTTTAATCCAAACTTTTGCCTCTCACTGTATACAGACTTGCTCTACACACTGTGTATAGAATTATTATTTTGTGCTGTCTCTCTGCATTCCAGCGATAGTAAATATTCAACCAGCCTTGTTTTTATTGTTTTGCATAATTTCATATATGTATACGAAGTGTGAAATTAAGTAATGAGTCTGGCCACGATGCGCCCGATCTAGCAAAACTGCGGAGACGGGACTTGGAAGGGCGGTAGGATAACATGTAATGGAACTTCAGTGCAAGTTTGAACTTGTTAGAGTCATTTGTTTGTTCTTTGTGACTGTTCTCGTAAACCGTTTTGTTCTAGTGCGTTTTAAAAATGAGTGACATTAATTTTGAGCAACGATGTGCTATCAGGTTTTGCTTCAGACTTTGCAGAACTTCAACACGCCTACGGAGACCGTGTTTTTCCAAGAACCCAGGTTTTTCGGTGGTTTAAGGCATTCCCAGAAGGAACCACGCACTTCATCTTCAAAAGACGATGAATATGTCGATAGAATACGGAATCTCGTGCGTTCAGATCGTCGGTTAACGACAAGAATGATCAGGGAAGAGTTAAATTTTAATCACACCACTGTTCATCAGATTTTGACTAATGAATTGGGGATGAGGAAAATCTGCGCAAAAATGGTTCCAAAAGACCTTTCGCAGGAACAAAAGGACATCAGGAGAGAAAGGTGTCTTGGCTTTTTGGAATCGATTGAAAGTGATCCCCATTTAATGGAACGTGTCATTACTGACGATGAGACTTGGATGTTTGAGTACGACCCGGAAACCAAGCGCCAAAGCATGGAATGGCACACTGAAAGCTCTCCAAGTACCAAAAAAGCAAGAATGAGCAAGTCGAAAGTCAAATGCGTGCTGATTTGCTTTTTTGATAGCCGGGAATTGTCCACAGTGTATGCCTCCAAGCCAAATAGTAAATCAACACTTTTACAGAGTATTTCTTGAAAAACTTCGAAAAAGGGTCATGCGTATGAGACCAAACATCAAGAACAACTGTTGCATCACGACAATGCGCATTGTCACACACCCATTTTAGTAAACGAGTTTTTAGTCGGTAAAAACATTCCTGTGGCTCCTCAGCCTTCTTACTCGCCTGACTAGAGTCCTTGTGACCATTTTCGCATTCCGAGATTGAAAAATCAACTCAAGGGACGTTATTTTGGGACCACAGAAAACATTCAAATGGCTGTAACCGACCAGTTGAACAAGTAAGTATATGAGTTCCAGCACTGCTATGAGGAATGAAAGAACCGTCTCCAGCGCCGTGTGGCTTCCCAAGGAAGTTATTTTGAAGGAAACAATACTGAATTGTAATTCTATCCGAATAAAAAAAATAAAAAAATCAGTCTTATTACTTAATTTACACACCGTAAAACAATATGGTACGTAATATACCAACAACATTTAAGGGGTTAGGTGGGTTTCAGAGGTTCAAAAAAAGGGTATTTTTACTATTTTTTTTTAATATATACAATCATATATTTTATTTAAACAATTCAGCATGTCAAAGATACATATTTAAACAGTATTTTGTGAAATTTTTTATTTAAAAATTCCGAAAACTCAGCCATTGGTATCTCATCTCCCTTGACGTCTCAAAAAAAATGCTCTTGCCGTGGACAGCATAACTCATTATTGGTTCATCCAAAATCAAAAAACCAAAAATATTTCGTTAGTATATGGATATATCTCGTTATTGGATGAAGGAAAAAAAAACAAAACAAAAATTGAATTTTTGACAGACTTTGAACAAAATATAACATATATAACATATTTTTGGTCAAATTTTCGCCATTTAATGGCTCGAAAAAATTAGTTGTAATAATAATAAAAAAAAATCCTTCGTTCAATGACTAGATAATGTTATTTCAAAGATGTGTGCAAAATTTGAACAAAATCCCTTCATAACTTTTCGAGAAATCGTGTCCACCGACTTAAAAAATTGAGTTTTTGAGATAAACGCGTTTAAAGTTTTAAATTGATATAACATGCAAAAAAAAATTTTTTTAACTTACATAGAATCATCGATTCCGGCACCATAAAGCTGGCAAACGTAAACAAACATGGAGAAAGCGAGTAATCAACTGTCACACGCCTAGGGGGCGCATTCTTATCTGAAATCGACAATACCTGCGAAGCGCTGCACTGACGTGGCCTGATGGGCGGAACTTCCGAAGGGTCTATCTCTTAGAATTTTCCTCGGATCGATTTGAAATTTTAGGAGAATATTTTAAACATATTGTACTATTTAATAAGACAAAAAAAATAAATCGATTTTTTGAAATTTTCAAACCCACCTAACCCCTCAACGTCGACTGCACTGCACAGTGCACGTTTACTCATAGAACATGTGCACAAGAAATTTTAGAATGAAAAGAGCCGGCAAGGCTTGATGTAGCATTAAAATCTCCGCAAGCTGGAATAGCAGGTACGGACCACTCGCAAACCCGGTGGTCTTAGATGATAATTGATCGCCAAAGTTAGTCGAAACTAGCCGAAATGGCTCCTAAGGCCGGACGCCGTAAGGCACTCGAATAGTACCCACCAAAATATTCTCTACATCCCGACCAGTAAGTTATAGCCCAGAATTTACTTTATGACTTTGGGCGCTATTTATTTCTGTTTTACGAAATTAGTTTTGAACCTATTTTAATTTCCATAGTATGCGCTCTTGCGGCAGAATCTTTTCGTGATTCTCGGAATGCGATTATTCCTGGGTATTATTTCGTTAATTTTGTGGGCAATAAATCATTAATTTTGGTTGAGTTTTATTGCTCGCTCCTTTTTTAAATTACATATTTTTTTTTTTAGTGGCGTGTTATTGCTTGGAAACCTTTTGGTCTTTTGTAATGCGCAACATGCAATTAAATTTTGAGGGTATCATCATTTTAAGGTGTAATTTTATGTTTCCTTCAATAATATATTGGTTAAAAATTCGTTTTTTATTTTTTTAAGTGCAATTATAGATCTCTAACAGTTAACATGACATACATTTTAAACTGAGACTGAACTGAAACTGAGTTTTTATGTGTAAAATCACTGGGTATTAAATATTTGTATAAGGTGTTCAATTTTTGACACTTTTGCTGGATAACTAAGTTGTCTTTAAATATAGAGATTTCAGGTTTGCATATTCCTGTCCCACTTTTTTTTCTGAAACGATGTAGTAAACAAAATTTTTGATAGCCCTTTTAGTTTTTGAGATACAGTGTGAAACTGAAAATTTTCTTTTTTTGGACATCCCCTCTAACTCACTCTTCTTTTATCTTATCGGAAATGTAAAAGTGGCGTTGTCAGTTCTTGTCTTCCGTCGTCAGTTTTCTCAGAATAAAGCAAACACACGTTGTTTTTTTTTTAATAGAACACCCTGTATATTTGTATTTGGTTGTATTAGTATTTTCTAAGCATTTCAAAAATATATCACTTACATTGCAGGTAAGTAATTAATTACTATAAATCATACCTAGCCAATGGTATTGATTAAAGTGATTAATACAACTAATTTTTTTTCCACTAGTTCACTAACAATTTTAAACGCCTTACAAAGGATAAGAAAAGTTTGGAAGTATGCAATTAGAGAAAGTGGCCATCATTTTCAATAGTATTTTTTATACATTTTTGAATTTGCCAAATTCAGGAAATTTGTATCCAAAAAATTTCCTATCTAAGAATTTTCTTTCCGAAATTGTTCAAATAGTCAGACAGATACTCTAAAAATTGACAGAATTTAAGAAACCTTCAAAAAGTGGGTGTATCATTACATATTCGTTGCTGACTACCTATTGTTACTGAATTTAGCAAAAGAAAAAAATTGTTATTAAGTACATGCTTATTGGCAATATGGCAAGTATATTGTTTTTTGTTTCTGCTCACATTAAGCTTATGGTACTACGGTGATAGTTTAGGAGCATATTTTTATTTTGAAAGTATACAGAAAATAAAGAAATGTTTCTGCAAACTGTCCCCAAGATGCGTCAGTTTTAGATTCTGAAATGATGACGTAAAAATCCCTAAATTCAACCCCCTTCTCGTGACAGTTGCAACCCCAATTTTTTAAATTAGAAATAGGAATTTGTGATACCTCATTTGATAGGTATTTTCATCCTCTATTCAAAAATGTTATGGTTTTAAATTTTACTGCAGAATTTAATAATAAAAAAAATCATCTGTCACAAAATTCGCTGATAAAACAAAAATTTAAATATCTATCTGTATAACAGTATTTTTAAAACAGATTTTATTTTTTCGTATGTTTTGCTACATTTTTTTATAACATGTATTTAAGATCTGCTGTTATGTATGCTACTCAATTTAAAAACACCCTGTATACATTTCATTTCGCGAAAGGCTTGTAACACGACAAATAAAGTAATAAAGGAAGTGGCCAATTATTATCTCTGGGTGATATTTCTTAATCCATTTGCTCGAACAAAACACATTCCCATTAACAAAATTACCTCGCGGCTAATGTATTCGATATGTAAATGCGAATTTTTATTTATCGATCGGGCGCAAAATGGCGGACAAAATTCAGAATTGCATAGTTCCTTTATTCGTTAATTGGAATCGACGTCGGAAATTTGGATTTCATGACAGGGGCGGACTATATATAAACACAGATGTTATTTTATAAAACAAACATTAATATACATATGTATGATTAACAAAATAATACCTTTAATATTAGACTTTTATTTAAGATTCATTTTTATAATTCATCTAAAAAAGATGTATACTTAGTAGTAATAACAATTTTAAAATAAACTTGCGAAAAAAAAACTTGTGTGCCCTAACAGATGATCTTAGAGACCACATGCAAAATATATACTTATATTTTTTTCATAATCATCAAATAAATACAAATCTTTTTGTACTTGATTTTTTTCGAAGTTTCAAGATTTGTAAAAATGTCCATTTTAATTATTATATCATCCTAGCAAATCATTTTTGCGATTTTCCCATACCTCTTTCTTTAAGTAAAATTAAATTTTTGCATAAAGCACAAGAATAAAAAGTTTTTATTATCACTTGGTGATTGTGAAAAAAAAATCCCAAACATTTTGCAAGTCGTTTCCCAATCTCAAATCCGAAAAAATCCCCAATCGTTTTGCAAGATCTTTTGGTGAGGACACATTTTTATTATCATAATATAGAAGCCATGTCTTGAAATCCGTTTTTCCGATGTCTAGCAATTAGTGATTTACGCAAGGCCTCCTCCGATTAAATTTGCGGTCGAAAATAAATGCCGGTTATTCGGACGTATTCTGGGAATGGCAGCCGTGTAATTATATCCATCGGTATGGGTGAATACCTGGGCCGGGATGACTTTTAACGCAATTTCAAAGTGGCATATCTCTGATATGGGTCGAGGGAAATGCCTTTTGTTCGAAGTCGCCCCGACCTGCCGTCATAACGTGCTTGGATGTACTTACTACAGCTCGATCACTGCATCAATAGAACGTACAGGGTGGGTTCCCGAGAATTATCACCCCATTTGTCTCTGGATTTTTTTTTTTCGGTGATAACTTATTTTTTACTAGCGACCCGTCCCGGCTTCGCACGGTTTACGACACATCACATTAGAAACCTCTAAAATCAGTGTTTCTCTACTATATTATGCATGTATTATACATATAAACCTTCCTCTTGAATCACTCTATCTATTAAAAAAACGCATCAAAATCCGTTGCGTAGTTTTAAAGATCTAAGCATACATAGGGATATACAGACAGCGGGAAGCGACTTTGTTTTATACGATATAATGAAATTTCATAATACTGTATCGGAAAATAAATTGAAACACATAGCAGCTGTTTAATTTATAGATTTTTTTTTACTGGAACACCCCTGCATCTCACAGTCCTGTCACAGGAAAAATATGGAAAGTTGAGTCGTTGAGTAATATGTCGACTGTATGAAAAGATTGTAAAAAAAGTTAAACTGTGATGTATTTAAATAACCATAAATCTTTTAATATAAAATAATAGATAATATTAAATCTTTTTTTTTTTTTGGACTAATTTTAAAGGGAAATCAAAAATTCAAAAAAAGCCTTTATGCCACACATAACTCTAAAATAGGTAACGGACTAATATCCCTCTAGAACCCGTTGTGTTTTAATAACATTTTGCGAAAACTGTAATAAGGATGGTAGAGTTTTGAATTTTTATGATGTTTTTGATTCAACTTTAGTCATTATTCATATCTAGAAACATATTTTCTAAATGGTTCAGTTAGTCAGATAGATACTCCGAAGATTTTCCTTTATTCCTTATTAAGTTATTCACTATTTTTTGAAAGCATTATAAGGTTAAATAAGGTATATGATGAACACGAATTCCCGTTTGAATTTTCAAAAATATACAATCACCAGCAAATAAGAGAAATATATGTTTATGTTATCAAAAGTTATGCGTGACATTTTTAGCAGTTTATTAAGCATACGACTTATATATTTCCACATATTTGCCAAAGTTTTTTAATATTTTTCCGCCGCCACCAGCGCTCTGCACAAATTATATCCGGACTCAAAATAACTTCCAATAAAGTTGACATATTAATTCCATTTTTTTTTGAAGATGTAAATGTATTCCAACTTGATAAAATCTATTGGAAAGAAAATATCATAACGGGACTCGTGTTAGGGTTGGAAACTTTTAAGAGCATATGGCCTGCTGAAGATAATATAAGTTTGGAAAATATTTAGTCTTAAATTAGATGTGGGACCGTGGAGGGCTCAAATAACAAGAATAACTAAAGTAAAATATAATTTGTTTCTTCGTTTCACCAATCTTTTGAATTATCAAGATGCCGTTACTTACAAGTTATATAATATACTCTGATAAAATTATACTAATAATTTTATGTTATTTATTAGATAATTATAATTTTCTGATATAGTTTCTCATGAATTGATGAAAGAAATTAATTATTGGAAAACATATACATGACGTTCACGGGCTTACTATATATGTTCACTGGCCCTAGTATAGACGGCCTCAAGTTGCTCATGTTAGTGATACAAACGTTCTTTGATCATGCTTACATTTGGACTCATAACTACGATGATCAAAGTCATTGTCACAAAGATGAATTCTTAATAATTTGAATTACATCTCATATTTGAAAATGTTGATAAAATTCAATCTATCATAGAAATTATTAAGAGTTCATCTTTGGAATAATGGTACTGATCATAGTGGTAGTCATGACTCCAAATGTAATCAACAACGAATAATTTCTGCATCACCTGTTTGAACTTTGAATCAAATGCAACTTTTTCCTCACCTGGACCCGCTGGCATAAATATGCATAATGATAAATTACATAGATCGTCTCTGAGGTTCTTGGAGTGTTACTTACAGATCTTCATGTAACAGGAAGAAGAGACGTATGAGATAATCTAAGTTAGGAAAGTGCTGGCTTTCCATAGCCATAATGGGAAAGTTCCCTTGGGTGACATGGTGATGCCACCTAAGGGAACCTTAGATGGCATGGTGGAATGAAAAAGGTGGTGACCTTTTTCGGAAGAATTGGGTTTTTCGAGTCATATCTCGGGTGGTTACTTCAGGTTGCTTCCATTAACTCCAGAAATCCAAATCTATTTCCAGTTAGGTAACTCCATAATGCCTGTTTGAGAAATAATCTCAAAGAGGTGTAGCGTTACGCCGTCGTTTGAAAGATTAATGCCTGGCATTTAAAAAATTCACTGCTCCCTTACCCATCTCTGTCTAATTGTAGGACCCTCCTCGTAACCGAGCAGCTTGGGTAAGAAATAAAAACGAATGGTTCAGGTAATTTTCGTTTATTATTAACCCGCGGCAGTTAAAGAGCACAATAAGCCGGCCGATAAACATTAGCAAAAAAGATTACAGTTGATCTCGAAAATTGTTACTGCCCTCTTAATACCCGCCTCGGCAACTACCCCTATATAAATACGGGGTCCTTGTTTACCCGGTTTAGTACAATGCATAAATATTTCTGGAGTACACGCCGAGGCAGTTTCGAAACCGAATTACCGCTTCGAAGCAACGCGTTAATTCAGCAAATAAAAACATATTTTTAACCCCTTTACTGCCACGGTAATTTCTTGAAATGTTGAATGCCCAACTTAAAAAACTTTAACAACTGAACATCATGACGTGGCCAGAGTTCGGCCTAGATCCGAGGAAATTGCCTCAAAAATGGCTCAATTTATGACATTTTGCCACTTTTACCAGACATATAAATTCCAACGTATTTTGGCCCACTTTATCTGAATTAATTTTACAGACGCCAAATTATCGTAAAGTCTAAATTTTGCCGTTGAATCACCTCATAAATCCTCAATCTACTCGTACAGTTTGGCAATATTTTATTCAGATATTATTTGCCAATTATCAATGTTTTATTTCAGATATTAATAGATTTAATTTCTCCCCAATTTGCCTTTAGGAATACTTGGCCCAAATTTTGACAATACCATAATGTTCGGACAATACCTCGGAAATGATACAGCTTTTCAAAATAACATCGTTTAAATGTGACACGTAACTTGAGTGTATGAGGACATTTTTTTTAAAACCTGAAAAAACGGTCTTTTCCTTAGAGATTTAGTCTGCCCTGTGTGCAAACTAGAATCCAATAAACCCCGAATCATGGCAGCATCCCCAAAAATATAGGAAAACACATGTTGGTTACATTTTCCACATTATCTGGCGTTAGTAGAGCACTTAGTTATAGGACAAAGATTTTTGGTTTCCGGCAGTTTGGGCCTAGTCGAAAAAAACAAAGATCTTTGTTCTCGGCAGTCACAGGGTTAAGTGTAGTTGTTTGTGGTCATTAGTTGAGGAAAATTAATACAAAAATAGGCCAAAGTCCAAGAACCTGCGCAGTAAGATGGATTGAGGTGCGGTTTTTTGCATTCGATTTCTTGATGCATTTACTCCATTTGTCCGCTATTTAAATCTTGTACAACTCGGAAACTGCATTTCTGCAACGAAATAATGCATTTTCTCATGTGCAATTTTTGAGACAAATACGAAAAAATCATTATTCAGTAGTTCATTGTGGAAATCGTTCATTGTGGAAATTATTTCAACATCAGAATCGTGTTCTGGACCTCGAAATCCCCCCGAGAAAACATGTTAGTTCAATTTCCAAGGAAATTTCGAGGAAAACTTGTGGATGACCCTTACAACCAGGACTTCCTGGTCCCCAGGTACATTATATGGTTTTTCTGACATCATATTCGTGATCAGCGACCCCGAAATGCCCCGAGTAACAAGTTTGGATCGATTTCCAAAATAAATTACCGAATAATAATTTTTTTTTATTTGTCTCAAAAATTGCACATGAAAAATGCATTATTTCGATGCAGAAATGCAGTTTCCGAGTTGTACAAGATTTAAATAGCGGACAAATGGAGTAAATGCATCAAGGAATCGAATTCAAAAACGGCACATCAATCCATCTTACTGCACAAATTTTGGAAATAAAATGTTATATTTCCTGGACTACATGTTCGACACAAATTACTTTTAATAGTCTGCGACACTTGTCCTAAAACAATACGTTAAACAATTGAAAGCGCATTGAATACATCAACAGGCACAATTATAAAACCAATAATGAGTGAGGTAAACGGAAAGAGGCAAAAATTGGTTGTACCACCCTGTACGCGGATTTAACGAACCCAATAGCCAGTCAACGCCAATAGTCAACTACGTACCGGCCATTATCTACCGGGCCGTATTTAAGAAGGACGTTAACATCTCAACAATGGCCCGGGCACTCGTATCGAAAATACGATTCCCATTATTTATGACGCGCGGGAGTGACGGGGGTGAGGGGAGTCGGAGCCGTTGCATGTGAATTTGTTATTATTTATTTTTGGTTTTTGGCATCGAGCACCCTTGTTTGAAGAACCTGACCGGTAAAGCAGACGACTTTTATCGCCCCCTGCTCAATTCGCTCACGGTAAACAAAGCTAACACAGGTACCCACTATTGCAACTTCATCTTTCCGATCTCTGTCGTACAGCTCGATTACGTTGCGTGGACTTTCGCAGTCTACAAGGTGTTTTACGTGGCTACACTGGCTACCAACTGTATAAGGTATACAGTGAGGTCCATAAGTAACGGATAAATTAATTATCTACGTAATTTACAATTTATGAGTCAAATCCTGAAACACGTCAATTTTTAATTCTAGAATGACATTTTTTGAGCATAATTTTATACCTCCCCCTCCAAGCCCCTTAGAGTGACAGCTACCCCTTTAAAATTTTTAAATGGAACGAGGGTGCGTGTGATAGCTCATTTGAAAGGGTTCTTAATCATCTAGTCAGCAATACAAGGTTTTTTGAATTTTGTGTATTTTTCATAAAGAAAATTAAATTTGATAATTTCAAAATTATTATTATAATGAAATGTATACAGTTAAGTGCCTATGTACCAAATATCTGTCAAATCTGATGTTTTTAGTTACTTTTGTGTCAACATTAAACTTAAATGTATCGATTTTCCTGATACGCTGCGCAAAATACCCAACAAAAGAAAGAAGTAAAAAGGGTTTCTTTTTACATATCAGAAAAATTATACATTTAAATTTCTTTATTTGCTACATCTGTCAAAACTTATTATTGTATTATGTTATTTATCACTGATCGTCAAGTTGATCATTGATATTTTAACAATGAGTCTTTCGGATACCCAAAGAATTGAAATTTTTTATTATTAGGATGTGGTGATAAAACAAGAACGCAGAAGCAGGTATGCGAAATATTCAGTACTAAGTATCCTGACCGCCGCATTTCCCAGTCTACGGTTAGTAGAAGAGAAAACAAATTTCGTGAATTTGGAAATGTCACAAATAATCCTAAATCTGGTAGGAAACGCATTTTAGACGATGAACAGAAATTGGATATATTGTTAGATATTCAAAATAATCCACATAAACCTACAAGACAAGTTGCCGCCGATAATGATGTTAGTAAAACGTCCATATTGCGTGTTCTAAAAAACGAAAAATACCGCCCATATAAAATTCATTTGGTTCAAGAACTTAACGACGATGACCCTGATCGCCGATTGAATTTTGCGAAATCATGGCAAATACATAGATGCCAAGATAACCTTTTTATTTATAAAAAACATTCTTTTTTCTGATGAAGCAACATTCGTCTTAAATGGAACAGTCAACTGTAGATACTGAAGTACAGAAAATCCACATTGGATGATGGAGGCCAATACTCAATATCCTGAGAAGGTGAACGTTTGGCCTGGTATTATAAATTCTCAAATTATGGGACCATATTTCTTTGATTGCACATTAACTGGCGCGTTACTTGGATTTCTTTCTTTCAAATTTCTTAGTTTCAGAGTTAAGAATGCTTTTCCGAGATGATGATAACCCCAATGAAATTGATAGAAATATTTGGTTTTAGCAGGACGCGGACGGAGCCACACCACATTTTGCATTGGAAGTAAGAATCAAATCAAATTGGAAGGTATAAAATTGGGAGGTAGAAAATTATGCTGAAAAATGTCATTCTAGAATTAAAAATTGACCTGTTTCAGGATTTTACTTATTAATTGTAAATTACGTAGATAATGAATTTATCCGTTACTTATGGACCTCACTGTATGTAAAGCTAGCAGAAACGGAGAAGGTTGTACAACAGCACCAGCTGTCACGGGACTACTGCAATCAAATAAGTCACGCAATTGGCTTCTTGCCGTCGATAAATTGAGGCAACCCCCATCCAATGCTTCGCAAATTGCCTATGTGTCGCGTTTTGTTGTAATGCAAAGCTTTAATCATTTTTGAGGATTGAACATAGGGCAGGTTATACGCTATTAATGATTGAAAAGTAAACACTCTATTTAAGATAATTCACATCTCAAAGTGAGAATTATAAAAGTAAATACATTTATTTTTTAATGATCGCCCTACCTTTCCGTGTTTGATAAACGAGTTTATAAATACACATAATCCATATCAAGTTTGCGTCAAATCCATTTAAGTTTACGATCACTAAAACAAGTGCTATCATTTCTATTTTTTCTTTATTTCGGGTCACAGACCAACTGACTCAAAATATATATTTATTTTAATTAGACAAATAATATAATACACCAGGTTAGTCAACAGTCTTAAATGTTTTACTTTTTTACTAATTTAAAAAGAATTTACAATTTTACGGCTATTCAGTAGCAACGTGATCGAAGGCACATAAGTTTTAGCTACTCTGGATTTACGACAGTTACGAATCAGAAGACCCGACAGTATTTTTCCTTGATTAAAGAAAGAAACACGTCATACATGAGTCATAAAGATACAAACACACAAAAGACGCAAAATGTAGAAGCACAAAATACACACAGCTTACTTACTGCTTTCCTGCAACTACCTAATTGCATGGCAATTGTCTGTCGCTTGCAAAACACCTTATAAATAATCTGTGATGCACTTGGCAGCTTTTGCGCCTGAAGGCAGAAGTAATATACGCTGCATATTACGTAAATTTGCATAAACATACACCCGAAGGTATATTCTTACACAAGGAATTATATTTTAGAAGTTGTATTTTAACGTACAACAATTAATTTATTTTAAAACCTTTCATCGTAGTTGTTTGAAGACGTCCAGCAATTAATCTTTGTAAGAAAATTATTTAAAGAAACTTACAATGGCTAGGGATATTCTGAACATATTGTCAGTAGAACATAGAACTCAATTTGACGGGTATTTACATGGTAATTGACACTGTAATTGTAAACGGGGAAACCTTGATGTTTCCTGGAATAATTCAGAGTAATGATGACAGCCACTTGGAGCATTTTGTCTATTATAAAATGTTGATGATATTATTTCAGCTCGAATTAGTTAATTACAGTACGGGCATTTTCTCTGCAACCGTGTGCATTACGTTTATATCTACATACATATAGATATAATCAATAAGGACCCGATAATAACAGCAGTAACAAGGGAGGAATCTGGATACACGCCTTTGGAGTCGACATAACCAACAAAACAGAGCTTGAGTCTCCCAAACTAAATTGCCAAGGACAATTCAGGAAAATGGATTACCGACGGCTATCTGTACACCGAAACCGAAGGCTTTTTGTCAGGTATCCAGGACAAAGTTATAAAAAAGAAAAATTACCAGAAGCATATTCCGAGGGACGACGTGTCAAATACATGTACGAAATGTAGATCGAGAGGCGAAACTATAGAACACATAATAGGAGGGTGTTCTTGCGCTAGCAAAGTTAGACAGGCATAATTTGCTTGGGAATATGCTCCACCAACTACTTGTCTTATAAACATTACATTCACGAATCAATCAGAAATAACAGTGATGTACTGATGACCAGATATTGTGCTGATAAAGAAGGAAAACGAAGAGGGATCATCATAGATATCGCAGTGCTATTTACCCTCAACATTCACAAAGAACGAGAAGTAATTGAGCTTATGCGTCGTTGGAGACTGGGAAAGGTGGAAATATAGGACCCAGTGATATCGGCAGAGAGAATTATGGGACCAGATTCGCCAAGAACATCGCGGCATTATGACCGCCTCGTAATGTTATTAGAAGTGGCCAGAAAACAGTTTTATTACGAATTTGCTACATTGTTAGATATGTTTTGGGTCGGGATGGATTTCCTTCTTCTCGCCTGAGCCTAATACCTGCTGGATGGATGGTACCTGAACCTAATACCTGCGAGGATGGGTAACCAACCCATCATTGTCTGCAGCAGGAATGTGTGAAAATTACCCAGTGTGACTACACAATTGGCAGAATAATAATAATCTCACGTTGTATCAAATTATTTTTAAAATAATTTTCTTTGTAGAAAGCAGTTGAAGACCAAAACACGCTCTTCACAAAGAAGTACCGCGTTTGAGATACAAACACAAAGTGACATACGCCATTATATAAACTTCCAACTGTACATAACATTAAATCCTAATGTACGGCAACAAGGCGTTATCTTAAAACGCTAGGTGGGTGCCTTGCGCAACAGTTTTTATGTGATTTCAACAATTACTTTGAATTATTAATTTACATTAGGAGGCGCGTCATTCGCCTCAGAGTCGTTACGACGACCGGTCGGAGAAAAAGTCTAATGCCTAAAATTTAAGAGGTAATTAATATTTTGGCCGAAATTATTTATGTAGGTGTACGCTCGGTAAATGATCTCTGGTTTTTTCTAAAGTACCCAGTCTGATTGTTTTATTATGCCGATGGGCAGTGTGGGTGTTTCTTGAATAAATTATACCTGTTCGAGGAGATTATTGCGCTTAATCTTATTTTTGTGTACTGGCGTTTTCTGTCTCTTCCTTGCCTTGTTCCACGGTACACCAGGACGTGTTTTCAAAGACGCGTGCTTTACGAAAAGGCGTTATTAGATCAGAATATTTTCTTTTAATTCAGACAACAATATATGGAAATTAATAATAATAATAATAATAATAATAATAATAGCCATTCCTTCCGGACACAGATCCATGAGAGGGATTACTCTTAAAGTAATTATAGGGCGGATTTATTATTATTATTATACGAGGTGTGTAAATTAAGTAATGAGAGAATTCGAATGGAATTATATTTCAGTATTGTCTCCTTCAAAATAATTTCATTGGGAAGCCACACAGCGCTATAGACGGTTCTTCCATTCCTCATAGCATTGCTGAAACTCATATACTGGTACAGCCTTCAACTGGTCGGCTACAGCTATTTGAATGTTTTCTATGGTCCCAAAATCACGTCCCTTGAGGATATTTTTCAATCTCAGGAAGAGAAAAAAGTCACAAGGACTCAAGTCAAGGAAATACGGAGGCCGAGGAGCCACAGGAATGTTTTTACTGGCTAAAAACTCGTTTATTGAAATGGCTGTGTGACAAGGCGCATTATCGTGATCGAACCTCCAGTTGTCCTTGATGTTTGGTCTCACACGCATGACCCTTTGTCGAAGTTTTTATGAACTTTTTTTTTTTTTTTTAATTATTGTTTAGCCTGGAGGCACTAACTCTTTTGTGGACAATTCTCTGGCTATAAAAAAAGCGAATCAGCATGCATTTGATCTTCGAATTGTTCATTCTTGCTTTTTTTGGGTCTTGGGGAGATATAAGTGTGCCATCCCATGCCTTGTCTCATCCCCAGTAATGACACGTTTCATAAAATGGGGATAATTTTCAATCGATTTCAAAAAGTTAAAAAACCTCTCTCCTGATGACCTTTTGTTCTTGAAGATGAAGGCCTTCCACTGGTTCATCTTCAATCGACTCTCTTCCTTCTGAGAATGCCTTAAACCACTGAAAAACCTGGGCTCTTGAATAAACACTGTCTCCGTAAGCGTGTTGAAGTTTTGCAAAAGTATCCGTTGCGCTGTGTCCAAGTCTGAAGCAAAAGCTGATATCACACTGTTGCTCAAAATTAATTCATCTCATCTCATTTTCAAACGCACTAGAAAAAAAACGGTTTACGAAAGAACAAACAAATGACTCTAACAAGTTCAAACTTGTATGGAAGGTGCATTACATGTTAACCTACCGCCCTTCCAAGTCCCGTCTCCACAGTGTTGCTGGATTGGACGCTACTTTGCTAGTCTCATTACCTAATTTACACATCTTGTACATGTTTTTGTGTTTGAAATTTTCAGTTTCAAGTGTTAAAGATTTTTTTCTGGAAAATGTGGTATAATTATTTTTTTATTTTCTTTTTTACCTGAATTGGCCTGACATACTTATGTAACATGAGGCTTTAAGTTTTAATGAAAGAATACCTGTATGTCTCAATGTGTGTCTTTGTTTTGCTTGCTTTGACATAAATTTGCGGACACGATGTGCATATAGAGGAAAACACGTTGTATATATTCGTGCGGAACGGCTACCTGCGGGCACAACAGGCAAAAACCTTCGCCCTCTTCCCGACCGTTGCTCGACGCCCCTGGAAGTGAAACGACAATCTGACACTCTGATTGTCATCTCATTGCAATTTAAAATTTCACCAATAATTGACTTTCAACTGGCCATTGATTCAAGGCCTCCATTCAGCGGAATTATCTGCACTATTATCGGTTATTAGGAAATACGTCGTTCCTACGTCACACCTGTCCACTGTATTCAAATTAGATTGAATATAAATCAAACCGAGGTGCCGAAGAAACTTGTATCGACACGGGCTATAGACACATTTACCGGCATAATAGACGGTAGACGTTATTTTGACATCCTGCGTGGACGTGATGAAAGGTCGAATAAGCGTAAGGAGGTGCGCCTAGCGTGACCTTTGCCTTATCTTTAACCCGTTTCGGCCCAGAATGTCCCTCGCGGTACACCGCTTCTTGGAGGCTTATAACTTACGCTATTTGCGACTTAAAAAAATTGAAAAAGACATATTCATAAAGTTTAAGGCAAGCTCTTTCCGATCGTGTACACCAAATTTGCGAAAAATGTTATTAACTATAAGAAAATGAGGATTTTTTTTTATAAAAAAAGCATGATTTTTTTCGCACTATTTTTTTTTGGAAATCGAGTTTTCAAAAGCTTTCCGGCATGCCATCGACTTAGAAAACCCCTGTAACCGGTGAAGTAAAATATTTGAATTTCAAGGATATACAGTTCGAAGTTTGATTTTTCACCTTGGTGTTTTCAAAATGGCGCCCGAACTGCAAAATTTTCACGAAAACGCTTATGAATTTTTATCTTAGACAATATGAATGTATGGATAAAATTACCAAGAATAAAGAGTGCTTAAAATTACTCAATAAATGCATCTGAATTTGCTCAAAATTTTTCGACGAACTTTTTTGATTATGCAGTTGTAAAATTTTTGCAAAATCAAAAAATTGTTCAAATTACTCCGGAAAAATTCATACTGGTAATTCTATGGGTAATTCTAAGAACTTTTTTGTTCTTAGTAATTTCCTCCGTAAGTTCAACGTTTTCAAGAAAAAAATCCAAAAGATCAAAATTTTATCGGGTGATGTAGAAATACGATATGCTCGCCTATCGATATGTACGAGACCGAATTGGTGAAAAAAGGACCTTTGAAAAAAGTGTAACTTCTCGAAAATCGATAATCAATAATAAAAGAAAAAAAAAAAAAAAAAAATTTAAAAAACTATGAAAAATAAAAAATGTAAAAAAAGAGACTATATTCGTCGACCTCCACGTGGTGATAGTTGGGCAACGTAAACTTTGTTTGCGGCGGACAGACAATCGATTACATGGGTACATCGGACATTTTTACATGATTTTTAAAATGACGTAGTTTGGACTTTTCCATATATTATGATGGCTAATTTTTATTGAAATACCTCAATAAATATCATAAATGATAATTTCGATATGTGCCAGTGGAAAAATTGGTGGAAATTTTGTTATTAAACAAAATGTAAATAAACATTTAAAATATAGCTGTTTTTTCTTCTTGTCTTCCAGATAACTCGTGAACTATTCATTGTAGAGGAAAAGTTTTGTTCTTGAATTCCACGTAAGGGGTTAGGTTTTCCAGTATTGCAAATGACAATTATTAAAAATATTAAGAAACACTTTTTTTTCATGATTTTTTTTTGATCACTTAAACTATTATTTAACACACCAAATTTCTTCCAAATCAGTCTGATAGCTTTTGCCTAATAACACTACCCTGCAAGATTTTGCCCCTGGACAGTAAATAGCAGTGGCGGTCGGTGGAATTTAACATGCTCGTATTTTCGTAAGGAGGCATGGGACACACACCATAATTTAGGGGGTGGTTACTAAACCTAAGGTCAAGGTGTGGGTCCCATGCCTCCTTACGGAAATAGAGCATGTCAAATTCCAGGGACTGGAATTTGACATTCTGGTATATAGTTATTATAAACTGGTATATAGTTATTTCTGATAAATTTTTTTCGGAAAAGGCTATGTAGCACCACGATTTTTTTCCTCACAAAGCTACATATGTATGTGTGGGATCTTATGGTACAAGTCACCTCTTTCAAATGCCGTTGAGTTTGCTCAAATATATTTTTTTCGGCGAGATATCGCATTTTGAAATTTTCAAGATATTTGCACAAACTCAACAACATTCAAAAGGGCAATAACAGTACTTTAAGACACATTATCTCGTTTTTTGATAAAAAATATGACGAAAACCATACTTCTCAAATTTTAATGGTCACCATATTGAATTTTTCATTTAAAGAAATGAAAATATAACATCAAATTTGACTTCAGCTACTTCGAAAACATAGAAAATGAATAGTCAATCAAATACTCATTTATTTTATCGTAATTTCGCATTTTCGGCGCCATATTGCTTTCGCCATAAGGAATATAATTATTATTATCCTTTAATTATGTTATTAATTATTTTTAAATATCCTTTTACATTTCTTAATTAAAAAAACTTTATATTCGCGTGTGAATAATGGGTTTTCAGGTATAGGAAAAATCACAAACATGGAAATTTCAAAATGCGATATCTCGGCGAAAGAAAAAGATATTTGAGCAAACTAATAAAATCGCGGTGCTACATAACCTCAAATATGTCAAAAAACAGTGTTTTTTGCACTTCTAGGTTAGAATATCTCAAAATCCTGACGTGATAGGACAGTTCTATACGTAATAGAACTATTCATCGTTCAGGGGCACAAAATTTTCAATATTTTGCAGGGTAGTGTAATTTTTCAATCATCCCAAAAACGCGATTTTTAATAACAAAACTTTCTTCTCTGTTTTCTCTAACTTTTCTCTAAAATAAATAGTTCTCGATTTATCTAGAAGAAAATAGAGGAAAACCGATATTTTAGAGATTTTTTTTATTTATACCGATATTTTAGAGATTTAGAGATATAGATATTTCCACAAATTTTTCAACTAGCGCATATAAAAATTATTATTTCTTATGATATTCCATATATTAATTTATCAGCAAAATATTTTTTCACAATTAACAGTTGAATGCAAATACAATTATATACAGGGTCCCGCAAAAGTATGGAATAATTGCTAGGTACATCTTCCTAACCATTTGTTTTAAATATCAATTTAAAGAATTTACCATACGAATGAAACATGGGTGACTTGATGATATATGTATGTATGTCCCATGAGATAAGTTATGTCGGAAATCTCTCAGCAGTAATTATACTAATTCCTTATTTACCGACACTCAGCTGGTGCGCAATTTAATATGTAAATTTACATAATAAATTGTTGTGATAAATTCGGTGAAAGGAAATAATAAAATTGAATTGTAAATAAATTCAATTATTGAATAACATTATTTTTTCGATTTTGTTAATTATAAACTTATGCAAATAGTGGTTACCTTGGTATTACACTAACGTTATTTGTAAGCTTCCTTCTTCTTTGGTCTACATATTTGTTATTAAACACCACACGTATTTACGGGATATAATTCATAAATGTTTTCGTATTAACAAGGATATTAGGGATTAACGGTAATAAAATAAAATTGACTTGTAATTATTGTAAATTACAACGATTATTTTTTTATCGTCATTGCCCAATTTAATTATGAAGTCATTTTATGAGATCTTTACACAGTGATTATCACGCATTCAATAAAAACCCAGGTCCATCAATCATCAATTCAAGTTGCAAGTCTTTTCATATCTCTCATAATATCGGCTTAAATCCTGATCAGGGGAGCATACCGCGGTGTTACCTAGGACATAGCGCCCTCTAGTATGGAATTTGGTCAAACCCACCGGAACCTATCCATCCCATTTACGCACAGTCGAAGCTTATTATAATGAAGAGCTATTAGAGGTCGTACGCTCTTCTAGGCAGGATATTAGCCGATTGGCACGTCAAATATACCACACTGACGAGACCTAATGGGTCGAAATCCGGATCTTCCGTTTCCTGAGATCCGTTTTTTCTGATGGTAAATGACGATGAACAGGGAATCATTCTCATTTCATGAGCTTGTAACGGACTGACTGCTAGTGAGTGCTCCAAAAAAGACATGTAGTGGTTGCTGATTTTGTCAAACTCACCGAAACCCGTCAAGTTATTTATGCATACATAGAAGCCTAAAGTAACACCATCGTACATATATTATACAGAGTGTTACTGAAATATCTGCAAAAAATCTAAAAACATCTGCTTGCTTCAGTATTTGCGGCGATTTCTCGTACACCTTGTGTTTTCAATTTGTGTCTCGAAATTTTCCACGCATTGTATTTTAATTACACCATGGATATTTTGCTGGAAATGCGCACGAAGTAAACAGACGCTTAAAAACTCAAATTAAACTGTCTGCACATGGACCACAAACATATTTTTTATGGAGAGGAAACTTGAAACCTACCGAAATTAGAGAAGGAATCACGTTCTGAGAAACACAGAGTAATTAGATATGGTTTTTTGATTAAATTTTCGCATGGTTCGTTTAATAAAGAGCAATATTTAATATTTGCAAATATAATTAGTCCGGGGAATTACACGAAAAACAGTGTTCAGAAAATCTTTCTTTGATAAGAATCAGAAATTCTTTGAAGCTGCTAGAACCGTTAAGACATTTTCATTATGTTATGATATTTAATTCATTATGTTATGGCTTTAAAAAACAAATTTCCCGTTGAGATACAATGTACCACCACAAGAGTACCACCACAAGAGTACCACCACGGTCCACGGTGTACAGGGTTGGTCCGGAAAGTAATGTCAGTGAGCTTTGAAAAATGGTTTTTATTAGTTCTATGTGTACAAATCTTTAGAAACTTCACTCAAAATACATTCCTCCTGCGTCCACACATCGGTTCCAGTGGGTCTTCCACGCATCAAAAACCGCACGGTAGTCGCTTTCCGGAATCGCCTTTAAAGCGTCGGTGCAAGCCTTCTAAATGTTTTTCACCGACCCAAAATACTGTCCTTTCATTGGGGTTTTGAGGCGCGGAAACAGAAAAAAGTCTGGGGGGTCCACATCGGGGCTGTAGGGAGGCTGGGGAACAACGGTGATGCCTGCCTTGACGAGATAATCGGCCACGAGGAAGCAGGTGTGCGAAGGCGCATTGTCGTGGTGAATCTTCCAGGATTTTGAGATGTCTGGGCGGACGCGATTCACCCTGCGTTTCAGCCGCTTCAACACCTCGACGAACTCATGATGGACCAATCCCCGGCAATCAAAAAGGACAATCAGCATTGTCTTGATCTTTGACCTGGACATCCTGGCCTTTTTGGGGCGAGAGGAGTTCGACGTGTGCCATTCCGCACTTTGCCTCTTCGTCTCCGGATCGTATTCAAAGACCCAACTTTCGTCCCCGGTAATGACGTCATCAAGGAAAGTGGGGTTGTCTTCGCAGGTGTCCAAAAGTTCTTGGCAGGTTTCGACGCGCCTCGCTTTTGATCGTCCGTTAGCACTTTTGGCACGAGCTTCGCGCACACCTTCCTCATTGCCAAAGACTCCGACACAATTTCGTGAACAATGGTTTTCGTAATGTCTAATGTTTACAATTAAACGGACACTTAAACGACGGGCAGTGTTCAACAAGTCACGCACACGTTTCACATTGTCACTGTAACGACTCTCAAAGAACGAGTGATGCGACCGCTATAACGACCGGTAGCCAACTGACGCTTGTTGGATCTTGTTGCTAGATCCCCACCACAATCCCAGCACGTAAAGCGCGGGCTGGCGCATACAGTCTCGGGAAAAAAATTCACTGACATTACTTTCCGGACAAACCCTGTATTTTTGCATTTTATTTAGCAACAATTTATCTTAGCAAAATAAATATAGGCTTCAAGTTAAGATGTCTATAGAGATCCATGAGCCATAGTTTCCCCTTCTTTAACATTTCTTTTTTATGAAAAATTTGAAGTTTATAAATCTAATGGTGGCCTCACCACTTACATCAAAATGTACTTTACTTCTTTCGAATTCTGAATGTTCGAAGAAGAGGAAATGAATACGTCACATGGTGGTGAATCCGCTGGATGTTTTCACCTCTTATGCTGCTCTCGGAAACAGAAACTATTTTATATTGATTCAATATTTTATCGTTTAGCAGAAGCTTCAGTTCAAATTCTTTCTTGTCATGCAGTCAAGTATTTGACTGTATAATTACTTTGTTTTTGCAAGAGCAAAAAACATTTCATAAAGAATGAACTTCTATAAACCAAAAATGATCAACTTCATGTCTCATCTTCAGCTGCCAACTTGCTAGGAAGCTTTTAAGATAATCCAGCAAAGAAGCGGCAATGGTATATGTGACCAGGAAGAATCTTCGTTTTGTACCAGGCATTTTCACTGGACATTATAACATAACGAAACAACGCCTCCACAACGCTAAATGAAACACCCCTTTGTAGTGGAAAAACTCCAGTGTAGAAACAATACGATGATACCGTGCGACATGTATCATCAACAACAGAATCCATACGGGGTGAACGTTGGCTTCCTTGGTCAACATAACTTCGTCACCTTTTTCAAGCCATTGGTATGGCTAACGGCTCAGATGGGTTGAATTCTCAAGGGAGTAAGCACAAAAGGCCCAATAGGTCTTCTGAAGGCTGCCCTCCCAGGTTCCAGTATTCAGAAACAACGATCATGGTTGTTTGGCTGCTCATCTTGTTAAACTCTGCCAACTCTGCATCTGTCAGTTTTATGCAATTACTTTTGTCCCTTCGGTGATTGTAATGCAGCTCCTGACGCGCTCATCTCCCGTGCTAACCCAAAATTGAGCACAAAGGCCTATATTATAAAGCCGAACTGACCTTGGGTACACTTGAAGCCGAGTCAGTGGCATAAAATTCGCGAACGGAAAAAAAGACCGACAAAAACCGAGCTGCATTGCCGAGCGTCTGGACCATATATAGGTCGGCTGGTTATATAAGCCTGTTTGATGTTCTTTTCGTCGATTTTCTCTGTTGGCAACATGTCTGGCCGCAAAATGGCATCTGCTACGGGGCAGCACGCGCTTTTCGAATATAGGTGAGCAACTTCTTCGCCTCTGCCCTACGGAATACGCTTAATTATACGTTTTTGGACGGCCCTCGGTTTCCTTTTCTGCCGGAACGCGTACGCTCCGAACCCATATGTTAATATTTCCTAATATATTATAACGATATGTCTAGCATTACCTACTATTTCCTAGAAATTCGTATGATGGTAATTTTAATTCAACATGAAACACTGATTAAAGTTGTTTGTCTGATGGCCAGGCGTGTTTTTTCGGTTTCAGCTGCTCCAGACGGTGAGAGGGCCGTTCTGCAATTTAAATTAATTGTATGTATGGAGACGGATAGAGCCACAAGGGCACCAGGACGGGGTAGACGTACACATACAGGGTGGTTCTAAATTGAGTTATACGAGATGTGTAAATTAAGTAATGTAACTGATTTTTTTTTAATTTCTTTTTATTCGAATAGAATTACAATTCAGTATGGTCTCCTTCAAAATAACTTCCTTGGGAAGCCACACGTCGCTGGAGACGGTTCTTCCATTCCTCATAGGAGTGCTGGAACTCATATACTGGAATAACCTTCAGCCGGTCGGTTATAGCCGTTTGAATGGTGGTCAATTTTTTTGACCACTGTCGTTTCCCTTGTTGTGTTTTAAATGTCGCAGGATGTTGTGGAATTACAATTACCAATACAAAATATTTGTGTTAACTTGGCACTTTTAGGACTAAACATGGGTGATACATTCACAGTTCAATTGACTTATTTTGACTCCAGATTCACTGGTGTCATTTATACTACTTCATTTAGAAACACCCTGTATAATTATCAAGATACTTGACCAAACGAAAACTAAAAATATAAATAATCACAAGTTAGAAGTGATTTTATATCACAACCTTTTCTTGCACAATAAAAAGTTTAGTGTTATGCGAATTCCATAATCTTTGCCAGCTTTCCTTTCCCAAAAGTTTTAAATTTATTGTTTCAAGATGAAACGTGCAGCTGATGAAATGTACTGCATTTCTATTTTTTTGCAGCGGTGACGCGACGCCGACGACGGATTTATATTTAAGAAAATATTTACATTCATTATATAATCATAAATATTTAATGAACTTCACTATATATTAAAGACTATCCCAAAAATTAAGTGCGTGATAATAAAACTGAACCCTAGATATCTACATTTTTGTGAAATATCTACATAATATGTATGTATATTGTTGGACTAATGATGCCACCAAGGAACGTTAAAGTATTATCAATTTGTCCCAGTGACGAATTGTGAATTGAGATATTCTTTTTTCCTTATTTAAAGATGTAGTTATCGTACATCGGTGAACATATGAAAGGACGAGGATACGTCACACTTTTTTAAATTTAATGATATAATATCCGAACTGCAAATAAGTTAAAAAAAATAATTAAACACGTCCTTTTTAATTTTATAGTCGCTGCATAATTTCATAATATCCGGATTTTGATTTAACACTGTAGTTAAAATGACTTCAGTTCGTTTCACCACGGACATATATTGTAATTTAATACTTTGACCTCTTTTGAGAATATTGTTTAAGAAGTAATTCTAAATATTTATAACCAAATACGATGTCTACGGCCTTGGTAACATGTAGATATACATCCTGAAATACAATAAATGTCTGTCGATTCAATTGGTAAATAATATATTTTTTTTGACATGTCTTGGGTTGTACTAACACTCTATCGATTTTTAAGACCTTATAATTTATTTAGGAAATAAAATCCATAAATTTGTGAAACCACAAAGTATTTTAACTTTGATAAGTGGGCTATAAATTATAAACTGTGCATGCTAATATATTATGTATTACGAAAGAATAGTATTTAAATAAAGAGAATAAACTCTTATATATTCTTATGTACATAACTGGAAAAAAATATATATTTAACTGCAGTTTTGTGATATTTTAAAATCGTGGCAGTGTTTTGAATATTTGTGGGATTCAAAAATGCATAAAAGGATAATATGTTTATTCTCGTATATTACAAATACTTTCACATCCGCTCAGACGAGTGGAAGTATAATAAATGGTAAAAAACATGTTAATCTCGTTAAGTTACCTAAAATATTTTGAAACGTCGAATTTTCAAATTAGAACAAAAAAAAATGTTTCCTCAGCATCTCAAAGGGCAGCGTTTTCTTTTTTATTGTACACTAAAAACTTGATATAATAACATAAAAACATGTTCGGAAAAAAAACACGTTTAAAGTAGATTCTTTAAACTAATAAAAAAAGATAACACTGCCACACAAAAACAGAAAAGTTGTCTGAAATGTACATGCGATATATGGTGTCCGAAGTATTATTTCCCGCAGAATACGAATTGCTTCATCAAAATCTTCAGCAAAATGCTGAACATTATTCAGGGAAATAAAGGATTGTACTTAATATTTGATATATATTTCGAAGTATTTTTGTCAACTGAACACAGATCCGGTATCAGAATTGCACCATCTATCTTCAGTCTTCAACACATTGCTGTTCACCACAGTTCAGTGGACAAAAATACTTTGGAAACCATGTATCACACGTAAAGCACAGCTCGTAAGTACAAGGTCTTCATTTTTCTGAAGATTCTTCAGCATTTTGCTGAAGATTGAAGAGTGATGGAGCAATTTTGATACCGGATTCGTGTCCAGCGAGAAAAAATCCTTCGGAGACCATAACATCGCATATATGTATGTACATTTTAGACAACTTTTCTTTTTTTGTGTGGTGGTGTAATCAATGTACCTGTTAAGTTAAAATGACGTTTGAGTCATCATAATTTTAGATGACGTAATTTTTGAATTTCTGTATTTGTGTTCAGTAATTTCTTATAACTGTAAGTTCTTCTTCAGTAAGTTCTTAAAACCAGATATGTTAGGTTTACAGTTGTTAGGTTTGGTGCTAATCACCTTAGGCTATGTTAGGTTTTGGTCTTGATGCCAAAAAATGCCAA
Source organism: Aromia moschata (assembly GCA_029963805.1). Lineage (NCBI taxonomy): Eukaryota > Metazoa > Arthropoda > Insecta > Coleoptera > Cerambycidae > Aromia > Aromia moschata. The sequence continues at coordinate 4,806,380 of JAPWTK010000015.1, read as the reverse complement.
AAAATTGTCGAGAAATGGCCAGTTCTTACAAAACAAATCTGTACTTTGGGATCCCAATAATCGAAATTATGATGTCAAAACACATAAAAGTAGTACTTCTAGAAAAAAATCCTTTTTTTCCAGAGATATATGGTCCAAAAAACAAAGAAATTGAACTGAACTATTTTTTTTAATTTCTAATTATAGTCGCCATTTTATGGCCGCCATTTTGAATTTTGAAATTTTCCCAAAAATGGCCATCACTTATTTGAAAGCTCTTGACTATACGAACATTTTGAGACCTTAAACGTATTTTTTCCTTGCTTCTACTTTTGGAGAGCACGGTGTCCCGGTTGACATGTAACGTGCCATATATAATGGATCGCTTGAATGAGAAGCATAGAAATAAAATTTGAATAATGAGGGGACATGGAGACATGCAGAGATTCCAAGACCAAGTTTGTGTACTGTTTAATGCATTGTACCCCAACAGATCTCCAATAAACCAATAACAGTAAGCCAAAACAATTTCAGGCTTTGTCTACTGCGGACAGGGTTATCCCCCTACTGTAACGCCTCGAAAATCGGCAAAACTGCACGTCTCTCGACGTAGCGCACAACCCACCGCAGTTTGCGTTCCCCAACTCGACCCACACCGGCGAAATTATATTTAATTACCGTTTCGTCCGCTTCGCACTAACCTTCGCTCCTCTTTTGTTCCAGGAATCCTCTCCAACTTTGACGCTCATATCGTCAAAGGTAAGCAGGCCATGCGACCGCAGCGTTGTCCAATCAAGGTGTGTGTAACTGTGTGCTTTTTATTAATTTTACCAACTACCACAACGTAGCAGCTACCCACCACTTGTTATGTTCACTGCGTGTCTGTTTGTGGTTGGTGTTTTTTTTTTCTTTTAATTTTACTCTCGAATGGCGTTTTCAGAGGCGTATATGTCGTACGTAGAATTTTCAACTAAAATCTAATGGATTAAGGTCTGGACACCGTGGAAGTCAGTCAAGTTGCAGTATTATCGATTCAGTAATCTGACGTGTCTCCACAGTGACCAGACCTTAAGAAATTGCAGTAGGTTTAATTGATTCAGTCAGATTACTGAATCGATAGTACTGCAACAATTGACTGGCCTCCACAGTATCCATACCTTAATCCGTTAGATTTTAGATTTATGTGGTGAAAATTACTGTATCTACTGTAGATGCCCTTCAGTAATCTAAGAACCTTGAAATAAGTGAACTGAAGATTGAAAAATTGGTGACTACAGTAATAATTCTAAAAAATATATGTACCTATATGTTTGATTTATGCATATTTAAAATTTATTTTGATATTCTGATAACAAATAATTGTTGTGTTTCTCAAATATTATTTCTGTTGAATTATAGAATTCTGTTGAATTATTGAAGAAATTATAGCCTAAAGGAAGCCAAAATTACAGTATCTATAATTTTCTCGATTATAAAAAATATACACCTCTGAGTAACGTCATCATATGCACTTTTTCTATTCTAACTCACATGTTATGTGCACGACTTTAAGTCTGAATGATTTTTTTACAATGGAAATTAAAATAATGGGAAAAATTAAGGACAAGATTTAATAATTATGTGGAAATACGGAAACCGTTACAAATCTCTACTTTCTTAACTCGAAATTATGTAAAACCCATTACAATACATGTAAATCCTGTATTTTTTTTTTATTATATCTAGTTTAAGATTTGAGAATTGATAATTTGTTTTAATATTATTAAATATAATTAATATGTCAATAGTATTGGTTTTCATTTGTTGAGAATTCTTTTGATTTGAATTTCTCTAGTCAAATGAATTCATCTTTGAAGATCTATATATTTACTTACAAAATTGTCATTTCCTTTAGATATTTTGAAAACCTAGTCAAGTGTACAATGATTTTTATTCTTATTATAATTCTAAGGTAGATGCTTAATATTTAGTTCAATCTAACTACTAATTTTTAACCATTATATAATACATAAGAAAAAACAAATATTGTTGAATTAAAACAATGGATGCTTGAAGTACTATCGAACTGTTTCAGCAGAAGGGGCAGTAACACCTGTAACAGCAGGATTCAGAAAGACTAGTCATATTCCCAGATGAATATTGTTTCTTGTCTTAAAGGAAAACGGCTTTACATATACATAAAAAATAAATTAAGTGTCTTGCTGGCACCGGCAATCGTTTATTATTCTTTATTCGGATACATAGAATAAGTAATTAGTATCTACCCATAGCGAAAGAAGGCACGGTACTGAAAGTAATTATACACAGCAGTGTTATAATGTTACCATTAGTCTAGAACCTTTGTTTTGGCAGTTGATGGGTACAGAACTTAGCGCATTTTTTTAGTGGCGGCACATTAAAAATGAACATTAGTATTAGTAGATAAAATTCATGAATAGGATTTTTTTATCTTCGAGTTTCCAACCACTTTTAGTGATGTGTCTGAAATTAAGTTAAGCTTGAATCTGATAAATATATGCGTTATTTGGATCTAGCTTATTGATTGTTTAATATTAAGGGATATTAGATAGCTGATTTCTGTTAGTTTTCATTATCAGGGTGTAAACATTTTGTATTACATCGGCCATCACTGAAAAAATAAGAGGAAAAGAATATTCTGTTTTTATAAGTAATCTAACGTGGTCTGAAATTTTTAACACAAATCTAAGAAAATGAGTGTTGTCAAATATACTTAAAATATAACCAAAGATGAAACAAATTTTAATTTATTAACATCTCAATGTTCTTGTATATTCTTCATGAAAGAGTAACTTCAAATATTCGCTTCAAAAAAAAAACTTTAAAACGATTTTTAAATGAAAACAAAGTAGGTACTAATATCATTGTATACGAGTAGTTTCTAATCTAAAACAGATCATAACAATAAACAATTTTAGTTTCACGTTTTCAAAATATGTATAAAATGTTAAAATGACGCTAAAAATGTATTCGTTTATTTTTTAGTACCTATTTACTTAATCGATTATGAGCTCTCAGTTTTAGCAACTTCACGAATTCCATTAATCTTTTAACTTGACTTTAAATATATTTTAGTGGGTTTTTCATTTGACGTGTGGATCTACTCTTAAGCACCGAACAACTCGTATATTTGACACTTTTATGCAGAAAGAAAAACAGCATTTTCAGATTAATATTTACCAAACATATTTAGGTATAGTGCTTAAGCAGTGTCAACGAAATTATTAGATGGACCACAGTGTCCATATGTATGGAAATATAATTCAAAGGGGAGTTTTTTCTCAGTTTTAGTCTCAGAGGATTATATTTCAATCACCTCTGTTGTACTTTTTGAGTCCCCCCTTTTCCACATTTCTCATGCCTATTAATAGTAGGCACACCAGATTGAAAGCAAAGCGCAAAGGTATAAATTTATTATTTAGATTAGATTAGAATTTAGATAAGACGAGTTTGTTGTTTACAAATTACACAGGCCGACAAAGTTAGGCCGACCCTCTAACCCAGAAACCAGAATATATTTTTCCAAAGGTTTTTGATGCGCTGAATCCGAATCCGAGGTCCAAATCTCTTAATTGGCTCTGGTTTTCGAGATATCCTAACCTAAAAGTGCAAAAAAAGCGATTTTGGCCTATATTTGAGGTTATGTAGCATCGTCATTTTATTTTCTCAAAAAACTATGAACAACATCTTAAAGTACATGCCTTGCCCTTTTTAAATGACGTCGAGTTTACTCCACTATCTTTTTTTTTCGCTGCGATATCGCATTTTGAAATTTTTAAGTTTGTGAATTTCTCTATAATCACAGCGACAAGATTTTAACCCAGAAACCAGATTATATTTTTCCAAAGGTTTTTATGCGCTGAATCCGAATCCGAGGTCAAAATTTCTAATTGGCTCTGGTTTTCGAGCTATTCTAACCTAAAAGTGCAAACAAGCGATTTTGGCCTATATTTGAGGTTATGTAGCATCGCAATTTTTTTCTCAAAAACTATGAACAAGATCTTAAAGTACAAGCCTTTCTCATTTAAATGCCGTTGAGTTTGCTCAAATATCTTTTTTTTTCGTTGAGATATCGCATTTTGAAATTCAGATTTTCAAAATTTTCCTCGAAATATTTTGAAAATCTGACCTTGCATTCTGAACGAGCAGGTCTTCTTACATAAGAAACAATTGACGTGTTATTGAATTTCAAACATTTTCAGTGTTTTCTAATAAAAAAACCAATCGACTGTTTGATGATAAACAACACGTGATCATAGGTTTTCAATTATAGAGAAATTCACAAACTTAAAAATTTCAAAATGTGACCTCAGCGAAAGAAAGATGTTTGAGTAAACTCGACGTCATTTAAAAGGGCAAGGCATAGTTTTTTGAGAAAAAAATGCGATGCTACCAGAGCCAATTGAGAGATTTGGACCTCGGATTCGGATTCAACGCATCAAAAACCTTTGAAAAAATATATTATGGCTTCTGTGTTAAAATATTGTCGGCCTGTGTTTTGGAATATATCAATCAGAGCAGAAAGCTTTGCACAGCTTTTTCGATTAAAAACCCTAATGGGATGGATATAAACGGATTGTGAACTTTGTTCCAAAATTAATTTCCCGTACATGATGATGATGTTATGCGAAATGAAAATGGGGCTTCTAGTAACAATCACCTCGTAACCATGACCACAAAATGCTACGAAAACGAAACCATTAACCTGGGTATGCGTTTATGTCTTTACCGTTGCGATACCACCCACGGTTATTATTATTTATCAAAAACAATGTAAGGAAATTAGTGTGGCCGGGCAGATGGTAGGTTCAAGGTGAATAGGAGCATTAAAGAAAACGCTGGGCATGACTTTATCAATCACAGCGATTGATCGATCTCGCTAACGTTTTTATTTTGTGCCGGGACAAGACAGAAACAGAATAAGACATCATCGTCGGATCGAACCGTCAGAGCTCTCAGACGGTGAAACTGAGGTAGGAAAAAAAATATTCGGGCTGTTTAAATAATCAATAAAAAATTAATTAGTCAGCCACGAATCAGGGATCCGTTTGATTGTGATGGTATTGAATCTCCATTTGACGCCGTGATGTTGTGTTTATTAGAGCAGTTTAACGAATATACGGGAGGATGTAGAAGTTGTTTCTTAACCAGTATTGACAATTTACTTTCATAAAACTCTCTTTGCTGAATCTGACGTTATGTTCATCATTATAAAGATGGTTAATAATACATATGGCATTAAGTTTAAAAGTTATAAGGATAGTTTAATTTTTTTTCGTTTGTTTCTTCTGGAAAAGGAAATAAATGATCAAAACCAATTAAAAACATATGGTACTGGTTGAAATAGCAACATGTACCTAACAGAGCATTAACTGAAATTATACTAGACTCCAGATTCAAGCTGGTGATGTACTTCTGCTGGTGGTTCCTAGTGCAATTACCAACGTACGCAATACGTTGAGGATTGTATTTGGATTGCACTTCAAACCTATACAGGTGGAGCGACTGTTTCCACCAATTGACGTTTAATATTATAAGATCAGTGTCATCAATGTCTTTTCCTTGTTACCCCATCCACTCGTTTATTCAAATTTATATGCTTCCTTCAATTATTAATTTTGCCTCTCCAGTATATTCTTCCTCTTCCTCCTTCTCCTCCTTCTCTTCTTCTCTTTCTCCTCTTCTTCTTCGCTCTCTATTTTTCCAGGATCCGGTGATTTGTCAGCTCTTGCGTTTTGCCACTCTTAAGTCATATTTTACGTGGTGTTCTTATCTCGTCTACCTCTTGTTTCGTGTTCCAAAATTTGTTTCGGTAATCTTTGTGTTTACACTATTTCAATGTGTTCTGCTCATTTTTGTTTCTATTCGTCAATTCTAATACATTCTTCTACTTGCGTATTTTCGTTTGTCTACTAAAGATTTATGTTTACATAAATTAAGTCCATAGACATGTATCGAGACTATCTTATAATTCACTAAAGTAATAAAAGTAGTGTGTATAAAACCCTATAAATCCAAAAACCACTAACATCGTGCGTATGGCTTCATCGCTTCAACGACCGAACTGGACGATATAAGCGTTGCATTTACTTCGGGAACAGGTACCAAAATCTTACCTGACTAAGACATATAGCCGTATTTATGACTACACATACATATACGGTCACCTTGAGATGTAAACAATAATTAGGCATTGAGAATATAATGTAGCATGTACTGGTTCCCTACCAAACCACTCCCGGACCTGATAGAATATTTCGACTGGTTCTCAGAGAAGATCTGATATTATTCTCTGAATAATTATGTCGCATCAGCGAACTAAAGCGGCTAAAATCGGTGTCATTTATACTGCTCGTTTTTATCGGAATATTTTAAGCCTCTATTTACATGAAAAAATGTATCGCGTATGCAGCTGGGCTGCCATTGTAGTGGGAACAAAATTATTATCTATAACTACTACTATTAGTAAAATGAAGATAAAAATTATTAATGGTAATGAATAGTGAACGAAAATAAGCTACTTCTGCAACGATATAATTCCTTTGGGCCCAATTTTTGGATGTAATTCAAAGAATAAGTTTAACCAGTGGCGGCTCGTATTAGCTACCAATGGCGCCGCAGGCGAAAATTTTTAAAATTTTCAAGGTCATGCGTTTTACACTCCAGAATTTCTGAAAATGTTTAAAATCATGCGTTTTACTGACACTTCAGAATTTCAATGAAAAATTCTTTAATACAAAAATATAGACTTTCACAAGAATTATTTTTGGAATTTGGTAGCTTTTTGAAATAATATTTAGTCAGGAATATTGAGGGCTTAAATATATTAAAATAATGGGTGGCAACATGTGAAAAAAATTTGATATAGGTATCTTACCGTTATTTGTAGAGGAAATCAGCTCGCCTGTCGTTATTGTCACAAAAATGTTAATCGCCTTTTCATTAAAGTCCCGGATTTGTTTCACAAAATTTAATACAATTAATTATGTGGTTTAAAATATGTCTGTTTTTATCCACATTTTCATTGTGACATCTTATATTTTCACGATAAGCACTATCAAGCTGTTGCCTTTTTATTTCTAAGGTGTTATGTAAATGTTTTTCATTGTAGCTAGCATGTTTCTTAGCTCGTTCATTTAAATGTTTTAAATCACTCACCCCTTCTTGAGTCCATGCACTTTGGTTGCCACTCATCACTAAACAAATAAAACAAAACATTTTGTTTCTTTTAGGACACCCACATAACCACTTAAATCTGTCGTAGACACTACTATTAAAATTTCGTGAATAATTTCGCGATTTTCCTACGTCTGTTTTGGAAATAATCAAATCGGGTATCGGCCTTCCTAACCGTTTAATTTCCGTTCGATCTCGTATGTAATATCTTTATTAGTCAATAAAAAGTCCACCTAATTCATTTTGAAACGTTTCACAATCAAAAACAGTAAAAACACACTTCTCATCGAAGAAAATAAACAATCACTAAAAAAGGTCACTCAACAAGTGTGACCCGTTCAGCTGATTTTCGAACGATTTAACGACGTCTGTCTGCTGCAATCGTCTCCAAACATTACCAGTCACCGAAAAAAGCCCGATTAAAAACGAGGGGCTGGGAAACTGTGTAGCCCCGCCCACGCGCGCGAAATGGGAGAATTCAGATTACGGTGGCTCGGTGCTCGATCAATAGTATGGAACGGAATAATAATTAGAATATGAATAGTTTGTCGTATACAATTAATTGATATTATTGTAACAGTAATTTATAGTAAATTAACACAAAAGAAAAATTTTCTATTGAAATTTGGGCTGGGCACGTGCCCCCGTGACCTTTATCACCAGCCGCCACTGAGTTTATCGCTTTTGATGTTGGTAGGAGCAATGGAAAGTTAATTTCCTACTAATTGAACTACTGAAAAGAATTTAGAGAATCGTATGAAGCATATGATATATAGCGTGAACAAGCAAACCATGCAGAACATTTTGTGCTAGCGATCTTGTTGTCATAACAGTCACATTTGATGACTGAAGTTATAAAATTCTCCTTTTTTCAACCCCTTTGTTAAGTTTAAGTTTATTTTTGGAATTCCATTTACTATTTGAATTTTAAATTTCTATAGTCTCAATTTCTTTTCCATACTCTCATTTTCCATTTGATAGCAGTACCTGAAATCGCATCGACGCGTTGTTATTTTTCGATAACTCTCTCTCGGTGTGCGGTAACAAGAATTACTTACTCCGTGCGTTTACCCCAAATTATAACACGCCATACCTCCATTTATTACGTCGATGGAGACTCAGCAGTTGCTTCACTGCCACTAAGATGAATTATTGTATTGTTTGGCGCGAAATTGATGCAATATGCGAAGCCGAACCAGAAAAATAATGCGAAAAATACTGTTACAAACAAGATCGATGTTTACCAGTTTACACGATAAATCAAGACATGTACGACTGTGAGCAATTGATGGATCATGTTGTTATCAGTTTCATCAACTGCTGCAAGTAACTTTTTCAGTGTGGTCTAAAGAAAAATATATAGATAAACAAATTATTATAGCCAAGGTCAGGTTAGTGCCTTTGATATTTTTCATATACATATATTTAAAAGCTAAAATTTCTCTTATTTTCTTATAAATTAAAGTGCATACTTTTAATAACACTGTTCATCAATCAACAACATGTTTTGATTGATTGCAAAAGCAAGTATAATAATGTACCTTATTTACCTCCTCTGCACATAAGACTAGGGCTTAAAAAAATTGTTAAAGCTTTAAATACAAAAGGAGGCAAAGCTTGAAGAATGAATGTTCATTGGACTGCAAATACGAGAACTTTTAAAGACCACAATTTTGAAACTTCACCTTCGAGAAAAGAAAATAGGGCATGGACTGCCTTCAAAAATGTATGTAGCAACTTCCTAGGTGACAAGGAATCGGAGGACTACAAAGAACTGGTTGGAGAACTTAGACAATCTTACAAGACGTTAGTGATTTAGTTCTTTTTTTAATCTCTGAAAACTCACGAGATTACTTATGGTTTGGGTTTCTCATATTTAATATTCTTCGTCCCTTCTCTAAAAACTGATGGGTGACAGGTAACGTAACAGCACGTTACAAGAGACACAAAAAAACCCAAAAAATATCAGGGAATAACAAAAATTTTCAAAATGTAAAACAGTGTAATTATATTTACATATTAAGTAATAATATTCAGATGCTTTAGTGGGGTTCTGCTGTTATCTCTCAAAGAGAGTAAGTGAATAATACTATACTTCCACTCCACCACGTGTACGTGGAAGTAAATTGAATATATATATACATATATTCGAAGTTCGAAGAAATGTCTTTAGTGAAATCGGTGTCTAAGAATGTGTTTTATATCAGAATAGGCGAATGGATGAACAAAAGGATTTACCTTACAAAGGCAATAAATTGAAGAAAACTAAATAATAAATAATGATTGTTATCGACAATCGGAATTCGGCAACTAACCAAGCCAAGTGATGTATGGCAGGCGCAAGCTAAGCGGTTAGCGCGGTTGTATTGACTGCAAGAACTGAGAGGAGATTGCTAACTCTTCTGGCGTATCATAGTTTGAATGGTGGTTGACTTTTTTCGCACAATTTTATGTTACCTTAAAATTCATTAGTTTTCCGCAACATAAATTACTCCACTGTACTTGATGTATGAATTTCGCCAGTCACATTGGCATCATCGGGTGTTATCAATATAGAAAATTCTGTTTCCTCGAAATAAGTGTCTTCTACTTCGTATACCACACACAGTTAAAAGCATTAAAATTTCAATGCGATTTTAAGGCAACCAAGCTTATTATCCATGTAATTATTGGACAGAAAAATCAAACAGTCAAGTCAAATTTTTTTTTTCATTTTTTTTACTCAATATTTAATAACTTTTAACACTTATTTAGATAAAAATGTTTTCAACTATTATAGTTTTTGTATTAATTTCAAAACATGTAGGTATGTAGATATGTAAATAAAATTTCATTTCATTAATGTAGGTATCAGTCTAGATTTTTACTGAGAATCGGTACTTTTCACAGAGTGAAAGTGGTATTGATTAGATTGTATAAATAAAGACTGATATGAAAGCACAGGTGATCATTTAAATATACTTATTTTATATCATATGCATGTATAAAAAATTAAACTCGGATAGACTGGACTTCCGAGGTTAATTTGATTGACTATAATGTATGTATATAAACAAACTTGCACAGTCAGCTGCCAGCTTTTAACTAATTTCCATATCATTCCGATTTTTATTACGGTTTTTAACCAGTCCTTTTTTTTATTTTATTTTTTGGTTGTAAACTAACGTTGTGAAATCTGAATACATATCTTTTTTACTTACATGTAATCGCAGTTGACTATAAAAGAAACTCAAATTAAACAAACTGATGCCAATGATTGTAATTGTTACTGAAAGGAAACTGTCTACGCATTGCGTTTATATGAGTGTATTTTACAATTAAAATAGTATTCAATACTCTTCTACAAAGGCAAAATCACTTAACGATCTCCTCCTCTTAATGCCATCTTACCTCTTAAAACCAAAATGTTTTGTTTGATACAATGGATTCTTCAAGACTGATATTTTTTGGTTATTCAGGAGTACCCCAGGGTCCTAACTTAGGACCTTTATTATTTATTATTTTCATTAACGGTTTATTCTTAACCCTCAAGTTACAGCAGTTTATTTTCCGTGGACCTAAAAATATTGTTACTTTAGGGAAGCAGTATTGTAATACGTTTTAGACAAAACCATTTGGAATAAGTTTCTTGCCTTTGTTTTTTTTATTACCAGAAGTTAACACAGTTTACGTAAGTAATTTGTATTACTTAAGTGTTTTGTCTTGTAAATGGTTATTGTCTGTCGGATCAATAACTGTCTTATTGTTGTTATTACTTTAACTGTCTGTAGCTCCAACAGTTGTAATCGGATTGACTTCAAACTTGCAGGAGATATTCTCCAATCTTTTCCCTTACAGAAATGTCGAAACATATTTGTTTTATACAGACCTCAAATCTGATACTTGCTTTCCTAGTTCAGGTCCACCCCAAGGCTCTAATTTAGGAGCTCTATTATTCATCCTCTTCATTAACGATTTTTTCTTAATCTTAGAGTCACATCAGTTTTTTTCCGAAGACCTAAAACTATTCTTTACTTTAGGGAACCAATATTTTAATACGCCTTAAACAAAACCATTTGTTATAAGTGTCCTAGTCTTTGTTTTTTTTATTACGAGAAGTTAAGGCAGTTTACGTAAGTATACTATGTTGCTTATTAAGTTTTTTGTCTGTTGTCTGTTTACAAGATATTGTCTGTTGGTCAATAAATGGATTATTACTATTAGTATTACTTTAACTCTCTGTAATTACCAATTTTGATTGAACTGACTTCAAACTTTCAGAATATATTCTACAAATATATCTCCTAGGTTTTGACTTAGGGCCTTTATTATTTCTTTTCTTCGTTAACGATTTACTCCTCACGTAACTTCATCAATTTCAATCGGATTGACTACAAACTTTCAGGTACAATGCTTTCAAAATGTCAAAACCCGAAAATCTTTGACTGAATAGATGACTTTGACTTCTGGCCGATGTGTCCTTAAAAAACCATTTCGTTTGAGCGGGATTCCTGCGGGAAATCGAATTAATGGCCGAATGAGAGCAATTGACCCTCGCCAACGGCCTCCTCCCGGTCGATCCTAACGGCGCAAAGAACCATCGACTGTCCGGAGTCGCAGCCAAGGTGATCCGGTACGCCGCGGTCTTAGTGCCCAATTTATGATCGTCTAGAGTTTAGGTACGAGATGTGCTGCTCGCTCCCCAGGTATTGGCGGCGGTGCGGCACCGCAAAATTCGTCCATGCCGAAATCTCCGCAAAAACCGCCGACACTATGGCCCGCCGGCTGACTCGGTACAGGCCGGAATGCACTCACAAGGAGACATTTCGATACATCTCGATTTCCGATTTCGATTAAACTCGGTAGGGTGGAAGAGGACCTAAAAAATATTCGACAATTTTTTTTATAACGGCCCATACGGCCATTAAAGCCATGAAGTGGGGCGTTGATGTACACCCCCAAAAGTTAATATTTTGTTATAACTTGAAAACTGGTGAAGATACAACAGAACTGTAAGTTGACAAAATGACTCGCTATATGAGAGATACCTCCTAGGCTATATAGCGTGGCGGCTTGCTTAATGGGGGGTGAGGATTGAGGTTGGACTAAAAAATTACACTTTTTTTACCCCTGTGAACATATACCTACATGAACTTAGTTCAAAATGTGTACAGAGCAAGTTTAAACAAAAAATAAAATCGACATGTTTTTGCTCCTGGCTTATTACATAATTATATTTTATTTGTAAGGACAATATCTACCTACTACCTTCTAAGTGAAAATTATAATTATAAAAAACTACATTTTTGACACCAGTTTTAAATTGAAAAAACCTACGCCACTGTTCACCAATATTGTTGACTTTAGACTTTATAATGGTGCAGAATTTCAAGTGCATTCACTTACTGACATGTCTCACATTCGTGGACTGGATGCAATATTTCTTACACATTTCCTTGAAATTCGCCAATATAATAGCCATGTTAATTTGTTAATTATTATTTTATGATTGTGAAAACATGAATAATGCTTCCAATGTTTTCAAAACGTATTATTTATGTGATTCGATTCAGGTGTATGCAAATGATTCCACCGACTTTTTGTAATTAAACTCGTAGCAGTTTTTTAGAACTAATTTATTGTAGCAGTTATAACAACGTGTGGGTTGAAGCTAATCAAATTTTAACGTACCAAATTTCGAATATTGAGTTTATAACACGAAATGAGAGCTCGAAATTTATTATCAGACCAGTTAGAAATCAAATTATCATATTCTCAATTAATATCAATCGCATTACGAATGCTCTATCATCGCTTTTCTGTCTTTGGACTTCTAGCCAGTGATTTACAGTTGTAACAGTACAGTATCAGATTCTCATTTCACTTTCAGCAACGTAGACCACCTTGCCCGTCGGCAATCGTGATTCACCTCTCGGTCTCGAGTCGGATCACGAGCGAGGTTTGTCCGCAGGTAACTTTAGCCGTTCCGCTCGAATATATGTAGCTTTCCTTCTTCAAGTTAGTTTTTAACAACGAGAAACTAGTTAGTTAAATGGGCCTTGCTTCTAGCCTCAATTTTTCCAAAGGATAATATTTTTTTCGAAAATGTGTATAAGCAGAAAATAGTCTTACAATAACAGAGACAAAAATTATGTCCTTCAGCTACAAATTCAGAATGTCCTCAATTAGAATGTGTTCTGAATGAGTATTATATTTCAGAATTCACAAGTGAACTTCCCTCTCAGATAAACGCGAATCAAATATGAGAGTGAGTGAATTCAATATTGTATTTGAAAGAATGGGGAAAGAGTTAATTTTACAATTTAATCAGTTATCAACATTTAATAAACAAAATTACATGACATATAAATGATTTGAGACGGTTAACCTATAAACTATATATGTTTTATAGGTTTGGACATATCTTAGAAAGAAACAGTAAAGTGAATACTGTTAAGCAATAATTGTGGAAAAATGAAAATATTTACATGCCTCTATATTTTTGGATACCACCTCTACGCTCCGGCCTGATCTGAGCCGGCGCGTCGACACTCGATGCCAAAAATTACGTTAACGCTCACGAATTACATTACGGACTTGATTTATTGTTATTGCCGTCTGTTGGTTGGCAAAGTACAATTTTATTACGAATTATAATAATTATCGGACATACTTTAATGGTGGTTATTGATATTTCTTGCCCTTCAAAATTTTAATGGCGAAACGGGTTCCTAATTATACTTATTATTCCGTCTAACATTGAATTGAATGTATAGTTGAAGTACAATAACGGGCGATTGTAACTTAGATTAGTACTGAGTTTATTCTCGTGTTTTTTCTGCTTTAGACAATGGCACCCATCTACTTAGTGTCAGTCTGTAACTTATAGTATATTTTATCAGCATTATGGTACGAGCATTTTACAATGGAGAGGGTATACCTCAACTTGGAAGAGAGAAAAATAAATTATAATTCGCTTGTCTCCTTCAAAATAATTTCCTTGTGAAGCCACACAGCGCTGGAGACGGTTCTTCCATTCCTCATAGCAGTGCTGAAATTCATATACAGGAATTGCCTTGAGCTGGTCGGTTACAGCCGTTTTAATGTTTTCTATGGTCCCAAAATGACGTCCCTTGAGGTGATTTTTTCAATTTCGGGTTTAGAAAAAGTTATAGGGACTCAAGTCAGGCGAATAATGAGGCTGAGGAGCTACATGAATGTTTTTAACACGTTGACTGCCAACTACGAGATATCTCGTAGGTGTTTATTTGCCCAGGACGCTAACTACGAGTTATCTCGCCCCTTCATTACTTGCCATATTTCTTCAGCTACAAGGAAACTCGTAGTATAACACTGTAAATATGAATAGATGGCCTCAGGAAAGAGAAAAAAAATCAGGTTTGGCTTAAATGACCAGAAAATACAATTATACAAAGTTTATTCAAAAAGAAAAAGTTTATATAAGGAAATAAATTGTATTATATTATATTATATAAATTCTATTATAAAATAGATAAACATTTTTTTAAGCTTTGTGATTATTACGTACTGTTATTAAATTTTTTAATAATATAACATGATTAAATCAAAATTTTCTTTAGACCGGAATCGTGAAAAATTCCGTGGCAGTCAACGTGTTAATGGCAAAAACCTCGTTTACATGGCTGTGCGACAAGGCGCATTGTCTTGATGCAACAGTTGTTCTTAATGTTTGGTCTCACACGCATGACCCTTTTTCGAGGGTTTTCAAGAACACCTCTATAAAAGTGTTGATTTACTGTTTGGCCTGGCGACACAAACACTTTGTGGACAATTCCCTGGCTATCAAAAAAGCAAATCAGCATGCATTTGATCTTCGACTTGCTCATTCTTATTTTTTTTGCCTTGGAGAGCTTGAAGTGTGCCATTCTCAAAAGGATCTTACTCAAACACCCAAGTCTCATCACCATCGCGCTGTGTCCAAGTCTGAAGCAAAACCTGATATCACACGGTTGCTTCCAAGTCCCGTCTCCGCAGTATTGCCAGATCGGGAGCTACGTTGCCAGTCTCATTACTTAATTTACACACCTCGTATTTACATTGTATTCCTGCAACTGAATTGGATGATTTGGTAGTAGTTATGATCACAGAAATTAATGACATTATATCAGAATTGTTAGATTCCTTGTTGTTATGATTAAACCTCCTTATCTTCCATGTCCTTACAAGTAGAAATATATTTTATTCCAAATTCCAAATATCACTGGAATAGCTAAATAAATCCACTTAGCTGCAGACAGAACTATACCAAATAATAAAAAATAATGTTGTCAATAACTGAAAGATAGGGTTTGTTTAGTTCATAGTTGTCAATTAACCCTTTCCACTTCCATTGTTTCTTGTCAAACGCAGACCAGTTTTTTTTCATTGGTATAGTGAGCAGAATTAATGGTTGCATGTGTCATAATAATGTTGCATGAATCAGTATGGCTTTGCCAGTTTGCCGATAAGAAATCGCGATGATATATAATTTCAAATATTTGAAATTAGAATATTTACACTCACAATTTGTCTTCAAAGATATTCCTTTCAGCAGAGGACCAAATTGGTGGTAATGTTTTGGAAATTATTAAGTTTTTGGTTACAGACCGCTACTTTGAAACGCTAACGGTAACTGCTTATAATCAGTGGCAGCTAGTTGAAGCATGGGACCTACACCAGATTATCACTAGACTCCACCAGACTACACCAGCTTATCACTAAACCAAAATGGAAGGCTAGAATATCAAAAGGATGATTTTTTTTTCAAAAGCTGGCACAGAAAATATTTTGCAGCCCGTTTGCAAGGGAGCGCGGACCTTTCTATTTGGGTCTAGTAGAAACCCTCTGAAACCTGGTTTGGATCCTACTTTACTAAAATCCGTTAAATACGAGTGTTTCAAAGTCCACCAGCCGCCACTGTAGAAAACAGAACAAAGAATAAATTTTGTAACAATACAACCTCCACAAGACCGATTTCGAAACAACTACTTACTCCTTATCTGCACAAGCACTATAATAGCATCTCCGTAATACTCTAATTTATAGTTAGTTGGGCTAGATTTCAGTCGCTATCAAAAGCCTACCCGTTTTAATATGGACGCGGCGATTTGTACAAGTGACACTCGGCGTTTATAAAATGATTACGCGCATAATTTATTGTTCATATCTTAGATGTGTGTCAGGAGAGGTCTGTTTGCTCGTCAAGGTGTATACTACGAATGATAAATTAAGCTCCCTTCGGGTTTATAAGAGAAAAAGTGAAATTTTTATTAATAATCCGTGTTTGGCAATGTTAAAACAGCGCGGCACGGCGTTAATAGAATAACTTTAGTTTACTGCTCTCAAGTTGTTATGCCACGAAGAGGAAATTATTGCGAAATATATTAATTGGCACATACCGGTTGGCACAGAATAACACCCCCTTTTTTCTTTATTTATTCACATAACGTTTTAAAATTTTAATTTTTTTATTCGAATAGAATTACAATTCAGTATAGCCTCCTTCAAAATAACTTCCTTGGGAAGCCACACAGAGCTGGAGACGATTCTTCCATTCCCCATAGCAGTGCTGGAACTCATATACTGGAATAGGACTTCAGCTGGTCGGTTACAGCCGTTTGAATGTTTTCTATAGTCCCAAAATTACGTCTTTTGAGATGATTTTTCAATCTCGGGAAGAGAAAAAATCACCAAAAATTTAGGCGAATAAGGAGGCTGAGGAGTCACAGGAATGTTTTACTGGCTAAAATCTCGTTTACTGAAATGGCTGTTCAGTTGTTCTCGATGTTTGGTCTCACACGGATGCCCCTTTTTCGAAGTTTTTCAAGAACCTCTCTGTAAAAGTGTTGATTTACTGTTTGACCTGGAGGCACAAACTCTTTGTGGACAAGTCCCTGGCTATCAAAAAAGCAAATCGGCACGCATTTGACCTTCGATTTGCTCATTCTTGTTTTTTTTGGGTCTTGGAGAGCTTGAAGTGTGCCATTCCATGCTTTGGCACTTGGTTTGCAGGTCGTACTTAAACACCCAAGTCTCATCACCATTAATGACACATTCAATAAAATGGGGATCATTTTCAATCGATTCCAAAAAGTCAAGGCACTTTTCTCTCCTGATGTCCTTTTGTTCCAGCGAAAGGTTTTTCATTGATGTGAATCAAATTTAACTCTTCCCAAACATTCTTGTTGTCAACCGACGATCTGAACGCATAACATCCCGTAATCTATCGACATTTTCATCGGTTCTTGAAGATAAAGGCCTTCCGCTGCGTGATTCATCTTCAATCGACTCTCTTCCTCTTCAGAGTGTCTTAAACCACCAAAAGACCTCTTGAAAAAAACACGTTTCTGTAGGCGTTTTGACGTTTGGCAAATGTATCCGTTGCGCTGTGCCCAAGTCTGAAGCAAAACCTGATAGCACACCGTAGCTCAAAATTAATTTAGAACTATAGAAAAAACCGGTTTACGAAAACAGTCACAAAGAACAAACAAATGACTCTAACAAGTTCAAACTTGTACTGAAGGTGCATTACATGTTAACCTATCGCTTTTCCAAGTCTCGTCTCGCAGTGTTGCTAGATCGGGCGCTACGTTGCCAGTCTCAGTACTTAATTTACGCACTTCGTAACTTATGTAAACTGTAACCAACTTTCTGATATGACGTACTGCAGGTTATTACATATTTAAAATCCTCATAGTTTTTAATGAAATCCTTCCTGAAATCCTCATAGTTTTTAATGAACTATATACAGAGTTAGTACAAGGTCCCAGAACGGTCGAAATAACATAGTTATTAAGTTTCAAGTGTTTCTTTTTTAATTTGATATGAGTACTCAAAAATAATGAATCCAATTAGGATACTTTTGTAGGCTTCCAGATTTACAGGTAATGCCTCAATCTTTTTATTTTGGAACACCCACTAGATTTTTATATTTTCGGATACAAAACTAAAAACTCTCATAAATATAAATATTAACACGTTAATTTTTATTGATAAGAGTGTAGCAGCACCAAAAGAAACCGCTCTGATTCCTCATTTTCTTCTTGTTTTCCGTTAGACTCCAGTAAATTTTGATTTAATTTTTTCTGTAGACTCCTCTTTTTCGTTCTAACATTTGTTTTATTTTTTCAATATCTTTTTTACCAAAAGTTTTGCTTCAAAATATACATTCCTGAAGAAATAAAACATCCATACTTCTCATTCTTGGACTTACAACGTACAGTTCTTGTTTTTATATTTATGTCTTAAGGTACCCCCATAAACTACACGAAATTATATACCAATTGTAATAAATCTGATTTGCTCCTTCGGAGGCCTTTAATTAAATCTCCTCCGAGTCATAAGTGAAGCCGGAACGTCCTACAAAACCTTGATAGACGGTCTAATTGCAGAGTATGGACGTGCGTCTAATACCGGCACTCCGTATGTACACACTTTATTTAAGGAACGTGCCCTTCAGCTACGAAAAAAAAAACTAAAACGTTGGTCATGCACGAAGCCTTATTTCTGAGGCTCGAACACGTACCGGTCTTTTGTGCTCTAAAACCATGACCTACAGACTCAGGGTATTCCATATTTGATTAAATATCAAATCAAAGAATAAGTAAGCAAGATAAAGTAAAAAAAAACGTCCCCAAAATATGCCGTGGATTCTCACCAAATGAAAATGTGGAGCTTGAAAATTCATATTTCTTTATAGAGATGCCTCTGAATTCTCAAAAAGGAGGCGTGTGGGCGGACATATTGAAAAGAAGGTCAATTGGCTTTAAAATACTTTGATATAAGTACGTTAATTCTATTAAATTCCAAAACAATTGATACAGTCATTTTAATTATTAGCAAAGTACATTTGATGTATTGTAGATTAGCAGGCGTTTTGTTAAAATGCATTTAAGCCAAGTTCAACCCTGTAAATCTTCCATCTAACAGTCACTGTATACTTAAATCGAAGTACATAGCGTAGTAAAGAGACGAGCTTTTATATTTCATTACCTACTTATATTGAGTCTGAACGTAATAGATACCATAAGTGGATATTTTTTTGTACGCCTTTGGAAGAAAGATCGCCTGTACGAGATAGGAATCGGCTATTCATATAATTTCACATTTAACTCATTTAAAGTACTCACATAACGATACAAAGTCACCACCGAGGTCTACAATAATTATTAGACTCATGTCTGAAAGGAATTCTGGTAATTAGGGTAGCAAAATGGGTGAATTATTAATTGATTGATATGGGGGGTAATCAAATTTTAGGTTGCCCATGTGAGTAACACAACTTCCCTAAATGTGAGCATCATCGGGATATTCGGAACGATGATGTAGAAGATTGCATGATCTAACCTACAACTTCTCTAAGACAGCTTTTTGACAACTATAGGCGTCAGAATTTAAGATGCCAGCGCCATCAGTACGGAAAAATTGCAAACTAACGATTGGGCCATTAGCCGTTTGTTTTTACATTGCTTTTAATGTGTTTTATATTCAAGTTGCTGCTTTAATTTATTATTTATGTGTAGTATTTGATTATTTGCTGCCTAAAAACACCTTTTGTGATCAACGTTTACTGTTTACAAGTTGCTGGCATAATTGTAGTGGTTTTCTTTAAATTTTTAGACTGATAGAATATACCTATGGAAGATTTTAGGTTGGATCGGTTTATTTTGAAAAATTTTAATAAATACTTCAAGGTATACATGTGTTTTTTTTACAAAATTGTTTAATATTTTAATTGAAAGCATTTGACAGACATTAGATTGAATATCTTCAAATATATGTATGGTTATTTAGACGACACTGTAATTTCAAAGTGTGTACAAGAGGGTGAACATGTTCTGAATGCAGGCCATTCATGACTTCATAAATTTGAAGGTACTGCAGGTTTTTCAGTATCTTCCGCCGTTAGTTTGTTGAGCGACCGCCAGGGAGCGTAACTGCTTGTACGTAGTATAAGATCGTTGTTTAAGAAATTTTTGTTAGAGTTCAAATTGGTTGAAACGAAATCGTCAGCTCTTGCGTGCTCCAAGCCAGACAGTAAATTATACCAAATGTTTTATCGCCAATGTACCATTTTAGGCGTATAAAGAGTGATATATTACCCAATATTTTCGTTTAATGTCTGAGAAACATACATAATAACTTAACGAAAAAATGTTAGATGATTTGAATAAGTTCTGAGGTAGACTCGTTGATCTCTGGCGTGAATTATTACATTCCGCCGATTTAATGAGGATGGTCTTTGCATACGAAAAAGCCGATCATGAGAGCCATTTTTTTTTTGGTAATTTCACACCAGTTTTTTGAATTATGGATATGTTTGTGAAAAGTAGAAAGTTACAGTATTGCTAATCAGTATCCAGGGCCGGATTTATACTATTATTCAGATTGTTTCTTGTACGTGGTCCCTGTTTTAATTAAACTAAAAGATAAGTTTCTTCCTAGTTGTCTCCGACAGTCTTTTTCGCTGTGGTAAAAATAAATGCTTATATTTTGAGAACGACCGTTCAACATCTACTGATGTAATACAGGCATAATTAAAATTTAATACTCTTTGCACTCACTTAACGGATCTGTAGATGCAATATCACAAATTTATCTTAATTTGGTAAAACCAGTGTCTTTCTTTCATCTACTTTCGAACTTATCCTTAATTTATTGCGTCACCTATAGCTTGTAGCAGCGAATTTGCTTCGTCCACTATTTTAGTCCGGGAGCCAGAGACAGATTTTCATGACCAAGTCCCTCTCAAGCGATAATTAGTGGAATGCATCAGAGAGTTGTATCATAAAGCCTCGTGAACGTCAGCTGCGGTTCCGTGGGTGGGATGAGCGGCGGTAGCCTCCCACGCACGAAAAATAAATTAGTCTTTTTCTCCTGACTAAAAATTTGTCAAACCATAGCTAATCCAATATCTTGAAGAAAAAAAAAAGTCAGCTGACTATAACATGGTGTATTATACGTCAGCTGGTCGCTTGAACATGAAAAAAAATTATAGATACGTTCAATGATTTCCTCTCAACTAAAAATTTACTTTACTTACCAGCGCGGTGGTAAGACCATCAGTTCGGTTATTTAATAGACACACCTCTACTTATGAAATGTTTGGGTTGTACATCTGCTTAATAACATATGTATAACTTTTACTTCGCTCCAATTTGCGTAACTGGGATCTTCCGAGTGACGAGTCCGGTCCTGTTCACGCCTAATCAATAACTATTGAGCTGCAATCACTTTATCAATTCGGTGAATCTGTAAAATTGTGAAACCACTTTAACTGTTATTAATGAAGTTCTGTTTTATAAGCGTATGTCGAATATTCATATCTAACTGTAGAATAAAAATAAAGTTAAATGTAGAAAGTATCGTGGAGATATATTCATTCAGCTGTAACCGAAATTAGCACGCTAATTAATATAAAAATTAATAAACCAATAAGAACGGTAACCCGATACTATCTTTATTGGATTATATTAATTAGATAGCTGTATACTTGTAGAAATATTTTTATTTTTAAAAAAATAATAATAAAATAGGTGTAAAAATACCACAATCACATGGAACAGCAGCTGTTTACCGAAAAGCTCTAAATTAATTTGGATGCAAAGTAGGTAAAACAATGTTTGATTTTATTACGGTTTTCGCCTATAAAAAGGAATATTTACATTTACATTTAAATGCCAGAGGCCTATTTTTTCCAAAATTGTTAATGTATGTGTTATAAGTAAATGCCATAAACAAATGTTTATATTTCCAAATGCCGTCGATACAAAGTGTTACATTTCTTTTATTTACTGTGGTTTCGGAATTTTTTTATTCACAAGGACCCGAATTTAAAATAAAATACGCATAAGGACAATTGTTCGCCCTTATAAAGGGAAAACCAAATAAGCAAAATTTCATTTTACGTGTTTCCTCCTCGAAAGTATAAATCTTCCTGCGTCCGCGATAAACAGGAACATAAAAAGTTGTGTAAGCAGTATGTCACCGAAAAAACATTTCAGCATTCGTTAAAAACTTTTTCCAGTGTCCCGTGTACGCATTTTTTTTACTTAAAGCGTGGGTTTCAACTCCGCTAACTCCGGCTAGTGCTTTTAACCTTTTTTTCTCTCTCTCTTTATTATGCCCCTTTTTTGCGGCATTTGCATCGGCGCTGGCAATTCTCTTATATGGCTTAGACGATTTATATTTTAACTTTGTCGTATTTACAATTGCCGAGCCCCAATAAAAAAGTTGAATTCGGAATCGCCGTATAGCCTATTCGTATTTAAAAGTTTCCCAGTCGTGCTGTGCTAAAAACGTTTAAAAAGCATATTAATGTCAAAACAGAAAGTACTTGGTAAAGTAACCTTTCTTTTCTTCGACAAAATTGTATCACAATGACACATCTTTGTGAATACTGTGTATAATATTTCCAATCTCAATTTAAAATAGCATAAATTCAATATACATACAGTGAGGTCCATAAGTAACGGATAAATTCATTATCTACGTAATTTACAATTTATGAGTAAAATCATGAAACATGTCAATTTTTAATTCTAGAATGACATTTTTTGAGCATAATTTTATACCTCCCCCCTCCAACCCCCTTTGGAGTGACAGCTACCCCTTTTTAAATTTTTAAATGGAACGAGGGTGCGTGTGATAGCTCATTTGAAAGGGTTTTTAATTCTCCATCCAGCAACATAAGATTTTTTTGATTTCTATAACTTTTTATCGAAAAATATTACATTTTTAATGTTACTAAGTAAAGAAAAGAACATGAAACAGAACAGAAGAACAGTTTAAATCAAATGTTCAAACTGGGCACCCGTTGCTTCTTGACAATAATGGGGGCGTTGCTGAAATTCTTCTAAAACATTTTGTATTGGTTCCGGGGTAATTTGATTAATTTCTTGTCTTATTATATCTTTTAAATCTTCTACGTTATTTGGTCTGTTGATGTAGACTTTCGATTTTAAGTAACCCCACAAAAAATAGTCAAGCGGGGTCAAATCGGGAGAACGAGCAGGCCACTCAATTTCACCGCGTCTACCGATCCATCTATTGGGAAAAACTTGATTCAGATAGGCTCTTACTTCCAATGAAAAATGTAATGTAGCTCCGTCCTACTGAAACCAAATATTTCTATCAATTTCAGTGGCCTCCATCATCCAATGTGGATTTTCTGTACTCCAGTATCTACAGTTCTGTTTGTTGACTGTTCCATTTAAGACGAATGTTGCTTCATCGGAAAAAAATAATGTTTTTTTTTAATAAATAAAGGATCATCTTGGCATCTATTTGCCATGATTTCGTAAAATTCCAATCGGCGATCAGGGTCATCGTCGTTAAGTTCTTGACCTAAATGAATTTTGTTTGTATGGGCGGAATTTTTCGTTTTTTAAAAGACGCAACATGGACGTTTTACTAACATCATTATCGGCGGCAACTTGTATTGTAGGTTTATGTGGATTATTTTGAATATCTAACAATATATCCAATTTCTATTCATCGTCTAAAATGCGTTTCCTACCAGATTTGGGAATATCTGTGACATTTCCAAATTCACGAAATTTGTCTTCTATTCTACTAACAGTAGACTGGGAAATGCGGCGGTCAGGATACTTTTAGTATTGAATATTTCGCATACCTGCTTCTGCGTTCTTGTTTTATCACCACATCATAATGATATCAAAATTTCAATTCTTTGGGTATCCGAAAGACTCATTGTTAAAATAATGATCAACTTGACGATCAGCGATAAATAACATAATAGAATAATAAGTTTTCACAGATGTAGCAAATAAAGAAATTTAAATGTATAATTTTTTTCTGATATGTAAAAAGAAACCCTTTTTTACTTCTTTCTTTTTGTTGGGTATTTTGCGCAGCGTATCAGGGAAACCGATACATTTAAGTTGAATGTTGACACAAAATTAACTAAAAAAGTCAGATTTGACAGATATTTGGTACATAGGCCCTTGATTGTATACATTTCATAATAATAATAATTTTGAAATTATTATATTTAATTTTCTTGATGAAAAATATACAAAATTCAAAAACCTTATATTGCTGAATAGATAATTAAGATCCCTTTCAAATGAGCTATCACACGCACTCTCGTTGCATTTAAAAATTTTAAAGGGGTAGCTGTCACTCCAAGGGGGTTGGAGGGGGAGGTATAAAATTATTCTCAAAAAATGTCATTCTAGAATCAAAATTGACGTGTTTCAGGATTTTACTCATAAATTGTAAATTACGTAGATAATGAATTTATCCGTTACTTATGGACCTCACTGTATGTAGCCGACCAGATGTACCTACAACGGCCGATAAAGAATACAAGCTGTTGTTCGAAATGACCATTTGTAAAGTAATATCTATTTTTGTTGTGTTTGTGGAATTGTTTATGGTTCTCTCAAATAATTATTATTTACAGTTCTGTTTAAAAAAATATTTTTTGAAATAGCTTTTTGGACACCATTTTCTCTACTTACCTATTCTTGGTTTTGTAAATAACTAATCTACTTTTTTTGTGAAATAATCAGCTCCTTATCATATAAATCCTTTATTTAAAAAAAAGGGACTGTGTTAAGAACACTACAGAAAAACACCAATTTAACAATGTTTTGAAAGTCATTTCAAAGAAATTCAGTTTTTGCGACAACCTGTATAATAAAACAATAAAATAAATACAATCCCGCTATTGAACTTACTTTATTGGAATTCTATATCATGGCATTTCTTTCACGGTGATGTAAACAAATCGCGTTCAGAATTTGTCAACTGAAGAACGAACGAATGAATAAAGAAAACAGAAAATAAAAAGTCACTTTTCCTAATAACTGTCGGGTTCAGTTTCTTTTTTTTTCTTGTTACGGAATTTCAGGTATTGTTATTACGCGGCCTCCTATTTTTAGATAAAAACATCGTTATAATATACAGTCAGCAAGGAAAGTCATCAGACACCCAGTTTTTGAAGGTTGCTTAAGTTTTTATCATTTTTGTAATACAGTATTGAGGTATTTTTGCTTCTTATAGGATTACACTTGTGAAATTCTGCGTTTGATAAGCTCAAGTTGAAGCTGACATGTTTGTGTGAAAAAAATATTGCTAAAAATGTTTATTTGCGATGTTTTAGAAGCACTGTGAATAACTCACGAAAATCGTTAGAATCATATCACAAGCTGTAATCCTATTAAAAGAAAAAGAATCAATACTGTAGTACAAATATTTTCAGAATATAGTAAATTTCGTTGCTGAAAATTCAGTCCGAAAAGTCAGTGGATTTTTTTGTTACTATTGTAGTATTAATTAAATAAGTTGAAGACTCTCATATTGCTATCGTTATATCTAATGTTGACGTTTGTTGAAGGAGCGTTAACGTTGTTTTTAAATCACAAAATTTAGTCAACAAACAAATCATGTAATTTTATAACAATTTATTCAAAATACTGTGTAGTTTTTCCATAAATTCGTCTGACAATATGGAAATATGTATTGCGTGCTCAGGTTTTGTGACAGCTCTAATACATTGGGCTTTTAATTTTTATTCGTTCGAATGCCACACTGTATATGCAATAAAATGTGGATATTTGGTACCGTTAGTTGTTATTTATGTACAAGTTCGTACAATTTCTAATATGCAAATACCACTATTTTAATAACCAAGTGTTTTAAAAATCAATGTCACGCGTATGTCAAATTATAAAAACCTGAATCAGTGAAAATTTCTGCAATTTAGTTAATTTAATAATCATTTTGGGGTCAGTATCATATGAATTCCTCTGGCAGAATATAATGGTCCTGTTAGAATATTATATATTTTCCATTTTTATACCTTATTTTATTCAAAAGGTTTAAAGAAAAACAATTTTTTAGCTTGTAGGTGAATGTTACTCTTGCTCTTGTATAAGTATGATGAGAAAACGCAAATCAAATATACATATATTTATTTTTTATGTCACCAAAAGTGAAAAAAAGAGACACAGCTTGTAAACAAAAGTAAAAAGGTGCTAGAAAAAGTTAAATGTGTGTCTTGCCCCTAATGAATTCCATGAGGTTATTTTCTAATTTAGAATTTTTCTGTTACGTACCTACTTATATTCATAAATTTTCTCTTAACGCATACCCAAAATAATATTTCACAGTCAACCGATGAGCGGGATGGAAACGAAGAAAAATCGACCAATTAATCCGGTCCAATTTCGGCCGCTCCGAAAATTCCCTCTTAACGCCCATACCTGATTTTAAAAATAATTCACTTCGAATTACAATCTGTTACCTATTTATTTACCCGCCGGGAAAAAAAGCGCTGCATTACCGCCTGTAAATAAAGTTGTATTTCCGTCATTGCGCCTTGCGAATGTAGGGTACACCGAGGTTTCTGCTCCAGCGCAGTGGCGTGCCCCATCTTCTCGAAAAGGCAACTTAAAATTCATAAATAAGTAAAATATGGAATACATTCTTCGCCTCTTCTTCTTAGTCTTCTTCTTCTTCGTTTGCTCCTTCTTCATCTTCGTCTTCTTCATATTCGTCTTCTTCATCTTCGTCTTCTTCTTCTTCGTCATTTTCTTCCATTAGAATATATAATATCTTAATAAAGTTATTTTAATATTTGAAATTGTGACTCAAATTCAATCTTATATTGGATGTTTTTTGTCCTTGATATCAGTTCATTAGTTTAAAAAAGAATAATGTGATTTGATAACATAATATACTAAATGTATATTATCTTAATTAACAGTTTTGTTGCAAAACGTATTCCAAAGGAAACTTTAATAAAGTAATACCATAATAATAATACTCATAACAATTTATTGTTCATCAGTAATTTCTTTCCCATTATTTTCAAGAAAAAAATTAAATAAAAAACGTGTGAAAAAGTTATATAAGACTTATTCACACAGAAATGTATTTTATTTTTGTAGGATTACGTTGTTATTTGATTATAAGTAAATTATTATTATTATTACATATTAATATCACAGCCACATACAAAAAAAGGAATGTGTCATGATCTTGAAACCTAGGGTACATGTCTTTATGCATTCTGGTCTGGTGAAGCCGAATCGTTGGTGAGAGTTGGTACATCGTGTCACAGTGTGTTAGAAATTACAGACAAATTGAATAAAAGTAGACGCAATTCCAGTGCGAAAACTGAGTTAAATGGCAGACAAAAATATTGCGATTTTTGTTGATTTCAGCAGTTATTCTATATCTCCGGAAAACTAAAACGTATTACTCAAATCCTGACGATGGATTCGGCTTCAGTAGTCTAAAGATATTACATGATTTTTAATTATTTATTTATTATTTTATCTGTTTTCCATGATTTCTAAAAAACTGTGGCGTGATGGGCCAATTCTGACAAAGAATTTGAGTTCAGCGAGTGAAAAGGCATCAAGATACGTCTTAAGGTTATGACACTTTTTTTATAATACTTAGTACTCCAAATTCAAATCCAAAGTGATCCTAACTCAATAACCTCATAAAATGATCCGAAATGGACATAAACTTTTAATTTGCCGATTTTAATTTTTTTTACTATTTTCGGGAAATTTGCCCCCTCTGCCCCAGTTGGCCGCCTCTGGCGACTCGGGCACGTGCGTACACAGCGTGGGTGTACTCCCTCAGTCCTCTTCCACCTCCCAGAGTTCGCGGGCATCGATCACCGTGGTCCTGCAGCGGCGACGTCAGCGCCGCCTAACGTCGCGACGCTGAATTAGGGCGTCGCCGGAATATGACGACGAATTAGCGATTACAGATATATGCACGATAAAGGAGGGGATTTATTGCCATAGCCGTTTCGGAGCATGTGAGAAGCTATCGTGGTTTGACAAATGGCTGAATCTAGGTCGAGGGAGGGTGGGGGTGGCAGTTGGTTTCTTCGCGGATTGTCTGTTCCACCCCAAATGCAGTGTATTATTTAAATAGTACAACAAATAGCGCCTACGATTCAGAAAACTACTATTGCCACCACCATATTTGGTCAAAAATGTTGTTTTGTTTATTTTTGATGAATTGCTAATTCAGGAATTCTTCCTGAATTGAAAATTAAAATTTTCTTCCTCAAAAATCAGTTAAAGTAGCGCTAATACCATTGAATGATTATTCTATTCTTAAAAATTTTAATATTTCATTTTTATTGTTCAAAATTTTTGTATTTACTTTAAGGACATTTGCTGCGCTCATTTCTTCTCGGCTAAACCAATAAACGAATTGGATAAGAAATAGGGATGAAAAAGGTTCATTTCTTTGATAAAAACTCCACCACCCACCACACTATAAAATTTAAGTAGCAGTCATACCTGACAATTCATTCATGCTTATATTTTTTCCAAGTTAGAAATTATTCATTATTCTTCGCCTTTGTAGATTTTGTTTTTAAAATGGACGTTTAACATTTATTTTACATCCTATTATCAAAGGAACTTCTGTGAGTCTACGACAATAAGCATAATTTATACATAAGTTATAATTACTAACGAATACACTACCCTTAGTTTTTAGATTTTTACTTTATCTATACCAACATGACAATTGTTTCATCATGCAGTGATTTGTTTAGATGTGAGTACTGGATTTCTGTAGATGTGAGTTTATATGTAACGTACATAAAGTGGTAAAGGTGTAACCTTCTTATTAAAGCTCGGCATTTGACTGTACGAGGTGATATCAAATATAAACTGAAATTGTGTTTTTGTGAGCATTTAAATCAAACCAAATTAACCAAAATTTAGTAGAAGCCAGGCATGTACAAGTACAATGCTTCGTTAACTTGTTTCGGTTTATATGGTGGCATTTAACACAATTTTAGTTTATATGTGAGTTCACCTCGTACATAAAAATCAGTTAAACAATCTGACCTAAAGCTTGCCTAGCTTTACTTATCACATAGATGGATCAGGATGGATCATAATTATTCCTAAATATGGAACATATTTTGACACAGAAATAAGTTTAACAAAGGAATAGGTACTATTTGCCACCAAAGGTCTCGAAGAGGCAAACCCTAGTAGTAGTCCAGTAGGTAGGGCGCTAAAATCATTAAAAACTGAAAGATATAAGGCTAGTTTTGACGGTTCCCTATGTATTTTTTTTGCGTAGAACACAATGCGCGGGGTCCGTAGAGCTGAATTAGCAATTTTTAATGTAAATCTTTTTTAAAGCCTTAATTAACAATGTCGCCATTTTTTTGTGTATTGTGCGATATTGACCGGGTTGGATTAGAAAAATCATAAATATCTTCAAGTTTGCGAGACTTTTAGAGATTTTGAAAAATATTAATTTGGGCCAGTTTTATAACGTTTTCTACGCGACTACCTTTTTTTGACGCGACGTATATACCTACAGTGTGGACCAGCCAAATGGAATAAATTCAGTAGCTCCATTATTATGTATTTTGTTAGAAAATCCTGAGACACGTCAATTTCTAATTCTAAAATGACATCTTGAGACGTAAAAGTGTCATCTCTAAATTCAACCCTCTTCAGGTGAGAGCTATAACCCCTAAATTTTCAAATTGGAAGTAGGGGCTTCTGATACTTGGTTTGAAAGGTCTTTTCATTCTCTATTCAAAACTGATATGGTTTTAAATTTTATTGCAGAAATTAACAAGAAAAAAAGATAAGTTTCTCCGGCGTAGGAAATTCGTTAAGTACATTAAAATAAAACATAAATCATTATCAGTGCAGCAAATGTTCAAAATGCATGCCTCCAGCATGGATTCAAGACGCGTATTTAAACAAAAAATGGGAGTCAAGATATTATAGTCACAATTCCGACAATTTCGAAGCGACAACGCTAAAATAATATATGTATACATTTGTTAATTTAAATAATTAACGGACTTGGAATTATTGTGTTCTACGGAAAAAAATATATAGGAAACCGTTGAAACTAGCTCAATATCTTTCAAGAACACATAAAAATCATTGCCTACTGAACTGTAGGCGTGCTACAGCTTAGTAGGCATCAGTCTACGCGTGGTTCCACACTTGCCATTTTTTTTTGTTTCAACAGACTAAATCGACCGACCGAAAATGCTAGTGACTAATGCAGTCGGTAGGTATATAATCAAAACGAACCCGAACCTGAAACGGCACAGATCCAGCGTTTACCCAGAAATCCTAATGGCGTATTAATTCGCGGATATTTTTTGCCCCCCGAGGGGTGGCAGTGTCTGGAAGTCGGTAAGGCAGGTAGCGACCGCGTAAGGTTGGAACATAGGCGTCGACAAAGAAAAATTCTTCAAGGGTTTCCAAAATACGTAAATAATTATAAGGATGGAGTGGAGTAATGACTAAAAACTGGAAAGTGGCGTCATCTATTACTATTTTCTTTAATTAGTAGCTCATTAAAATTTAGGATCATTTAAATTTATCAATCATCAATATTTATTAAAGCACAATAAAAAAGTATCAGTTTGATTCTTGATAACATACCTATAGGAAGGAAAATAAATATATTTTTTTATCTCATACGAATTTATTTTTATTTCTGAATGAGAGATTACATGACTATATTTCGTCACTTTTTCTACAAAAACAATAGGAATATGAAAACATCTTTTAAAAAACCTTTTTTTACTGACGAGGAATGGTTTTACTTCTCTGGTTATGTTAATTATATATCATTAACAAATGAGAATGTGGAGCTCTGAAAATATACATTTCTTAACAGAGAAGCCTCTGCTGCATTCTCAAAAAGTTGGCGTGTGGGCCGTGTAGAAAAGAAGCAAAATTTGGAGCGCCGGAAAATCTTATATAAGACGCTCTCCATAGGCTATACAATCATTCTTAAATTGCAACGAAACTTACTAGTCTTTGCTTTTTGGAGGCCGTTGATCACGAAAAAAAACAGGCTTTGGGGTTGACACCCCCTAAAAAACTACCCCCGATTCTGAAATCACTGTAAGATTGAGTTTTGAGTAAAAATATAATTTTATTTTATATTTAATATGTGTCTTTGCACTATGACCGGTATCTCGTGGACGTTATTAATAGGAAACGAATGAAAACCAACTCTTGTTGCTATTTGCAGGGGTGTTTCAGAGTTAGATGATTAGATACTCGTTTAGAATCAACTGAAAATACTGAAAACTCAAAAAAAAAAACTAGAAATCCTAAAGAAAAAACAAAATACTAAAAACTCAAAAAAAAACGAAATACTAGAAACTTTAAAAAAAATAGTAAAAAAATAGTAAAAAATGAAGCCACAAAGTCTCTCTACGTCCTCGTCGTTGGCCTCGGGTAGTACTGAAGGAGAGACCATCAATCAGTCACACACTGAACGGCAAAATTACTCCTAAATCACCATAAAAACGAATCCGATTTTGAATTCACGGAGGGAAAATGTGTTTACGCTTCGGATTGGCTAGTGACAGCCTACTATGTTTTTTCCAACCTATTCTTGTAAATAATCTATTTCAGGAATAATTTTTTTAGTTCAATAATTGACGTATTGACTGACCCTTGAATGCCCAATAAATATTTTATAGTGAACGTCGTTTAAAATTTGATAAAATAATTTTCTTACCCAGTGAGAGAAAAAAGGAGCAATACGTACTCTCCCCCTGAAAAGGATAGAGTGTTATATACTTTATTGTTGTGAACAAAATTCATCTTTCCTGATTTTGGAGAATTTTCTACTCTCAAAAACTTATTACAAAGTAATATTGTAACTACTTACGGCAGAGACTGAGAAAAATGATAAAAAAGGGTAAAATCAGAAAGGGGTGATTTTTAAAGGGTAACGCAAAAATTACTATCATCATCGCATTCCTCATCCTTTAAAAAATTAAAAATTTTCCGGATCGTTAGCTGCCGGAACGTCTTATATAAGACGCAATTTGAAGTTTGTACTGCATGGGGTTGAATATACAAAGTAGGACTAAATCACTAGCATTGTTTAAGGCAATAAAGTGCCAAAAACCCCGGCCTCCAAAGGTTAAGGAACCCTCAATTCTACTAATATTCTATCTGTTGTACTTTCTTTGATTTTTTTGTCTGCTCTGACCCAAGCCCCTACCCCTCAGTCGACGCCCATGGCTTGTGAGGACCGACCGAGCCGCGCGAGGCCTTTGTAAACCACCGAACGCGAGATTTATGTCTTCACGGGCATACCGAGCATCCGAGGAGCCTTTAGGACCCGCGCCAGTCCACCGGAGTCCTCTTCAACCAGCGTCGTCGACGCCGCTAGGCCTGCGACCCAATTAACGCTCTAATTACTTAATTCAGTTAACTGGGGCTTCGGTTCTAATGTTGTTTACCGAGCGGGTGCCTATTTGTCTGGCGAAGGAGGGCCTAGCAGGCGACGGCGGAGGGTTTTCCGCCGTTGGTTTGGAGGTAGCCGACGAGAAAATTTCGTGGGAGAGTAAAATAACACATCACTCAATAAATTCATAGGATTGCTAGTAAAACAACAACTTTTAGGGCAAAATTCTACTTTATTCATCAACATAGTTTCCTTCAAGGGCGATACATGCATTCCAACGCTTAAAAAAGGCATATATGGTTTGAATTTCATGATGGTAGGAATTCCAAAAGGCATATATTAACATCTATGCCTTTTTTATACCGGGTGGTACAAAAGTATCAAATAATGGCTTTAACTTTGTTATTTGCAAAGTTAAAAAAAAAAAAGTTCAATATACAACTTATTTTGTTCATTACCATGTATGTTTTAAGTTTTTAGTTTGTTGATACCTTCTTTTGTTTGGTCCTATGGCAACCAATTTTTTTAAAATGGCACCCATACTTTTTTTTTCGTTATGAAAAAAGCATATTTTTCTCTATTCAGTCACAAAATTTTGCAATTTTTGAAAAAAAAAAAAACGAGAAAAATTATTTATTACATTCACTCACAATTAATTAATTAATTTCACAAAACTAAAATTTAGATTAAATTAAATTTAAAAAGTAACAAAGGTAGACTACATATTAAAAAAAAACAGCAATACTAAATCAGATGTTCAAACTGAGCTCCGTTGACGGCCAAGTAATGACCTAAACGGTATTTAAATTCTACTGTAGTAACTCTGTGTAACACCTCTGCAGGTATTCTGCGCATTTCAGCAGATATTCGCACCTTTAAGTCCTCAAAATTACGAGGCCTTTGTTTGAACACACTATTTTTAACATGACCCCACAGGAAAAAATCTAAGGGCGTCAAATCCGGAGATCTGGAAGGCCACTCAATATATCCACTTTTGCCGATCTACCTGTTTAAAAAACATGATTTAAGTACTCTCTAACATGTACCACAAAATGTGGAGGAGCTCCATCTTGTTGGAAGAAAATTCTATTGTCAATACCTCCATTTTCACCCGGGAAACAAATATTTTGAGTCATGTGGTAAAATAATAAATTTTGGCATCAAACATTTTTTCTAATTCCTTAATAAATTGCTCGGGATAATCAATTCACATTTTAATATACGAAATTTATCATAAACATGCATACGTACCTTTTTGTGGATACCAAATGGCAAAGCCCTATAATTTTGAAATTAATAAAATTTACTTTCGAAGATTGTCTTCGAACGTTACCATTTTGGGAATTATTACCGAGAATCGCATCTCGTGATCGAGGAAGAGCAAAATTATTGTGCTGAATCGATAAAACTGAAAACGGCGTGGAAAATATGTAAATCCGTTTGTTCAAATAACACGTTCTTGATGTTTTGATTGACTATTTGATGGCCTAATGTAATGGCTGCGGTCGTAATATAGGCCATAGGAACAACTCTAAATTACATATGTATCCTTGAAATGTAGACAACAAACGGTGTTATTACAATTACTACTCCAAATTGCATGTTTGTAAATCAAGGGTACGGTTTAATTCGGATTGATTTGCATATCAAACTGTTTTGCCGTGCAGGTATAACTTCTCTTCTGCTGTGTAGAGTTGGCTTTGTTACGTAATGTCGACAAATGGATGGTACTGTTCCTTATTTTGTTTTTTTAATGTTGCCTCCACTTTTTGTGTCTAAGAAAAAACAATACAGAAAACATAATATTTTTTCATTCGTGTTATAATATTTACGAGGTGTGTAAATTAAGTAATTAGACTGGCAACGTAGCGTCCGCTCTAACAACACTGCGGAGACGGGACTTGAAAGGGCGATAGGTTAACATGCAATGCACCTTCAGTACAAGTTTGAACTTGTCAGAGTCATTTGTTTGTTCTCTGTGACTGTTTTCATAAACCGGTTTTTTTCTGGACACTTTTGCAAAACTTCAACACGCTTACGGAGACGTTTTTTTCAAGAGCCCAAATTTTTCAATGGTTTAAGGCATTCTCAGAAGGAAGAGAGTCGATTGAAGGTGAACCACGCAGCAAAAGGCATTCATCTTTAAGCACCGATAAAAATGTCGATGAAATACGGAATCTTGTGTGCCAGATCGTCGATTGACGACAATGATCAGGGAAGAGTATCATTTGAATCACACCACTGTTCATCAGATTCTGACTAACGAATTGGGGATGAGAAAAATCTGTGTAAAAGTGGTTCTAAAAAAATCTTTCGCAGAAACAAAAGGACATCAGGAGATAAAGGTGTCTTAACTTTTGGAATCGATTTAAAATGATCCCCATTTTATGGAACGTGTCATTACTGGTGATGAGACGGGTGTTTGAGTACAGCCCGGAAACCAAGCGAAAAAGCATGGAATGGCACACTTCAAGAAATCCAAGACCCAAAAAAGGCAAGAATGAGCAAGTCGAAGATCGAATGCATGCTGATTTGCTTTTTGACAGTCAGGGTAGTGTCCACAAATAGTTTGTGCCTCCAGACCATACAGTAAATCAACACTTTTACAGAGAGGTTCTTGAAAAACTTCGAAAAAGGGTCATGCATGTGAGACAAAACATCAAGAACAACTGGTTGTGGCATCATGACAATGCGCCTTGTCACACAGCCATTTCAGTAAACGAGTTTTTAGCAAGTAAAAACATTACTGTGGCTCCTCAGCCTCCTTATTCGCCTGACTTGAGTCCTTGTGCCTTTTTTCTCTTCCCGAGATTAAAATATCACCTCAAGGGACGTCATTTTAGGGCCACAGAAAACATTCAAGAGGCCGTAACCGACCAACTGAAAGCTATTCCAGTGTATGAGTTTCAGCACTACCATAAGGAATAGAAGGACCGTCTCCAGCGCTGTGTGGCTTCCCAAGGAGGTTATGTAGAAGGAGACAATACTGAATTGAAATTCTATTTGAATAAAAAAAAATAAACAAAAAAACAGTCTCATTACGTAATTTACACACCTCGTATATTGTTATAATACTGAAAATAATTTTCGATCACCAACAAAAAAACGTCCTGTAGGAGTTTTGGAAAATTATTGATGACTGTTTAATGACAGTATTGTCATTGAGTAATGAGTAATATTTGAAAAAATCGTAAACTGGAAAATACTATTCACTATCAAAATTCTAAACACAATTTAACAATTTTAATGTCCGATTATATTAAGTAGGTATATTAAATATCTCTTTTATTTTACTTGAAAATTAATTTTTTTACATTTATTCATCACATAATATCGGTAAAATATATGCATAACTAGTCTTTGACGAGCATAATTTCATACATAAATATAAAAATTTAAAAATATCAAGGTTATTTCATAAAAAAGGGGGAAATATTAATTACCCATTAGAGGCTGGACAACTTCAAATTATTTTAATCCTTTCATGGTAATTATTTGCGTATTACGAATAATTTGGCATTTATTGAATAATTATGTATGATTTTAAAGGTAGTAATTTTAATAAAATTCGCATTGTTGATATTAATATTAATTTACAAAACCAAGTTATATGTGGATTGGTAATAATATTTAATTTTATTACTTATTACTCGGAATTCAAGCTGCAAACAGAAAAAAAAACTATTTTATTAAGTAATTGAAAAAATTCCACTGATTCTCAACACAGGCATTGTTCGTTTGATCATAGATGTGTTAATTATAAAAAAAAATTACCTTCCTTTTGAAAGGGTTTTTATAATACTTAGTGATGTACCTTGTACGTATATAAAATAACTAATGTTAAATATAGTAAGACGAGCAAAAAAAATCACACATGTATTATTAAGGTAATACTGAATCCGATGACATAAACACCTCGAATACCCTATAATAATGCTGGAGTCTGCCAGACGGTCGGGCAAATCGACTGAAGTCAATATGAATAATGATACTGATGAGGACAAAGCAGCTATTTCCCTGGCAAATAATTCACTGTCTTTCACTCACTTTTGTATTTCAAAAACTGTGTATAATTTTTGTATGTCACGAAATAGATTTACCATGAAGATATTTTTTTAATTGTAAAAGTAATGTTGTTGAATTTATATATCTTTCATCTCTCCTTACAGGGCTAGAAATTATACGTCTTTAAACGACAACGCGTTTCTGCGCATATGCTCCTCCCCTAAAGGTTTTTTGTTTAGCTATTCATACTCTTTCATTCGCCTGTTCAAATTGTACAACATTAAATGCATTTGTCTCAGGCAGCAGGCGAGGCCTATTTACGAATCGTTCAGCTGTTAATCTACTATCTCAAAGTGAACGTTTTCCATACCTGTATATCATTCTTTTTCTGTGACAGTTCAACGGCAGTTCAACATTTATTTGCTGACATAAATAAAATATTACGTTGTATATTATACGCCAGATATAATTAATGCGTATTCTGGATTCGAAATTAGCCGAAAAGGTGTAAGGAAAGAAACTGAAAACTTGTTAGATATTCACATATGAAGCGGAAACCAAATAAATCACTATTATGGTAAAATCTTGCAGAAAGTCCACATAAATTCACACGTTTAGAGTTAAAGAAAGTTCAAGTAGGATGGTTTCTGATTAAGGAAACGAGTTTTTTTAGGAGGAATTTACAATCAACCAAGTGCCATTAATTCATCCCAACTACGCTTTTGATTTGTCACAAGTATATATGTATTATAAATCCATATAACTGTAGACAATGGTAGAAAATAACGAAACTATGTAAGTACTAAAAATACTGGTCAGTTCACGCTGACCATGAAAATCAATAACTTGTCTTCTTTAGCATTTACCAATTTTGACAAACATATTAATTTATGTCAGGTTTTAGAGACAAGGCAATTCCAACACGCGAACATTCTTTAAAATTTCGACAAATAGCTATTGAAAAATATCGATAAATAACTTTAAGATCCCACACATGGTTTTTCGAGAAAAAAAAATTTTTTTTCGTCCTTAAACCGTGTTTTTTGCATATTTAGGTTTAAATATCTCAAAATCCTGACGTGATATAGCAAAACTAAAAATAAAATCGAATTCAGCATCGAAACGTACGTAAGAAACGTATGGTCTGACCCCAGATCCAGACAACTTTTTTTTAAACCCATGTTATCTTTGATATTTCTACAATTCTGTTCTCGTTGTTTCCTACAAAATATAACATATAAAACCATGTTTTACATATAAATATAGACTTACTTCAGGTTACTTCAGGTACTCATCTTGAATTTATAATATACAGAATGGTCCAACTAAAAGTTTCCACTCAGTTTGTTTTGGGAATTAGTGATTTGTCGTAATTAGCCAAAATACGTAGATTTTGGTTGCAAAGGGGACATACATTGTTTTACAATTTCACCTTATTCGCACAAAGTCCATATCCTTAAAAAATATTAAATGGCAACAATGGTCAAATGACACATCATTTGAAATTTCGCTTTATTCCCTTTTCAGTGGCGTCTCATTTTTTAAATTTGATAGTAGATTTTATTCTTGAGATTTCATTGATTTAATTAGGTCCTGAGAAAATGCATTTTTAAATTATTTGCCAAATAACTTGATATTGACCATGTACACTAATTAAAAGCCCTAGAGGCACACTTTAGATGTCCGTTTCGTGTAACCCACTGTAAAGTTTCCATCACGCGCAATGCTAGATGATGGTTTTCGAATACGAAGATTGTTAAATTGATTATCGTTAATAATACGGGCTAGTTTCATAGCATGTATGTGCTGATAATAATCTAGATTAAATTACAACAAAAAAATTATTACAGCGTAATTTTATACGTTGCACTACAGCCTATTAAACGGTAGATTTCGATGTAGTGCGATAGATAAAAACCGAATTTTAATTAAACCTCTAAGGTGCCTCGTAATTATTGTAATCATTGTGTAATAAATTCGGCAAATAATTTGACGTTAATCGCTCATCATTGTAATTAGAATATAACATCATTATCGATTACAGTTCATCTGTATTCGGTTTCACAAAGAATATCGTATTATTTCAGAGGGATGTATTTATAAAAGACAAAGATGATATCGATGTCACAGATGAAGCTATTAAATGTGTGCAGTCATACCACCACTCAGTTACGAGGTGTGTAAATTAAGTAATGAGACTGGCAACGTAGCGCTCGATCTAGCAACTTGGTTTCAAAATGGTTCCAAAAAACAGGAAGGTTTCGCAGGAACAAAAGGACATCAGGAAAGAAAGGTGTCTTACTTTTGGAAGATTGAAAATGATCCCCATTTTAAGGAACGCCATTACTTATGATGAGACTTGGGTATTTGAGTCGACCCGGAAACCAAGCGCCAAAGCATGATATGGCACACTTCAAGCACTCCAAGACCCAAAAAAGCAAGAATGAGCAAGTCGAGGATCAAATGCATGCTGATTTGATAGCCAGGGAATTGTCCAAAAAAGAGTTTGTGCCTTCAGGCCAAACAGTAAATCAAGACTTTTACAGAGAGGTTCTTGAATAACTTCATGCGTGAATGAAAAGGGTCATGCGTGTGAGACCAAACATCAAGAACAACTTTATGTTGCATCATGACAATGCGCCTTGTCACACAGCCATTTCAATGAGTTTTTAGCCAGTAAAAACATTCCTCTGACTTTTTTCTCTTCCCGAGATTGTGATTCTCTTCCCGATGATTTTCTCTTCCCGAGAAATCACCTCAAGGAACGTCATTTAGGGGCCATGGAAAACATTTAAACGGCTGTAACCGACCAGCTGGAGGCTATGAGCACTGCTATGAGGAATGGAAGAACCATCTCCAGCGCTGTGTGGCTTCCTAAGGAAGTTATTTTGAAGAAGACAATACTGAATTGTAATTCAATTTCAATAAAAAAAAATTAAAAAAATCAGTCTCATTACTTAATTTACACACCTCAAATATTGAAATAAAAACTATATCTAATGGAATGTTTTATTGAATTTTAAATTTCGCTCTTGATATTCGTTGTTATACAGTTGGCAGCAGATCCGTAGTTGTATCACTGGACGTTTGTTGTCAGTTTGAAATTATCTGAACCTTACATTGGCTTTAATAGTGGTTTATGTCTTTTTTGAGCTTCAAAGTTTCATCTTGCATTGGAACACTGTTATTTTCAGAACAATTAAAGTGTTATAGTTGTCAGACTTTCGTTTGCGAAATGCAGAAAAACAGTTTAAACAGCTGCTATCAAAAGTTAGTAGCGTCTCGATAACCATACAAAAATGGTCCATTGCTATCGTTAGTAGCTGTTAGAAAGGTTAATCGATTAATTGGATTTGTGCAGTTTTGCCACTCTCTGTATAATTTCAGCTGTACTGATCTGTTTTGAACATCATTCTTGAATTTTGGTATGTCAATAAAAGCTTCGTTGCTTCATTGGCATCAATAAAGCAAGGTAATATAATTTTATCAGTGAAATCATACGAGAAAATCCATTTTTAATTATTAATTATGTACAATCGAAAATTACGAAAGGCTTTCCGGCTGACATTAATAGTTTATAAAATAGATATTTAACATTTTACATCCTTTTAACTTGCCCGGGTTGTTTCTAAGTTTACAGCTGATTACTTTTTATTTAATTACTGGAAATAAAATCGTTTGATGCGTAAAATAAAAAATGTGAAAATACTGGTTGAATGATCGTCTCCGAAATGCATTAAAATACTTCACCAGTATCTTCTTAAGTGCAGTAAAACTCGTCCGAACCGAAATTCCATCGTGGCATTTACAGCACGTGTGTTTCGAAATCAAGTTGTTTTCGAAAAGTATTCTTCATTAAAATACGAATGTATAAAATAGACAATAAAAGTCTCAGAAAGAGTATAATAAAAGTATCACACCTACTTGTAATCCAAGTCCGCATGAACGCAATTTAAAAATAAAATAGAAATAACAGACTGAGCAATGGCTTGTGTCCAAAATGTCCTATAACCTATTTACATCTGTAACTGACTCTACATATTATTCTCTAGCTCTGTTTAATGCGGCGCTTTATTTATACAGGGCGACTCTCTGAAAACTTGAGGTAATTAGTGATTTGCTCATTGGCATTGGCTTTGACTCATTAAAAAAATCAACAGGGTGATACTATCGTATTCTCCTATTATTCTTGTATCTGCCATTAAAATTTCGTAGTTTTATAAAATACTCGCTGAATAATCGCATTTTCAAAAAAAACCTTACCTAAAGAGTAATTTGTTTATAACTTTTGCAAAATAAAAAATTTTGCAAACATTTTAGGATACTAATTTTGAAATATTGTAGGGTCTATTGTATTTAATAGGTAGGGTCTATTTTAGTTGAATTATGTACGTGGTAGGTACGAATCTATTTATTTAAATTTCTGTAAACCCTATTTCACTTTACTTTGAATTATGAAAAGTAAACCTAAACCAGGTTTCCCTAATTAGTTTACAACTTTTTATTGGGGACCTGGTTTCGGGGAACCTACCTAGTCGGTGGCTGATTGTTGGTTTAAGGATTTTAAGTTCAGTTTTGGACAGAGTCTCGACAGTTCATCTTTACCGTTCACCGGCTCTACACCGGAGTCTATCTCCGCGATTTACCGGACTTCTCCGGTTTTTCATATCTTGTAAATATGTAAATTAATCACTGTACATATAGCCGACTAAAGTGCTTTACTTACCACACCACCCATCGCCATAATATAGACCTTTAATATCCCTAAAAAAGAAATATAAAATTCAACATATCGATTTTAAGTGGCCACCAGGAATTTTGACTCAGTAAAATTTAAAAATCGTTGTCTTATTCCAGTATTTAAACTGAATTTTGGGGTAAATGAAAGTTCACCCTGTACGCAAAAATCGATACAATAACGAAATAAGTCCCAGTTTCACAGAAGTTTTACGTTACTGCCAGTGTTATTATTCATTTTTATTAACGACATTAATATCCCCTTCGATAACCCACATGCACCTAGAAATTTTTAGTTTGAAAAATCCAGATATTAATGCCTCCATCTAACACCCAAGGAGCGGCGCGGGGACCATAAATTTTATTTCAATACGCCAATAAAAGACGCCTCAACTCGACAAGCAGCCGTTAAAGTCTTCGGAATCTATACCAAATTCGCTGGACCGCCCTGTAACGCACCTAAAATTAAAACAAATTGAAGAATACACGTATACCGAGAACGAGAACGAAAATACGCGTTTTGCAACGCATGTGTAAGCCCGCATGTAATTTATCTAAGGAGGCTGCGGAGTATTTTGGTACGATGCGTGCGCGTGCATATGTTTTTTACGCAATGCCCTCAGCCCACGCGGTTTATCGTGGCATCTTTGATCTCTGCGGACGGAATGCAACGCGTATTGATCAGATACCGGACGTATTTTCAATTACAGCGAGAGCTTTTTTATGTCGACGGAGCAATCACTCAAGGGCCCGAGCGGGGCGAGGGACGAGGGGGGGTTTGAAGATAATCGGGCGTCTTTAATTCGTCGAAATGCGTCGTCTTTGTAAGGAATTGTTAAATCAGGGAATTTCGAGAATAATGCATTTTTTTAATAATAGACATCCAAAAAAACGTCATCAACTCTGGCTATGAACGAGAGAGATGGAAATAGCGGTCATGTCTAAGCTTTTCGTTTATGTCAACCCCCGGAAGGGGTGATTTTTTATTTTTTTTATATCAGCGACAAAACGTCTGTCCCCCCGTTTTCGAGGATGCTGAACACGGTGGTGGTGTTCAATATCCCTTGCGACCCCCCACCAACCCCTCCACTATCCAAAACTCATCCCCGAAACACTTAATCGTAACGTAACACTTAAACGTAACGTAACATAAACGTAATTCACGATCAAAACAAAGAAATTGGGAGTTTTAACCTAACCTAACCTAACCTAACCTAATCTAACCTAAAATAATTGAAAACAAATAAAAATTAAAGAGAAAAAGAATTTAAATATTTATTTTTCGAAATGTTTTATTGGTTTATTTAAGCAAATAGTTTATTTTAAATTGACTCAAAAAACTATTTAATCACGTAATCCTTACGTAACACTTAAACGTAACGTAATGTAACACTTAACACGTAATTCACGATCAAAACCAAAAAAATGGGGGTTTTTTGATGAATTGCATAAAATTTTTTTAACAAAAAGTTCGCAGTGCCAATCGACAGCAAATTAAAAACGCTTCCAAATGATATATCCCTTACCAAAATCAAAGGGTTGGGCAAAGAGAAAGTCTTTCCGAAAATTGCCCTAAAAATGGCCCAATTTATGACATTTTGCTACATTTACCATATATATCATTTCCAACATATTTTGATCCACTGATCGTCATGATATCTTACACACATTTTTCTTACACACGCCAAATTGTCATAAATTCTAAAACAGTTTATTATATAACAGATATTATTTCCGACTTATTTGGACGCACTTGAATTTCTGAATAATATACAAACTTAGAGTCTGAACAAAAATGACATGAATGTTATACATTCATGTCATTTTTGAGTCAATAATTCCCTAATATTGGCCTTTGGGAGCACTTGGTCCAAATTTTGACAACACCATAATGTTCAGAGGGTCAAAAATACCTTTGAAATGATACAGCTTGTCAAAATGATACTTTGAATGTAGCTGAGTTTATGAGAACAACGATTTCTAGAGAGCTCTAGTCTTCTGTGAGAAATATAGAACCCAATAAACCCCTGGATCGTATTCAGCATCCCTAGAAATATAGACAAACACAAGTTGATTACATTT
The DNA here is from genome assembly GCA_029963805.1 of Aromia moschata. Taxonomy (NCBI): domain Eukaryota; kingdom Metazoa; phylum Arthropoda; class Insecta; order Coleoptera; family Cerambycidae; genus Aromia; species Aromia moschata. Next base: position 4,763,180 of record JAPWTK010000015.1, on the reverse strand, counting down.
AACACATCATCTGGCGTTAGTAGAGCATTTATTAATAGGACATATATTTGTGATTTTCCGGCAGTTTAGTCGAAAACAAAACAAAGATCTTTGTTCTCGGCAGTCAAGGGAAAATAGGTAAATCAAGAACGCAGAACAGTACAATGATCATAGCCATTTTTTCCGAAGCTTCTTTACTGTCCATGTCACATATCCTATTTTGAGAAATTTGGATACACCTGGATAAAAGAAAATTGGGAACCTCTGCATCCTGCGGAAAAGTAACAGTGGTGCTTGATGATCAGCTGGATTTGGGGCCTGTACTCATTGAATATGTGGTGCGAGTAAAGCTGCCGCTGGTGGAGGACCCTCCGAACAAGCACTAATTTCTACCTCCCTTGCTATCCTCCTGATTCTAATCTACCCGTGCCAAAATTGACAGCCACCAAAGTCAACAAGTCAAAGAATATGTTGCGTGAAATCAGCTTCATCAGTAAAACATAATGTTTACAGCATAACTGGGATCCTATGCGTAGAAACCAGCGGCAAAATAACATACGTGATTAATGATTGAAGATGGATTTGGGGCATACAAGTATACTCGTTGAATATGTGGTGCCAGTAATCTACTGCTTGTGGAGGACCTTCCAAACAAGAGCAGCACTAATTTCTGCCTCCCTTCTATGTTCCGGGTAGATTCTAATTTATCCTTGCTAAAATTGCCTCTTCTGCCTCAGGGTAGTTCTCGATCTCCTGGAATCTTGAACCAGTGTCACGCAGTCGTTGGTGCAGTCTTACAAAAACACAAATAAAAAATTGCATAAAAAAATAAAAAGTAATAATCCTCCATATCCCGTTTCTGTATAAATTCGACCATACTCTCCACCCTTAAGGGGTGTTGAATGACATCCACGCTCGTAACACTCTGTATATGGAAATTAAACACATATAGTGATTTAAAAGCGTAAAAATCTTCAAGCATAAGATTTTAACACGTACACATGTTAAAAGAAAAGAGAGAAGAAAACGCCATTATTCAAACGTTCGTTTATTTTCTTACAAAACATTACCTCATTACAATAATTACGATATTTTTTCAGGAAGATATTGCGTTATTATTATCGTTTCTCAGCGTAAGAACGTATCGTCTAAAAATAATGTGGTTTTCAACGGTTACAGCGATATTGTGTTTCAAATTATAGACAAAAACGCGTATATGTATTTATAACCATTACCGGCTATTGAGTATTTCTTTCTACATGATAACAAACCGAAATATTACGTGCCACCAACAGAGAACCTATTCGTTTCTTGCCTGTGGATTTTAGTTTCGTTTACATTGCACACGTTGACCACGTTGTACACAGAGTACGTTTCTACGTAGCTTGCTACAGGGTGTTCTGCTCGATTTATCTGACTAACAAAAATTTAATTTTGTTTTTTTAACGCGTTGTAACTCTAAAGGTGATACGAAAATGATTTCAATGAACAAGTTACTAATAATTACATATTTTGATCATAAAAGTAACAGTTGGTTTAACAAAATATCACAACTTTTGCAATATTCAATTAGGTACAAGTTGTAGAAATCATTGCTTCCAAATTGTTGTCCTTTTTTTCTATGGAACTTGCACTGTTTAAAATAATAACATCTGTAAAAAAAGTTCTACTTAGCTTTTCTATTAACTTTTTTCGAATACATAAAATTGAAACACTGATGTTTAAAAAACTTAAACCATCTATATTCTATAAATCTTTCCAATTTTTTTTTCCTTATTCAAGACACTGGAGCAAACAAAATCAAGTTCTATACTCACAATGAAAAATCCTAAAATTTTGAAATCAAAGTGTATATTATCTAAAATTTGGTATCTTCGAAACAACGACCTAAAAACGTTGTAAACTAATTTTCAAACATCCGTTAATGTCAAAAAATACCCATCTCTAATGGGATTAGTGATTGCCAATACATAAAGTACATAATTAATTTATTCTAATGGGTTCGTTTTCTACCGAATATTTAGACTACTTCCGATGTTATATATTACATTTAAGAAATACATATAAATACTAATTGGGAATAATATATACCGAGATATGTATCTATCACGATAATAAATTTTTTAAAATGTCAACTATAATCACATTTTACAACCGCTAGAGAAACTCTGTTATAATTACTGAGAGGCATATAGTTCATCTGTACAACTTTCTACTTCTCAACAAGTGTCCTCATTGAAGCGATATACATATATATATAATTTATGGAATTACCTCGGTTGGTACCTCTAAAATATTTCAAACGAGTTTCCGATTAAGAATTGGTCCATTACTTTTCACTCTACATGACAACGTATACTTGTGAGATAGCCACCAGTCCAGTAGGCAGAGATTTTTATATGTTCTTGAAATATAGGGCTAGTTTTACGTTTCTATATAGGCTAGAACGTTCTAATTTTCTATTAAAATTTTAAAAAAAAACCGTCTTTTTTTTCACATTTCCGCTTATATCTCCGTTCCTTGGCATATTTTACATAGCATATGCATATAAGAAGTTGTAGCCTATTGAATTTCAAAAATTTTAAGCCCAACCAGAAGTCTCCAAGTGCTATTGTTAACTTGCAAATGACTGCTGAAGTTGAAAAAGTGCTTTTTTTCTTTCGCCATTTTGTTACTTCGAAAGTAGGGCGAATATGATCATGAAATTGCTTGGAGAGACTGCTATTTGTAGTATGAAGTTACAAGAAAAATTCAGCTCGATGTGCTAATAACTTTTCGAGTAATTAGCGATCGAATTTTTTTGCAAACCTTAATTAACCATGACGCCATTTCTTTATTTATTGTGCGATATTGACCAGGTTGGGTTAGAAAAATCATCTCTCTTCAAGTTTGCGAGACTTTTTTGAGATTTTGAAAAACATGAATTTGGGTCAGTTTTATACCGTTTTCTACGCGACTATCTTTTATGACGCGACATATGTATATACAGTGTGGAACAGCCAAATGGAATAAATTCAGTAGCTCCATTATTATGCATTTTTTAGAAAATCCTGAGACACTTCAATTTCTAATTCTAAAATGACATCCCTAAATTCAACTCCCTTCAGGTGACAGCTACAACCCCTAAATTTTCAAATTGGACGTAGGGGCTTGTGATACTTTTGATATGACATTTGAAAGGTGTTTTCATTCTCTACTCAAAACTGTTATGGTTTTAAATTTTATTGCAGAAATTCACAAGGAAAAAAGGTACGTTTCTCCGGCGTAGGAAATATGTTACATTAAAATAAAACACAAATCATTCAAGACGCGTATTTAAACAAAAAATGCGAGTCAAGATATTATAGTCATAATTCCGACAATTTCGAAGCGGCAACTCTAAAATAATATATGTATACGTGGCGTCAAAAAAAGGTAGTCGCGTAGAAAACGTTATAAAACTGGCCTAAATTAATATTTTTCAAAATCTCAAAAAGTCTCGCAAACTTGAAGGGATTTATCATTTTTCCAGCCCAGCCCGGTCAATAGCGTACAATAAACAAAGAAATGGCGTCATTGTCCATTAAGGCAAAAAATGCGATCGTTAATTACTCGAAAAGTTATTAACGAATCGAGGTGTTTTTTTTTTGTAACGTCATATTACAAACAGCAGTCCCTCCAAGAAATTTTATGATCATATTCGCCCTACTTTCGGAGGAAAAAAACGGTGAAAAAAGCACTTTTTCAAGTTCAGCAGTCATTTGCAAGTTAACAATAGCACTTGGAGACTTATATACAATAGACTGGGGCCTAAAATTTTGGAAATTTAATAGGCTACAACTTCTTATATGCATATGTTATATAAAATTTAAAAATTTAGCGGACGGTTTCAGCTTTACGGACCCCGCGCATTATGTTCTACGAAAAAAATACATAGGAAACCGTCAAAACTAGCCCTATATATTTCAAGAACACTTGATGATTTTAGCTCCCTGTCTATTTGATTAAGGTAGACTAGACGCTACAGGCTTCGGTTTTGAATAACTAAGAATAACTAAAAACCTCAAAAATTCTTCATTTTCCAAAATAAATCTTTTTCCAAAAGTATAAACAGATAACATATTACCACTGTTTATACTTATACGTGTTACTTTTACTAGTTTCCATTGCTTCCTTCGGTTTATTTGTACTTTTTTATTTTAATATATTTCACCATACCTCGTTTTGGGTGCGTTATGAATGCAAATGTCTTTTTAATGACAATAAAATATGTAGTTTATATTTCGGACAGACCAAAATGCGAGTCAATTTGCATATTACGTGGATGTGTCGTTTATAATTTTCACATTTGCACTATTTCTGAGCGGAATAGGTAACCTAGATAACTTTTATTTAAATGCCAATTTTCGCTTATTTATCCTACTTCATAAACGAATTTAAATTTCAAATTTTCTTTGTTGTAAAAAGTAAGATGTGTGTGGTTAATACATGTTATTAAGCTGATGAGATACTACACTCAATTTGCATTTCAATAAAATATTTACAACATCCAACAAGAAGCTATCATTGGCAACAAGTGTCAAATTAAATTATGTGAATAATCTACATCGAAGAAGAAAACAGTTACAGCTATATAGATATTTTTATTATGCAGATTATTGATTGAAGTAATATCAATATTTCTACTTGCCATTATTTCTGTGGTTATTATCACAGTTAATATTTTATTGGGAGGTTTATAAAAATTTCGAACCGTATTATGATAAATATTCAATTGATATGTTTTTTTCTGTCTAGAGTAAAACTGGAAAATAAATCAAAATTACACTGATTTTTTTCTTACTCACATTTGGGGGGTTTGGGAACTTTACTATCTTTAAAAATTTAGTTGGTTTGTCAATATTTGGTTTGGACTCACATTGGACTCACATTGAAGGGAAATCTTCAGAGTATCTATATGACTAACTAAAAAACATTTTGGAAAAAAAATCCTAAACATGAAACATTTCTAAAGTTGATCCAAAAATATCATAAAAATTCAAAAAAGCAGGACCCCCCACATAAATATGAGATTTCTCTTTAATCTGAGTACCAGAACTTTGAAAAGGATTCAATATTCAGATTTTTTTTTGTGAAAACGTTGCAATTTTACTTTTTTAGTAATATCTTTCCACACAGTCGACATATCTCTTTTCATCTTGAGCTTATTAGAGGCATAATTTTACAAGCTTTAATCTTAGTTAAAATTTGGTGTGGAATTACCCCGTCTAGTCTATATAGCGACATGAAGCCATTTATACCCACATGATAATAAATTATACGGTTCAATAACACTGTTTTAATTAAAAACTTCAATTTTAAAAAACAAATTAATATCTAATATGTCTGCGGAGCACCGACAAAGGCGTAAACAATATTTAAACATAAATAATAAAAAAAGGCTTCACCTAGCCAAAACTATTAAATGAATTTATGATACTCAATTGGAAGTGAATATAAATAATTACCTTGGCTGCCGGCCGACTAACTGTAACTAGCCTTAAATTTAGACATTAAGAAATATCGTTACAATAACGAGTTTAATCTTCGAATTTAAGGCATTAATTAATTATTTTGCCTGCCGTGTAATTTTTTATTTTATCAGCGCGATGGCAGTGCACACGAATGTAATCCGATTGGTTGAATCAGGTGTCCAGTTCGCATTTTCTGACTATATGGGAACAACGTATACTTAATCGATAGGCAGGTGTTTGGAAAATATAGAACTGGTACAATTAGATACAATGGATAACCTTTCATTACCTTAATTGGTAATATTATGTGTCTGGATGATAAGTTATTTACATCTCTACTTCCATCGTTTTCTACGTGACGTCCTTATAAAGAAATATTGAAATATGTCTTTGTACTTTTATGAGAATTGAAATATATCTCTTAAAATTAGGATTATTTAAAGTTCTTTTTTTTTAGATCATTTGCATACCAAATGACGGGTGTCTTATGATAAGATATGATCACCAAATTTTAGTTGAATGTATTTTAACAATGTCTGAGATGTGAGCGTCTAAGATGTTGACGTCTATCAGGTGCTTAATAGGAAAAAATTTAAAAAGAAGAATAACAAAGGCCCACAAAAACCATTTTTTTTTGACTATGGATAAGAACATAGTTTTTCCTTGTATTTTTTGACTCTGAATCCAAATACGTTGTCCGTTTAACCGCAGCACGTCAGGATCAAGGTCATTTCAAGATCAAATCGCGAATAAGATGATATTCTTACCATGTCACGTGACTTCGAAGGGCACTCCAAGGTAAAATCACTAAAAACGTATTAATGAGGCAAAAGTTTGTGTCTTTATGTTTTTAACCATGTTCATGTTTATATTTTTCATCATGTACCTTAGGCTGTATTAGGGAAATGTGGTTAAGGATTTTCGGTTTCGTGAATGTATTGCTATTATTTGTTGAGTAAAATATATCTATGTAAGTCCGTGTATCCTGTACATTAGATGAGTTGATACCAATTCGTAGCCACCTTACTGAATATCGTCTAACTAATAGTCATCTTGAAAATCAGTGAGTGAATCATTAATGTTTAGACTCCTTCAACCAGACACACCTTTTGCGTGTGGTGATGCACGCGTGTGTAAAAGGGGCGTGAGGTTACTTGAATGTAGTAAGAGTGAAGGCTGCTGCCCAGGATCTGGAGTGACCACTGCCACTAAACGGACACCGGATTTGGATTCAGCGACCCAAGAAACATAAAGATATATGGGTTTATTCTCTTTTAAGCTTTTAATTCGCGATTTGACCTTGAAATGACCTTGATCCTGACGTGCTACAATTAAACGGACACCGGATTCAGTGTCAAAAAATACAGAAAAAAACTATGTTCTTATCCATAGTCAAAAAAAATATATTTTTTGTGGGCCTGTGTAATTAATTAATGACAGTGTAAACGCTAAAAATGTCCTTTAAACTGTTTGAATGCACCACTGATTTGTACACTAACTGGATAGGCAGTAAATTAGCTCCCCCTCCACCTATGTCGGCGGATTCGGACAGCAGCCATTTTGTAAGTCACTAAGGAACTCAGCGTTAGGGTAATCAGCTATTCGTGTTTATAAATATTGTAAACAATGTTTGTAATGGTTAAGTGCTCGTTGTCGGTGAAAAAGTCGGGACGAATATTTTTGAATTTGGACCTTCAAATCCTCCCCCTCCCCCCTTTTACGTCCTGCTGCCTATCCAGTTAGTATACAGACCAGTGAATGAACCCGACATAATGTCAACTATTTCAAATTTGGAGTTACTCGTACTACTCGTTTTTCTATCCAAAAACCTAAGATAATTACAAAAACACCTCGAAAGATTCGAAAATTGGTGTAATTTTCGTTGTAAGGGTAAGGGTACAAAATGACATTGATTTCGGTGTAAGGGTACAAAATAACATTGATTTCGATCTTGTGGTGATTTTCTGGTGATCAATATTTTACTACATATGTTTATACAGATCATCTATCAGACAGATAGACTACATCGATTAAAAATTAATGGGACTCAAATCTGGTATTTTTTGGTGCCACTCTTGCCATAATATCTTGATATCTCAGGGGCATTTTAACTAGTTTAAAGTATTCGCCCGTTTCATGAACTAGGCTACCCGTAACTCGTCCGAGAATTATTTTCTTTATCAAATAGATGAAACTAGTAGCCAATCGGCGGGGGGTAATTTAAAGGCGGGAAAGAGAACTCCACCTAGCTATAATTTGATCACAGTGCGCCTTACAGCGCTACTAAAATAGTAGTTGCGGACGCGGCCACGTGTTTAACCACGTGGTTATTTCTGGATGGCCCATACGGTGAGTAGTCATATGGATGTCTAAAGTTCTGGTGGGTATCAATTGCACGGAATGCTGAAGGAAACCATACGATAAATAAACTCATTACTTTGCCAATTTTCAAGTTAATGGAAATTGCAAGCATGTTTTAAACACTTTTTGTGCATAGAAAATTGTTAAAAGGACCACTCAATAAATTATATCGTACGTATTCTTAAATTAATAGCCAGCCAAGAAAAAAAGAATGGAAGTAAGATCTAAGTGAAGGATAGAATTAGAGAGATATAATTGGTAGCATTCAGCGGACGGGTCAGTGATGACGTAATTGGCCGATTTGCATTTGTTGTCGATTTTGTACCCTCCCTATTTCAATGAGAAAGCCTTCGCACCGCGGAAGCTCTCGTAATGAACTCACTTAAAATGAACCTCTTTCTTCACCTTAGCAGAATAGACTTTAGTTCACATACAGCATATAAATGACATTATAAAATTTAATTCGTAAGTATAGTGGAAACAAATACCACACTAATTGTAATTACCTATTATTTTTTGTCTCGCACTAGAATTTATCATATGGATGTTAAAAGACTGACAATATTGATTAAAATCGAACCCTTAAGAAGAGTGTGGATATTGTTTTTCTTAAAAGTAGGTAGAACCAGGTAACATATAGCAGGTTTCATACATATAGCAGGTAAAATAACAAAAGTTTCGTTTCTATTAAATGCAAAAATCGAATTTTTTTTAAGGAATCAAAATTCCAATTCTTTATTCAAAAATTTAAATAGAAATTAATAAAGCATTACAGCTTAAAATTCTGCGACTAATAAGCTCAGATTGAAGATGACATTGACAAAATTGCAAACCATGAACAGTTCCCAAATATTAAATCATTTTAAAATTTTTCGGACTCATATTGAAGGGAAATCTTCGGAGGATGTGAGACCATAGACTGACTGAGCTATTAAAAAAATCCTAGATATGAAAAAATTCTAAATTTGAACCAAAAATATTAACTCTAAAAATATAAAAGGTTTATTATTCATCTAGAACTCAAAAGAAGGACCTTCAAAAAGAATGCAAAATATGAAAAATGCGCCCTTATTACAGAAATATTTATTGATCATCACTATCTAATCTAGTAAATCATCTATGAAGAAATGTCTTTTATTTCATTTGAAACGAATCTTCGTTGACACATTCTTTTGACAATAAAATATTTATTAGATTGAAAGAAACTCTACGCAGTGACCGTGTGCATCGTGTGAGAGCCACTTTAGGATTCTGGCACGATAAGATTTAAATATACAACACTCGTGCAGTTCGTCCGGCTTGCTACTACATATACGTACGTTCCAGAAGTAATATCAGGAATGCACCTCGTTAGAGTTCGATAGCAGGAAAGCAGTTGAGTCCCCCCGCGTTAGCGGGATTTATATTTAAATTTACGTAGTAAACATGTTCATTATGTGCGCCTATTACAGTTTTATAAATAATTCTGGGTATTACTTCACATTTTGTTTATTGGATTTCTAACCATTTAATTCCAGTACATGTCGAAACAACTGAATCATCGTTAAAATGAAAACATATATATATTTTACCGAAGACAATAGGCTACGAAAGGTCAGTAGAGAAATAAAAATTTAAAAATTAACAGGCTTTAACATATGAGAGTGAATCTCAGTGGCGGCTGGTAGAACTTGAGATTCTCATATTAACGTAACGAAGCATGGGATCCACATAATATTTTAGGGGACAGTTACAAGATAACAGTAGAAGTCTATAGTAGGAAAAAAACTTCAAATGGAACTTGCGAACAAAGTTTAAAAAAAAAACGTTTGCCCCACCGGAAGATCTTGGAAACGACTTGAAAATATACAATGAAATTTGTTTTATATTTTATATATTTATTTTTTTTTATTTTCATTTTGCTGAAAGATACAGCTATTTTAAAATTTCAAATACGAAATGCTGGGATGAAATAAAAATTCAAATTTCTGTAACTTTTACAGATCTCAAAATTTGGAAAAACACAGGTATAAAAAGACAATACATTTACTTGGTGGAACTTCACTAATATTTTGCGAGCTATTTCCAAGATAATCTGGTGAGATAGACGTTTTTTGAAAATACGTTTCGTTTAGAATTTCTTGTTAGTATAGCCTTCTACTTAACTCTAGTAATTACCTCTTAAAATATGATCCCATGTTTCGTTTTTAAAATACGTGAATATCAAATTTCATCAAGTGATAAGATTTAAGATGATGATGAGTTCCAATATCGTAAGTTTTTAACAGACTGACAGAGAGACAGATATATCTCTTTCAAAGCCGAAGTATTTTGTATTAATTTAAACATAAATCTTGTACATTTGGCCCGTCTTAACCCTCCGGAGTTACACTGGGTAAAATTTACGCGAACGGAAGAAGTGTGTGTGTGCTGGAGAGGGGAAATGGGGGGGGGACGTCTGGTTAGTGGCTCGAAAAATCAAATAAACATTTGATGATAAAATAAATAAAAAAAATATTGACTGAAAAAGGCATTAAAACGAAAAAAATACGTTTTTGAAAATACCAATTTTGAGTCGCAAAAATAAATCGGAAAAATTTTTTTAGCTCACAAAGACCTATACAGCCTTAAAGTACATGTCTTTAGCTTTAAAAAGGGCACCCATTAAAGTGCTTGATATTTTTTTTCAAGGAGATACAACAGTTTGAAAAAAAAATCAATTTTCAAAAAAGTATTTTTATATTTTGTTAAATACTTAAATAATTATTAAATTCAGAGCAAAAACTGTGCAGTCGTATTTCTGAGATTCTGGCGATGAATTTGAAAAAAAAAAACGTCTCAAAACCTTGCTTTGACTGAATTATAAGCGTTTGAAAATTCCGGTAAAAAATCCCCCAGTATAATGGTGTGGCATAGGTGTAACTCCTATGTGTGGCATAGGTGGTGTGGCATAGGTGTAACTCCGGAGGGTGTAACTCCGAACAATTAACGTTCTCATTTAACGAAACTTTCACGGATTAGAAGTACATAATTTTATTCTGAACCTAAGTGATCATTTATTCGCCAACCTTATTATAATTAGGTACTTATTAGCTTTCTAATACTTTAATATACTATATGTATACGTTTATATTCGAATGGGACGACTATCTCGGCGTTACCGTATTATAAATTATTCTAATAGTTTTTTTCACCTAACATAATCCACAAAAAAAAATCCGAAATTTCATGAACCATTATCGAACGACTTGAAATAGGCATTTATCTGACCATTATAAGGCGACTGACCTATCATGAACTCCGGGACTTTTTTATTTTTATGTGAATGGTACATTATAGAGGATTTTATAATAATAAAAAAAATTCCATTTAAACAGGACCAGATATTAATTTGTTTATGCGCCGCCTTACTTCCTCTTTTTTGTTTCGGACTAATTAATTCATTTTCTGCTATGAGAACGGGACCTTTGCAGTAAGTTTATGATGCACGTACGTACCTAATTAAAATTAATTATGGTTGGTTGTAACGTGAAACTGGGTAATTGAAAAAAGATGTACATATACAATACACCCATGTAAACCGTACTCTGAAAATTACAATATTTTAACGTTTGTCTCAATGTATATTCATATGTGTGTTTCAAAAATACTAATTTGATGTTTATTTATGATATAAAGAAATACACCAAAAATGTTAACAATTTTTTACCACTTTAGTAATTTTAGCATAATATACTACCCACCTCTGTATTTAGGCTTGAATACTGTTATACGAGGTGTGTAAATTAAGTAATGAGACTGGCAGCGTAGCACCCGATCTAGCAACACTGCGGAGACGGGACTTGGAGGGCGGTAGATAACTTGTTAGAGTCATTTGTTTGTTCTTTGTGACTGTTTTCGTACACCGTTTTTTTCTAGGGCGTTAATTTTGAGCAACAGTGTGCTATCAGGTTTAGCTTCAGACTTGAACACAGCGCAACGAATACGAAAACTTCAACACGCCCACGGAGACAGTGTTTTTTCAAGGCCCCAGGTATTTCGGTGGTTTAGGCATCCTCAGAAGGAAGAGAGTCGATTGAAGATGAGCCACGCAGCAGAAGGCCTTCATTCTCAAGAACCGATAAAAATGTCGATAGAGTACGGGATCTTGTGCATTCACAGCGTGTGTTGACGACAAGAATGATCCGGGAAGAGTTAAATTTGAATCACACCATTCTTCATCAGATTTTGACTAACGAATTGGGGATGAGAAAAATCTACACAAAAATGGTTCCAAAAACTTGTGTATTGACTTCTTGGAGTCGATTGAAAATGATTCCCATTTTATGGAACGTGTCATTACTAGTGATGATACTTGGGTGTTCGAGTGCTATCGGGAAACCAAGCACCAAAGCCTAGAATGGTCAATTTCAAGCTCTCCAAGACCCAAAAAGCAAGAATGAGCAAGTCGAAGACCAAATGCATGCTGATTTGCGTTTTTGATAGCGATGGAATTGTCCACAAAGAGTTTGTTGCTCCAGACCAAACAGTAAATCAACACTTTTCAGAGAGGCTCTTGAAACATTTCGAAAAGGTCATGCGTATGAGACCAATCATCAAGAACAACTGTATGTTGCATCACGACAATGCGCCTTGTCACACAGCCATTACAGTAAACGAGTTTTTAGCCAGTAAAAACATTCCTGTGGCTCCTCAGCCTCCTTATTCGCCTGACCTGAGTCCTTGTGACTTTTTTCTCTTCCCGAGATTGAAAAATCACGTCAGGGGACGTCATTTTGGGATCATAGAAAACATTCAAACAGCTGTAACCGACCAGCTGAAGGCTATTCCAGTATATGAGTTCCAGCACTGCTATAAGGAATGGAAGAACCGTCTACAGCGCTGTGTGGCTTCCCAAGGAAGTTATTTTGAAGGAGACGATACTAAATTGTAATTCTATTCGATTAAAAAAATAAATAAAAAACTCATTATTTAATTTACACACATCGCAAGTCTCCACTTATAATTAAGTTAAACAAACTAATGATTTTCGAACTTCTAAAATACCGTTTTTTTATGTTTTAGCGCTTCAAGCTCTTTTAGGTTATATCTTGAAACGTTGACGTGTTACAGCAATTCTGAAGAATAAACGATGAAACAAATTAAAGAATAAACCTCTAATACATTTACTGACTCTCTGTTTGACCCCTAAAATTTGCTACCGACTCTTGTATTTCTGTGTAATCCATACTCCATTCCTTTAGCTGTTCTACTGTCTTTCGCAATCAAATTCCAGTCTATTTACATATAACGGAGGTTGTACAACAGCACCAGCTATCACGGGACTAGTGAAATAAATACGAATTGAGGCGACCCGCCATAACATGCTACGCGGGTTTCCTATGTGTTGCGTTACCATATGCCAACATTAATAATGGATTATTTTTCTCTTATGAAGCCTGGATTCACCTAAATGGGTTTGAACTCTCGAAATTAGAGTGTGTAACCAAATTGACAATGTGGAATTCGGTAAGGCCGAAGGTTTTAATAGTTTTACTGAAAACTTTGCGATATTATCAAAGAGTGTCTAGTATTTGACCCCATACCAATTACTTTATAGTTAACAATATGCAATAAAGTAACAATTAAGTTACGAGTTACGTTCTCATCACCGTGGCCGTCTTTGACTTCGTTTATTTTTTGAGCACACGATATAAACTATACAAAAAAAACATACTGCCTACAAGCATTATCTTCTAGACACCCTCGGCCGTTTTTCACATTATTTCCCGTTGCGTTAGGCCTGCTGCTTTTTTAAGTTCGAGATCGCTAACTCAAATTTTCCACGTGTAAGTCTCGCCATATTTCACGCCGTAAGTTATGATAGTAATACCGGTATTACCAGTGAAATTGTGAAAAGTAGGAAAATATGAATAATGACGTCATTACTAAAAGTGCCCTGGATATTACGAGTAATCCAGCACTTTATAAAATGACTTCATGATATATTGTCCTTTTGATCTCACCTTAAAGGAATATCTAAGCGATTTCCTATTGTAATATGGCGTCGTTTGGCGTGAGTTATATTTCTTATTCAATTCATTATGGGCATACGTCACCATTTGTCGGTCTGCAGAATCGAGTACTCGGTGGAATATACAGTGAGAGGCAAAAGTCTGGGATAAAACTAGAAATTTCATTTTCGTTCACTTTTGGAACAAGATTTGATTTTAATTTTGTCCTCTACATTTTTTATATATACGAGGTTTGTAAATTAAATAATGAGACTGGCAACGTAGCGCCAGATCTAGCAAAGTTTGAACTTTGTAGAGTCATTTGTTTGTTCTTTGTGGCTGTTTTCGTCAACCGTTTTCTAGTGCGTTTTAAAAATGACTGGCATTAATTTTGAGCAACTTTGTGCTGTCAGGTTTTGCTTCAAACTTGGAGACAGCACAACTACGGAGGCAGTGTTTTTTCAAGAGCCCAGGTTCTTCGGTAGTTTAAAGCATTCTCAGAAGGAAGAAAGTCAGAAAGTCGATTGAAGATGAACCACGCAGCAGATGACCTTCATCTTTAAGAACCTTAAGAACCTTAACTTTGTGCATTCAGATCATCGGTTGACTACAAGGATGATCGGAGAAGAGTTAAATTTGAATCACACCACTGTTCATAAGATGTTGACTAACGAATTGGGGATGAGAAAAATCTGCGCAAAAATAATTCCAAAAAACCTTTCGCAGGAACAAAAGGACATCAGGAGAGAAAGGTGTCTTGACTTTCTGGAATCGACTGAAAATGATGCCCATTTTATGAAACGTTTCATAACTGGTGATGAGACTTCTCATCACCAGTTGTGACTTTTTTCTCTTTCCGAAATTGAAAAATCACGTCAAGGGGCGTCATTTTGGGACCATAGAAAACATTCAAACGGCTGTAACCGATCAGCTGAAGGCCATTCCAGTATATGAGTTCCAGCACTGCTAAGAGGTATGGAAGAACCGTCTCCAGCGCTATGTGGCTTCCCAAGGAAGTTACTTTGAAGGAGAAAATACTGACTTGTAATTCTATTCGAATAATAAAAAAAATCTATTAATTAGTCTCATTCTTAATTTTCACACCTCGTACCTAGTCTTGAAATAAATAATTCTGGCTGACATATAAACAGCTTGAGTTGTAAGCAGTTTGGTGTAAAGCTTAAGTTTTTACCCTTGAGTCTGCTCAGCTGGCTTGGGTTCAAGTGACAGCAACTTTGTCTTTTTTATTATTCGCCTTTAAGAGGTAGGTAAATCAGTAAATGAAAGACGAAATGAAATAAAAATTGACATTTGAATTGAAATACATTCGAAAATTTAAATTTTATTAGGCATACAAATTGTTGAAATTTGCTATTCTAAACATTTAGGTATATGGATTAAATTGTTTCAAGAAAATTGAGGAAATATATATATATCACACTATATACTCCACAAGGTTGAAAGAGAAAAATAACAAGTGGCTGGTCACTGAAATAGAGCCATTGTAATTTAATAATAGAGCAATTAGAGCTTAATGATTGTGCCTTAAACTACACTACATACAACCATTATTATTAAAATTGTTGGCAGGTTTAATAAAAGTTCCAAGTATTACAATACATGGTAGGTAATTGATATTAGGAATGTTGCTTCGTTGACGTTTTAGAAAAGCCTATCAGATTACTGGTTTTACTTTGACTCTTTATGAAGCAATTTTTACATTTATATAGATTTTTAAAATTAACCCATATCACCTGATTGCAACTTTCATAACATATTCTCCATACATGTCCGATAATTAATAAAAAAAATTAAATATACATAAATAATCCACCATTCCGCTGTCGACCTATCAATATCGCATTTCTACCGAGCCATTGCTAATTTATATTCAAACACGTAGCAATTAAAAGGAATTAATTTACGGCGATAATAATAAATAATAATATTCATAGATCATGCGATAAAGTCACCGAATTAGTCAGAATAAAAATTTTGAGGTCGTTTTAAATTCGTTTCGAAATTATAATACCCGATTACATTTTTTAACTAGGCCAAAACTGCATTAAGTATTGCAAAAAAAGCATTATCTGTAGGGGTCTACAACTACGTATCAGAATATTTATTATTTATTAGGTTTATTTAAGTACTGGTCAAATGGGAGCGCCTTGTATTAGTAGGTACGTAATTAATAATCATAACGTGCAGGGTAGCACTCAGGATAAAACGAATGTTATTAAATTATACATTTTTGAACATAGCACTTTTTGTTACTTTGTTTGTTAGTCAGTATTTCGTTTCTTGTATCTGCATTCTTAAATTATTAATAAATTAGTGGCCAGCCAAGAAATTGTGTCGACTTAAACCACTGAGATAGCTCACGAAGCTACGCACGTGAGGCCATGGGAACATTCTATGTCTTTATTATGAAAGAGGGCCCAGAAAGAGGACCCAAGAAGCAAACCATCAAGACCCATGACGTCATGTGTCACATACATGATGCTCGATAGAGTTTTTCCCTACCCCAGATTTTGCCCCTTCAGGTTAGGCAAACCATCTTTACCAAGCGTGACGTGACGCAAAACCATGACGCAGATCGCAATATTTTCCAGGGGCAATCCCTTAATAAAGACATAGAATGTCAAAAGGAAAGAAAGTAAGATATACATGAAGAATAAAATAAGACAGATGTAAATACCACACCTAACAAGTACGTCCCACTCAGCGGGCGGGTCAGTGATAATGTAGTGGGATGATTTGCATTTGTTGGCGATTTTGTACCCGTCCTATTTCAATGAGAACCAAGCCCCGGTCATAATCAGTGTAACACCACGGCAACATCTGTGTCTGTCTCACTTAATGATCCCCTCTTTCACATTTGGATAGTTCACACACGGTATACAGGTATGTACATTGTTTGGGTAAATACAATTTTGTTTTAACCAGTTTTATAATTGCTTTATTATTCTAAAAATATTTTCTGTTAGAAGTAACCTGTGTGTTAGTATTTTGTTATGTAAAAGCATCTGATGCTTACTAGCTCAAAAACCCATTTTTTATTTAAATACTATTTAAATAAAAATGCCAATACCTAGTAATATTTTTATTTGAGACCGATATTCAAAAAAGAAAATCTAATAATAGTAGTATTTTTTTTTTGTGAATTTAGACACACTTATGGCAAAAAAATACTTCTTTCATTTCATAAAATCTGTATTTTTTACCCACACCCATATTTTGAAGCTTAGGTGATTATTTCTTTGCTTTCTTTTATGATTTGACTAAAAATTAATTCACTACATTAAGGGGCACCCAAAAATCTACATACGGTCCTGCTCGCCGGTCTAGACCAACCGAGTTTCTGTCAACTCTGATACCTCACTTGTTTTTTGTGCAATGTGTTTACAGTTTATTCACTTCACTAAAACTAATTACAAATCTAGTTTTTTGAAGTACGTTTAAATATGCATAATATATAAGTTTTAATGACCGAACATAAATTATTTATAAGAGCCTTAATTCATAATTGGTTCCAATGATACCGTCTAACAAAATATTTAACTAATTAGTCCTTATTTGAAACTGTACTTCAAAACACATACCCACGAATAATCAAGCGTGTTGTTGCAATGGAGCGTAAAAAATAGCGTTTTAAACCTGCCTTCGTGTTGGATAATTTACAGTGATGAGATTGCATACACAAAATAACCTGAAGAAATAATTAATTTTGTTGTAAAACAGGAAAGCGATGTGGAAAGACTGTGCTGGTAAATCATCTGGTAAAATGATTCAAATTGTCAGTACCATGGTAAAAAATATTAAAAAAAAGTTGTATTAATATAACATAAATAATGTACATATTTTATAATTCATATACAGTTACAGCCAAAAAAATTTGCATAGAATAAAAAAAAAGTTTATTTTAAAATTACATCAACACCTTTCTTCCGTGCTATCTTTGGTTTAGAGAACAATTACTAATATAAAATATAGTTAAATATAATCTAATAATCAAGAAATTGTTTCTACAAATATCCATACTTTTTGAGTAAAATAATTTTTTAGCCGCATTAAAGAATTATTTTCTCATATTTAATAATGAAATATAATAACACCTTATGTATAACCACATCAAACCTTATAACGCCGAATTTTTGGCCGGCTAAATACATAATAATAAATAATAATATATTATGTATGTTTGCATTAAAATTGAGGCGATGTACAAAAACAAGAAGTACCTACTGAATTTATTTAGTCTATATATTAAATATCTAACCAGAGGAATATTAGTCTGCCGAACCAAATGTCATCTGTCGAATTATTGTTGTCTTGATTTTATGCGTTTACAAATCTCCGCGTATCCGATTTCTCAATGAAAACAGCAAAAAGGCAGTCCCCGAAAAGCTTACCACTCTACCGGAACACATGAAACGCTTACGTACTGTGACGGGTATTAATTCTACTCGAAGTTACGCGTTTTACGGCCATGCCATGAGGGCTCTGCAAAGAAAAATGGTAAAGTGCGAAAGTAACAGGGCCAGATGCAGTTGTTATATTAGAAACACATTGAATTTCCGGTCGGGGTAGGCACTGCTAGGCAATGCTAAAACAACATATGCGACCTGCTTGCAGCGGTCTATTATCGCCGCATACAGGGCCGTACCACTCTGAAATATATAACTCCAGAGGCACTAATTGTAGGATTTTCGTTATTCGATATTTTGACACCTAACCTACAAGGGTTATTATACAGTAGAAAAAAACGTGTTCAATAAAAGTTGCAATAAATTGTGTGTCTTATCTTTTAAGCTTATCAAAATTAACAATTGAACATCGAAAAGTGAAAATCGCAACAGCAATCAATTTTTTAAAACATGCCTTCCTGTATGTTTTTTAACTTTCTGCAAGAACTCTTCCCCCTGAGTTAAAAAATGTATGTTTTTTTGACATTTCATG
The DNA here is from genome assembly GCA_029963805.1 of Aromia moschata. Taxonomy (NCBI): domain Eukaryota; kingdom Metazoa; phylum Arthropoda; class Insecta; order Coleoptera; family Cerambycidae; genus Aromia; species Aromia moschata. The sequence continues at coordinate 4,744,417 of JAPWTK010000015.1, read as the reverse complement.
CAAAAGTTTGCGAATTTTTTAAATTTAAAATTTAATTATTATACTGGAGCTGTTGGGATCTAGATTGCCATGTAAAAACAAATAACCATATTATATTGCATTTTGATGTTTACTTGCTGCAAAATTTTTATATTTTGTATTCCTCTCAAACTTTAAGGTCTATAACTTAATAAGTTTTTATTAAGAGGTATTTTTACTTTGTCAATGAAAAAAAAAAGAGAAGAAATCAAGACGTCGTTTTGAAATGTTGCATTCATATTTTATATTTATAATTTAAGATACAGACATTTATATTCATAATTTAAGAGTACAAAAATATTTTTTTCTTGTTTCTCTAATCAGAGTACAGAATTTTTTTTTGTACTCTGTATGTTATAAAACTGTATAAAGTTTTACATTGTTATTTTACAAATGACGGTTGACATGATTTTGGCCGTCTGGAACACCTGAAAGAAGAACAAAAAATAGTCTAATTATTAAGTGTTAAAGTCGCTATAGCCCGGACAAAACGGAACTTTTTTCACCAAAAAATAACAAATTGGCGGCCGTTTTTCAAAAAACTCATCTTTGAGATCGGAAAATCGACTGAAAATCGGAAAATTCGTTACCAACCTTTTTTCATTTTGGGTCTGGGCTATAGCTATAAATGTATACAATAACATATTAAAAAATTAGAGTAATCCGTTGAGAAGTTTTTCTTAAATCAAGTCAACCAGGTCAAAAGCCATGGTTTCTAGGATATTATATATAAAGTTTTTAGAATATTAAAAAAAAAACTGCTTACTTTCAATCTGTCATACCTGGGCCATGCATAAGACCTCGCTCTTCCTCATACTCCTCCCGCATGCCTCCAATTTTTTTTTTAATTAAACACCCAGTAGATTTTTACATACAAAAAATAACACACCCTTCATAAATTTCAACATGTTTTGACAACGCGTGTTTCGCCAGCCATGTTAACATCATCGGGAGACGAGTTGAGTGGAAACGTGTTCAAGTGTGAATTTCTGAATAGTAGATTACGCCCGTCGACCACATCGTCTACGCCACTGGCGCATAGCCGTCGAAGTAAAATGCGTCGGCTCTGACCGTGCCCCTACCATTGCGTTCCCGATGTTCTGTACACCCCTCCGTCCACCCCGCCGCCCGGGGGCTGCAATTTCTTTTTACCTACACACGAGACCGTGTGACCTTCTTAGGACGTACCTCTATTTGCGAGACTCTCTCGCTTTGACCTTCAACACCCTCCGGACGCCCACTAAACTGGCTTCTTGTCGGTACCTCGCCATTCGGCATTATGCATCTGTCCCTGTCCCTGCCGAAATGGCTTTCGTGCATCGGGTGCGTACCGCAAGGTTATTTTCGTGGGTACGACCAAAGAAGAACTCCTACTATGCAATTTGTCGATGCGATTTGTTGCAGCAACTTGTCGCGATTTAATAAAAAATCAACTTAGGTTGACTGAAGAAGGATTTATGTGCAATTAGTTGCTGTAATTTGAGGCGACGATTTCGAAAGTTGCAGCAATTTTATTGCGTGCGATAAAAGCTGCTGTTCGATTTATGTCACTCAATTTTGGTTGTTACAGGTTAAGTCGCCGAAAGAAGTACTTATATGCAATTTGTTACTGAAAACTCATCTTTCAGGTCGGAAAATCGACTGAAAATCGGAAAATTCGTTACCAATCTTTTTTTCATTTTGGTCTGGACTATAGCTATAAATGTGTACAATAACATATTAAAAAATTAGAGTAATCGGTTAAGAAGTATTTCTTAAATCATGTCAAGCAAGTCCAAAGCCATGGTTTCTAGGATATTATATATAAAGTTTTTAGGATATTTTTTTTTAAAAAAAGCTACTTACGTTCAATCTGTCATGCCCTAAGACCTTCCTCCTACTCATACTCCTCCCGCATGCCTCAAAATTTCTATACTATGCAATTTGTCGCTGCGATTTGTTGCAGCAACTTGTCGCGATTTAATAAAAAATCAACTTAGGTTGACTGAAGAAGGATTTATGTGCAATTAGTTGCTGTAATTTGATGCGACGATTTCGAAAGTTGCAGCAATTTTATTGCGTGCGATAAAAGCTGCTGTTCGATTTATGTCACTCAATTTTGGTTGTTACAGGTTAAGTCGCCGAAAGAAGTACTTGTATGCAATTTGTTACTGAAAACTCATCTTTCAGGTCGGAAAATCGACTGAAAATCGGAAAATTCGTTACCAATCTTTTTTCATTTTGGTCTGGACTATAGCTATAAATGAGTACAATAACATATTAAAAAATTAGAGTAATCGGTTAAGAAGTTTTTCTTAAATCATGTCAAGCAAGTCCAAAGCCATGGTTTCTAGGATATTATATATAAAGTTTTTAGGATATTTTTTTTAAAAAAAGCTACTTACGTTCAATCTGTCATGCCCTAAGACCTTCCTCCTACTCATACTCCTCCCGCATGCCTCAAAATTTCTATACTATGCAATTTGTCGATGCGATTTGTTGCAGCAACTTGTCGCGATTTAATAAAAAATCAACTTAGGTTGACTGAAGAAGGATTTATGTGCAATTAGTTGCTGTAATTTGAGGCGACGATTTCGAAAGTTGCAGCAATTTTATTGCGTGCGATAAAAGCTGCTGTTCGATTTATGTCACTCAATTTTGGTTGTTACAGGTTAAGTCGCCGAAAGAAGTACTTATATGCAATTTGTTACTGAAAACTCATCTTTCAGGTCGGAAAATCGACTGAAAATCAGAAAATTCGTTACCAATCTTTTTTCATTTTGGTCTGGACTATAGCTATAAATGTGTACAATAACATATTAAAAAATTAGAGTAATCGGTTAAGAAGTTTTTCTTAAATCATGTCAAGCAAGTCCAAAGCCATGGTTTCTAGGATATTATATATAAAGTTTTTAGGATATTTTTTTTTAAAAAAGCTACTTACGTTCAATCTGTCATGCACTAAGACCTTCCTCCTACTCATACTCCTCCCGCATGCCTCAAAATTTCTATACTATGCAATTTGTCGATGCGATTTGTTGCAGCAACTTGTCGCGATTTAATAAAAAATCAACTTAGGTTGACTGAAGAAGGATTTATGTGCAATTAGTTGCTGTAATTTGAGGCGACGATTTCGAAAGTTGCAGCAATTTTATTGCGTGCGATAAAAGCTGCTGTTCGATTTATGTCACTCAATTTTGGTTGTTACAGGTTAAGTCGCCGAAAGAAGTACTTATATGCAATTTGTTACTGAAAACTCATCTTTCAGGTCGGAAAATCGACTGAAAATCGGAAAATTCGTTACCAATCTTTTTTTCATTTTGGTCTGGACTATAGCTATAAATGTGTACAATAACATATTAAAAAATTAGAGTAATCGGTTAAGAAGTTTTTCTTAAATCATGTCAAGCAAGTCCAAAGCCATGGTTTCTAGGATATTATATATAAAGTTTTTAGGATATTTTTTTTTAAAAAAGCTACTTACGTTCAATCTGTCATGCCCTAAGACCTTCCTCCTACTCATACTCCTCCCGCATGCCTCAAAATTTCTATACTATGCAATTTGTCGATGCGATTTGTTGCAGCAACTTGTCGCGATTTAATAAAAAATCAACTTAGGTTGACTGAAGAAGGATTTATGTGCAATTAGTTGCTGTAATTTGAGGCGACGATTTCGAAAGTTGCAGCAATTTTATTGCGTGCGATAAAAGCTGCTGTTCGATTTATGTCACTCAATTTTGGTTGTTACAGGTTAAGTCGCCGAAAGAAGTACTTATATGCAATTTGTTACTGAAAACTCATCTTTCAGGTCGGAAAATCGACTGAAAATCAGAAAATTCGTTACCAATCTTTTTTCGTTTTGGTCTGAACTATAGCTATAAATGAGTACAATAACATATTAAAAAATTAGAGTAATCGGTTAAGAAGTTTTTCTTAAATCATGTCAAGCAAGTCCAAAGCCATGGTTTCTAGGATATTATATATAAAGTTTTTAGGATATTTTTTTTTAAAAAAGCTACTTACGTTCAATCTGTCATGCCCTAAGACCTTCCTCCTACTCATACTCCTCCCGCATGCCTCAAAATTTCTATACTATGCAATTTGTCGATGCGATTTGTTCCAGCAACTTGTCGCGATTTAATAAAAAATCAACTTAGGTTGACTGAAGAAGGATTTATGTGCAATTAGTTGCTGTAATTTGATGCGACGATTTCGAAAGTTGCAGCAATTTTATTGCGTGCGATAAAAGCTGCTGTTCGATTTATGTCACTCAATTTTGGTTGTTACAGGTTAAGTCGCCGATAGAAGTACTTATATGCAATTTGTTACTGAAAACTCATCTTTCAGGTCGGAAAATCGACTGAAAATCGGAAAATTCGTTCCCAATCTTTTTTTCATTTTGGTCTGGACTATAGCTATAAATGTGTACAATAACATATTAAAAAATTAGAGTAATCGGTTAAGAAGTTTTTCTTAAATCATGTCAAGCAAGTCCAAAGCCATGGTTTCTAGGATATTATATATAAAGTTTTTAGGATATTTTTTTAAAAAAGCTACTTACGTTCAATCTGTCATGCCCTAAGACCTTCCTCCTACTCATACTCCTCCCGCATGCCTCAAAATTTCTATACTATGCAATTTGTCGCTGCGATTTGTTGCAGCAACTTGTCGCGATTTAATAAAAAATCAACTTAGGTTGACTGAAGAAGGATTTATGTGCAATTAGTTGCTATAATTTGATGCGACGATTTCGAAAGTTGCAGCAATTGTATTGCGTGCGATAAAAGCTGCTGTTAGATTTATGTCACTCAATTTTGGTTGTTACAGGTTAAGTCGCCGAAAGAAGTACTTGTATGCAATTTGTTACTGAAAACTCATCTTTCAGGTCGGAAAATCGACTGAAAATCAGAAAATTCGTTACCAATCTTTTTTCATTTTGGTCTGGACTATAGCTATAAATATGTACAATAACATATTAAAAAATTAGAGTAATCGGTTAAGAAGTTTTTCTTAAATCATGTCAAGCAAGTCCAAAGCCATGGTTTCTAGGATATTATATATAAAGTTTTTAGGATATTTTTTTTAAAAAAGCTACTTACGTTCAATCTGTCATGCCCTAAGACCTTCCTCCTACTCATACTCCTCCCGCATGCCTCAAAATTTCTATACTATGCAATTTGTCGCTGCGATTTGTTGCAGCAACTTGTCGCGATTTAATAAAAAATCAACTTAGGTTGACTGAAGAAGGATTTATGTGCAATTAGTTGCTGTAATTTGATGCGACGATTTCGAAAGTTGCAGCAATTTTATTGCGTGCGATAAAAGCTGCTGTTCGATTTATGTCACTCAATTTTGGTTGTTACAGGTTAAGTCGCCGAAAGAAGTACTTATATGCAATTTGTTACTGAAAACTCATCTTTCAGGTCGGAAAATCGACTGAAAATCAGAAAATTCGTTACCAATCTTTTTTTCGTTTTGGTCTGAACTATAGCTATAAATGTGTACAATAACATATTAAAAAATTAGAGTAATCGGTTAAGAAGTTTTTCTTAAATCATGTCAAGCAAGTCCAAAGCCATGGTTTCTAGGATATTATATATAAAGTTTTTAGGATATTTTCTTTAAAAAAAGCTACTTACGTTCAATCTGTCATGCCCTAAGACCTTCCTCCTACTCATACTCCTCCCGCATGCCTCAAAATTTCTATACTATGCAATTTGTCGCTGGGATTTGTTGCAGCAACTTGTCGCGATTTAATAAAAAATCAACTTAGGTTGACTGAAAAAGTTGCAGCAATTTTATTGCGTGCGATAAAAGTTGCTGTTCGCGATCTATATCACTCAATTTTGGTTCTTACTGGTTAAGTCGCCTAAAGAAGTACTTATATGCAATTTGTTACTGAAATTTGTTGTAGTAACTTATCATCGCGATTCCGAAAATTGCAGCAATTTTTGTTGTATGCAGTAAAAAGTTGCTTTTAGATTAATACCATGCCATTTTCATCAAGAAAATAAAATCGATTAAAGAAAATTTTCTGTGCAATTTTTTTTGCTCTAACTTATTGCAGAGATTTCGAAAATTTCTGCAATTTTTGTCGCTTTAGATAAAAGTTGCTGTTCGCTTTACGTCATGCAATTTTCATAAGAGAAAATCATGTCGACTAAAACAAGATTTCCGTGTAATTTGATGTTGCAACTTGTCGCCACAATTTCGAAAATTGTAGCAATGTTTATTACGTGCGATAAAAGTTGCTGCTCGATCAATACCATACAATTTTACAACGCCATGCAGTTTTTATCGAGAAAATTAGCCAAGTACCCCAAGGAAGGCTCTCTGTGCAATTTATTGCTGCGATTTGATGCCGCAACTTGTCGCAAATTGTACTAAATTAGCACATGTTCAAAAATATTGCGTATTGTATAATTAAAAAATATTGAGACACTTTGTTACATCATCAGAACTGTAGCCACAAAAAAAACAGTATCGGTTCGAAAAATAAATATGTGAAGTGCCTATGGAAAGTAATTCGGCCAAGATATTCTCAAACATGAAACTTTCGCATTTCTAAAACGATTTAATTCGATTATTGTTTTTTTTTATATAATCAACCAAAGCGTATTCAGGACTATAATCTGTAATTAACAATTTTTTAGACAAACAATTTTGATATAACGGTTTAGAGGACATACTGGAAGACATTCACTTTAATTTATGTGTTTTGATATTTAGTAAGGAAAATTGAAATTAGCAAAAAAATAGTAATTAAAGAATGCCGATTATAATATTTAATATAAATGCAAATACCCATATATACCTGCAACATAAATCATGAATACCCGTCAACTGTTCTAATATATAACGTCAGATAAAAAATTTTAATAGATCCTCCATTTTGTGCACTGGCGAAACAAAGAGAAGGTCACCGAACAAACAAAAAACGAAATTTTTAAATAATTACGGATAAAATACCATGTTTTCTTAATGGCGGTTTGTTGTTATGTTCTCTTCCTAATTATACATTGTATTAAATACTCGTAAATGCATACTTACAAAATAAAAACATAGTACTGATCATTCTTTTACGTAATTCTCGTGTTTTATCGATGATGCATACATTTTTCCCTTAAATCTTGTAATTCGATAAAGCATGAATCATTGGAAAGCCAAAAGGAAAGCAAATAATTTGTTTCACTACGATCTATATATTCGGTAATACTGCTGAGTAAGGCGTGATAGTTGCCAAAAAATGTTTTCGCACTAATGAATATGGTTCATTAAGAACATGTGATATTTAAACAATGAAGATGCCATATAAGTTAAATAAGTACATGGTAGACCATATTTTAAAAACTTTTTATCACAGTAGCTCATTCATGCTGCTAAAACTACAATAATTTTGTCGTATAAAAAGTACAATAAAAAGTACAACGTAATAAAAAGTACAATAATTTTGTTGTAAAAAAGTGTATTTGCAATATGGTAAGAAACTTTAGAGAATATGAAGATGCCAATTGTGCTCCAAAACTTTGTATATCAACCAGTATCGAGTTCAAGAAAGGGTTCACGACAATCCAAGAAAAACACAGAGCCGTTCTAAGGAAATGAAACATGATTCATAACTTGGTAGTCCCTCAATTGGAGCCATTGGATTTGGGAAAGATTTGGTTTCAACAGGATGGTGTACCTCTATAGTAACCATGGCCATACTGAGGAAGCTGTTTCAAGGACATACCTAATTCAATTTTCTTTATAGATCTATTAAAAGAAAAATGTCTTTGTTAACTTGTTGAATAACAAAATATCTTAATCAAATATCAATTTACAAGAGTGACCAAGTTTGAAACAGCCAAAAGCAGCTTGTAGATTATGATTTGTTGGAATCATGATGTGACACAGCAATTCTGATCCCATTCGGATTCTACACTGGGAATTATATGAAAAATGAGTTCTTTAAACTTGTTTCCTGACCCTCGCAGTTCTGTGGTACCAGAAAAAAATCAAATTGTTGTTTTTATCGAAAGGTAGGCGAGAAAGCCAGCATTTGGGAATTGCTCAGGCCCTCGTACTCGCCAGATTTACATCCAAATTAACGCCGAGCGTCAAAGCGCTCTACTACCCTCCGCGCCTCTGGACACATTATTATTGATTGATGATTGATGATTGATTGATATTGAATGACATTGTTTGGCTCTCCAGATCCCCAGATTTGACTCCTCTCGACTTTTCTCTATGGAATTTAAACGAAAAGGTATAAGTTAACCATTTAACCAACCTTCATCATAGTTTAGAAGCTGAAGCAAAATATCGGTGTATAACGTAATGTCTGAATTAAATATCAATTTGTCAACAGTCCAAAAAACATCCAAAAACAGCACTTTTTGTACTTGATTTTGATATCTCGGGATCATGACGTGATACAGCAATTCTGATCGCATTCGGATTTCACATTGGGAATTTTATGAAGAGTGAGGTCTTTAATCTTGTTTCCTGACACTCGCAGGTCTGTGTTAGCAGAAAAAAAAAACCGAATTGTCATTTTTATCGGGAGGAAGGCGAGAAAGCCGGCGTTTCCGGAATTGCTCGGGCCCTCGTACTCGCCAGATTTACATCCAAATTAACGCCGAGCATCGAGGTGTTCGACTACTTTCCGCGTCACCCGGTCAGAGATTTACATACCCGCCGGCGCCGAACTATGCGAAGAATTTGAATAACACGTAAACACCTAGACGAGATTACCGGCGAATTCGAGAGACAGTATTGCACAAAGCCGTACGCTCCCCGGCCCGAGAGTGTGGCACTCGAAGTTGTTATTAGCCTGCTACATCTAGTGGGTGGCGCTTGGCTGAGGATAGTGGGAAACGCTCCGTCGATTGCGATATGCCTCCTTATTGCATCATTTATAGCTAAGGAGCGTACGGAAAACATCGTTAATAATAGCAATTGCATTACAAAGAACGAAGCAATTAGAACAATGCAATTTAACCTTTATTAAGAATATCCAGGTTCTTGGTGTGATTGACATTTGTGTTGATGTCAATATTTAGATTGGCAGCTACGTAGATTTGATAATTTTTTCGCATTCTGTACAGAAGTTTATTGTACGAGGGTGGTTTGATAAGTCCGTGACTTTTAAAGGAAAACATTTTTTTTTTCGGCAAAAAATCATTTTATTTTTCTAAATAATCTCCTTTTTAGCTCGATACATTTAGTCCAACGTGTTTCTAATTTTTTTTATTCCTTCTAAATAATATGATTCGACCCGAATCTCCTACCACCCAACCATTTCTTCAGGTTTGGAAACAGGAAATAGTTGGAGGGGGCTAAATCTGGAGAATATGGTGGATGAGGTAGCAGTTCGTAGCCCAATTGATGAATTTTCTTGCCAACTTTCTTCTTCGCTAAATGCGGTCGTTTCTGCTTCAAAACAGTGTTAAATCTGCCCAACAGCTGGGAATAATATTCGCCGGTGGTCGTTTTACCCTTTTCAATTTAATCGATATGAATGACACCGCGCGAATCCCAGAAAACTGTGGCCATGACTTTGTTGGCCGACAGACCCATCTTAACCTTCTTCGGTGTGATGGATCCATGTCTCATCTACGGCAACGAAATGGCGCAAAAACTCGTTTTGATTGTGGCTGAACATCCCCAAACACTCCTTTGAAGTGGTCACACGGTTGTATTTATGGTCGATCGTGAGCAATCCCTCACTCATCGCGCGGACAGCTTTTTCATATCCAAATATTCATGCAAAATGTGATGCACCGCTCAGTTGAGATGCCTACAGCTTCAGCCAACTCACGCACTTTCAATCTTCGATCGTCCAATATCATTCCATGGATTTTATCGACGTTTTCTGGCGTAACGACTCCTTTCGGGCAACCTGAACGTTCAGCGTCACTTGTATTGGTGCGGCCACAACGGAACTCAGTAAACCACTTTTTATTGAAATTGACGGTACAGTCCCCATAATATTTATCAAGCCTCTTCTTGGTTTCGGTAATGGCGTTTTTGCGCAAAAAAGTAATGCTTAATCAGCACACGAAATTCACTTTTTTCCATTATGGTGGAAATTAACGAGGTCAGCTGCTTTCAATGGCTGTCAAACATAAATTAAATCATGTAGCTTGCTCAAAAATTTACTTTCGTCTACTGATAGATGGCAGTTGACGGGAGAAGTGTTGCCATTAAAGTTACTGCCTGGGAAATAAAAAAAGTCCCGGACTTACCAAACCACCCTCGTATTACCTACTACCCTCAAAATCATACAGTAATGGGCGACTTTACAAAATGGCGACCTTTATAGCATAGCAACCATTAGTAAGGTGCGGAAAAGTATGCTGTCACGCCGAGCCGGCACTATACAACTCTTTTCTTTGCTCTCTCAATTTTTTTTGCGCATATTTCTTGCCCCTCTATACCCACGCCACTGTCAATGCGTAGAATGTTATCCCAAACGAAGGCTTCGCGGGAACCCAGGACCCTGTAATACACTTTCTCCGTAAGACAGCGAGCTATTCCGATAGCGACCTGCCGGCGCGGTGGTGTAAACGGGTCGACCGCCGCGTTGAAAACAGTTTTTTGTCGCAAGTTAGTAACTCGTGAATTTGTGTACTGGATTTACATATTAAGTGATTTTGTGCGGATTTATGCAATAATGGCACAGTCGCTACCATTTATGAATAAACTTAAAAATATGATTGATAATTACAAAGATTTTTCACATATTTGCAATCGTCGATATAGTTAGTATATTTCGTGATCGCCGACAGTGTAAAAGACATTTAGATTCAAATATCCATCAAAAGATATACTTGGTACGGTTAGAAAAGAGGAATTTTGGTTCGATTTGTGCATAATGTTTTGCGAATGTAGCCTTGCGTGGAACGTGGTCGACAATATTTACTTTATACGTTTTTTTGCCGATTTCCCATTGCCTAGTAGCCATACATTGCCTAAAATATATTTACAGAAGACATATCAACGGGTCATGAGAAATATAAAAGAAGATATACGTAATAAATTTGTGTAGCTGACAGTGGACGAAACAACAGTTTTTGCGGTAATAAGGTCGTTAATGACCCTGATATTGATAGCTAATAAACGGGTTTTGCAAACAGTATAAAAATAATAGTAACTAGTAAGTATAAAAAAGTATAGAAATAGTAGTAACACGTGTCCTCTGTAGATGTAAAAAATAAATGCCGAAATACTACTGGTTGTGGCAACGTACGCTCAAGCAATGACAGTCGGTGTCATCTGAATGACATAATCAATAGGTATGTATAGTCCATTTCTTTATTTAGGAGCCAGTTCGGCACGTTTCACCGATGCCGCCTTGCAAAAAAAGCGTTTTTATGACAGTCGGCGTCCGTCACCACGTGGTAGAAATAGGGCAGCCCAGGAGCGTATTAGAAAAATTTGGAGGGTTGCTCACTAATACTAACTACAGTACATGCTATATTTTATAGTAATGTATTTTATATGAGTATACATATATTTTTAAATTTAGCGTAAAAACTTTTCTGTACTTTAAGAATGTCTTAAAAACATCAAAGTAACTTATGAACTTACATACTTTTTAATATTCCTGTTCCGTATCTGAATGTTCTATCTGCCCCTATTATGTTCTATTTGCCCCTTTTCATACTTTTTTCGACGTACGGTATATTTACGATTAACAATTATTTTTACTGTCGACCGAGAAACATTCGTTAGTTCACAGACTAATTTAATAATGCCATATTTGCTCCCTTTTTCATCGCTAAGCTTTTGGTACATATGTATTTAAAATTATCTGTTGTGTTACCGGGGGTAAATGTTGACGAATTACAGAATTCTTAGAACTACACTCCACATTATCTTCCCTATTGTTATCATAATCCTCAACAATATTAACACCGTGATCGTTTTCGTGCGCAATATCAATGTCTTCCTAGAATGGACGCCAAACATTTAGCTGGGGCTCCCCATTCTCATTCACAAATGGTCACTACCGATTATTATTATTCATATGCTCAAAAGGACGCCAAAAAAGGCATTTTCACTCACTTTACAAACTAAAGGTATTCGACAAATATTGGAACGACCAAATATAAAAGACCAGAGCCAGGCGCGTCCGTCTCTGTGAACTTTTCTCTGTTGAACTTTAGTTTCCTGGCAGTCCACGTTGACCGGACGTACTGTGGTTCTCCATTCGCATTGGGCCTTCTATGTCAACTAATTATATTGGTAAGTATGACTTAAGCAGTGTCCCTTTACGGCGAATCAGACTTACTTTTGCCCGGGTGTGCCAGCACTCTTCTTTCTGTTGTTTTTATGGTCTAACCAATATTTTCTATCAATGCGGTATATTCAAAGGTGCCGAATTGGCTCTTAAATAAAGAAACGAACTATACATACCTGCATTATTAACACATTTTTGCTACTGTCTTTTTGAACTCTCATATATCATCTTCTGTCAATAACATGACGGATTACGAGTCCGGCCCTGCGTTACAGCACCGGAACCCTAACAATTAGTGAATAATAACGTCCATGTCATTAAAACACAGTTTGATAGAACATTAAATTTTTATTTTATATTTTATATTATAATTATAGCTATTAAAATCAATGTTATTCAAATTAGAAAAAAGTTGTCAATCTGACCTCACTACATCAACTTGTTGCTGCAAATTTCCTTGGTTCGTGGTTATTTTTGAAGAGTCCTCTTGGGATATTTCTTAAAGGAATAAGTAAAAGCAGTTTTAAATATTCTGCGATTTTTTGCGGCATTTTTGGACATGACATGGTCGGAAATTATAATAAAGTTCATACCCATTACGCTCTAATCCTACAGTAAATACAGGTTTCTTTGATTTGATGTGTCGTTATGTAGAAAATATGTCATCTGGAGTTCAGTCAAGAACTCCATAACTGTTAGGTATTGCCAAACCTATTTATATGTATCGTTTATCCACATTTTTATGCATTTGTATTGAACTTTTCAGCATAGAGTTTGTAGACCCTGAACTGGATGCCTTTTGTAAAATAATAATAAAACAAATAATAACAAATTATATAAAAAACGCTTTCATTAATTGCAAATGACTTACCCCCTCTCATAAAATGAAGCAAGGTTTTATTTAGATACTTAAAAGAAATATAAACGTTACAAGGTCTGCTTTTATTTTCTTTATTCAGGAAAGACGACGAAAAATACCACCTAAGCCGGAAAAAAACTCATTTTAATTAGCTATAGACTTGTATATCAAGAGGAGTTCTGTCATAATCATTTTTCTTAAATGATATTAGTGCTATGAAACTGACCATAGTTGTTCATGGGATATATCATGATGGTGATATGGTGATTCGGTCTGCCCTCATTTGGCAGACTATTTAATAAATAACATTTTGTTGTAATAAATTTTGTAAAATTTTATTAAGGAAGCATGGGATCCATATTATATTTTAGGAGGTGATTAACTGATTACTAGACCCAAGTAGGACGTAAAATTATCAAAAATATATGTGTCCCATTACAAAAAAAAAAAAAAAAAATGATAACGGCTTTAAATACAATTCTGTGAACTGTAATATGTTTACTTACTTGTTTATTAATGAATATATATGACCGTTAAGTATATGACATTTATTATTATAAATAGTACCAACATTATTGCTTTTAACAACATCTAAAATTTAAAAATATCTACTTATCTGATTTGTATCCATTTTTATTCCACATCCAATTAATTTTAAAATTCCTACTCTATGGTTATTGCCTAAAGCATATTGGATAACGCCTACTTTTTTAGTTCCTTCATATTTTATATAGTCAATATGTTCTTTAAATCTAGTTAAAACTGATCTTTCGCTCTGCCCTATATACTTTTTCTCTGTTAAGAAGAATTGAAATATGTATTATTTTAATATCATTTAGCATTAAAAGACAAATAAACTACATATTTAAAAAATATATTATTATATTATAATGGATGTTAATTTAAACAATATTTCTTTCAGTGTATGTTGGAGTCCTTATTTCCAAATCGCCTTGAATAAAAAATATATTTCAACAACTTCCATCTTCCATGTAGCCTACATACATATGTGTTAAGGTTTTTTTAATGTTTTTATAAAATCCAACTGAATTGTTATATTTTTTGCACAGAAATCTTCAATTAAGAATCGATAAAACGTGGATTTATATTCACTGAAACAGAAAATGAAATAACACATCATTAAATTATTGTAATATGTGTTTGTATGCCATCTTCCATAATTCTTCAAAGCTCTGAAAAGCGACGACACAAAAAAATGGTTGGCTAAACTTTGGCGTCATCTGGCGGCGAAATGTGGAACTCTCATATCCTTGGAGTGTCTAGATGTTTGAACGCTCAATCCTTAGAAAAGAGAATCAAGAATAAGGAACGAAGTTAACTAACACGGCGTAAGATGTCTCTGGCATAGACTGAATTGTATATTTGTGATACTACATTCATATTTCATCGCTTTTGAAATTTATACTTAAACATGTTTCATTCTAAAATTATTTTATTTACGTTGCATTTAAGAACTAAATAGAGATAGATTTTCTACGAAAATAAAGTATCTCTATATATGTTTGGTAAAATAGAATGAAAGATAAAATCCTAATCAACTGCATTAGTATCACCCTTTGTTTATACTACATTAATTTGGTAATATTTATTTAACTGATAACCTATGCATAATCGAGTAAATTGACTTGCAAATGGAAGCTTTGGCTTGGTTCTTTATAATTCATGTGAACTGTCAGTATCCATGTTAAGATATTCTCCTCACTTTGCTAATAAATATTTAAACTTTGGGTAGAATGTTAAAGGTTCTGAAATATTAGTAGTATGCATACCTACATATATTCTTTTACACTTGTAAAAACAATTTTTTAATAGTTATTTTTATAGGTTTTTGTATGCCAATCTCTTTTGAATATTTTATTTACATATGCAAGTTTGATAAAATAATATGCTTTAGATTTTTTTTCTTATCATAATAAGCTATAAAATATATGTAGGTCATCTTATTATTTTTTTTATTCAAATTTATCCCTGTGTCCAACTGAAAATCTAAAAATACAGTCAAGTTCAAGGCTGATTTTTAAAATCAACTCCTTGTTATATTGTATATATAACTTTTTTTTTTATAGTATATGAGTAAGCTTTTTAAAATGATTATGCTGTTATACGTGGGGTCTAGAGGTGGTAGTTTTATACAATGCATCATTTAACATAATGTCAGTTAAATACTGTATTAAACTATTATTAACTTATGTTTTTGTGAGAGATTTGTGTTGTACCAATTTTAAAAATTTCAAATAGATTAAATAATGATATTCTCAAAGTATCTCTTTGAAGTTCTGAAAATCTTCGTGTTTTAAAAATTAGTTAAAATAAATCACGAAAGAGAAAGTCATTTTGGAAATGTTCTGTTCAGTCTTCTAATCATCTGACCATCATCCTTAAATCAGATCATAATCATCATATATTTGTTCATCGTGGAAAAATGAATTTTTAGAATTAATGTGAAAATGTGAAATTTTAATATTGCCTCACTTTAATGTATTCCATTTTGAAGTGATATCAGTACATTTTCATAATAAAAGCTTATATGTAAATGCACTATCACAAACTAAAGTTAATTTCTCATAAAAGCATGTCTCCTTGGCACACTGAAAAGTAAAAACGTGACGAAGTCGAGACCAAGAGCATAAAATATGATTGCGCTGAATATTATGGGACATTAAGTTAAAAGTGACGTGAAAATAATTATTTTTAGACTCATCTGGCATGAGATATTGTGGACTGTCTTGGCGTTGAGATAGTTTCCTACCTAAATATTAAACTAAAAGCCTGTGATGTGTACACAATATTTTTTATTTTATTTGTACGAAGACCAAACACACCTGTGATAGACCATTTTTTCCTAGTTGTTAAGTGATTCGTTGACCCGTAGTCTAACTGAACTTTGACCAAACCGTTCGCGATTCGAGTGCCCTGTGATATATACCTGAAAAATAATCATGATGAAGAAGAAGCATCACCACCCACCCCGTCATCACCATCATCCGAAAAAAACACCATTATATCCCATTCATCAGAAGGGTAATCAAACTTTGCGGTTTCCGCACTATTAATGTTGGAATTTGTATATTGTTCTCCTTTAACAGCTTCAATAAAATCGGTTTTATGTGTTGCATAAAATATATGCTAGACTCTGGCAAAACATAGAACATTGCGTGTGAGTATTTTTAGAGTCGTTTGTCTCTCCCCCTCAAAAATCGACTGGACCTACGAATACCACTGCTCAGAACCCGGTGAGGCCGAGCATATATGTATAAGTGAATCATTTGAAATTATTAATGGGGCGTGGAATTGTTTATGAGACAGCGATGAATTTGTATATAAATTTGTTAACTGGGGGTGAAATAATATCTACATCTAGCTGGCGTATCATTCACTTCAGTTAAAGAAACGAGGTGGAGTGGGATCATTAGATACTCGGATCATTTTAATTTCAAGCTTAATGTTTATTATCTACAAGTACAAGTCCGATACTTTTTAACCCCTTGACTGCCGAGAACAAAGATCTTTGTTTTTTTTTTCGACTTAGCCTAAACTGCTGGAAAATCACAAATATTTATCTTATAAGTAAATGCTCTACTAACTCCTGATAATGTGTAAAATGTAATCAACATGTGTTTTCCTATATTTTTGAGGATGCTGAACATGATCCAGGTTTATTGGATTCTATTTTACATCTAAAACAGACTAAAATTCTAACGAAATCACCGTTTTTTCATTTTTTTTTAAATATTTGTCCTCATACACTCAAGTTATGAGAGTTATTTTGATAAACTGTATCATTTCCGAGGTATTTTGACCAATTGAAGATCAGGGTTTTGTAAGAATTTGTTCCAAGTGCCCCTAAAGGCTAATAGTGGGGGAAAATTACATAAAAAATGACTCAAATATGACATTTTTCTCTTTCCAATAGAGATATCGTACCTGTATTTTTTCATTCAAAAATGATCTTGATTTATTATATGGAATGAACAAAATGGCCAGTATAAAACTTTCCAATAGAACAGGTAATATGTTGATGAGGAAATTGATGATGGAACAGAAATATTTAGAAATGAAGTTGACGCTCTCACATAACTAGACAACCGATGTTTCCGAACTAATTTTAATTTGGTGCAAATCACATCATTGATTAGTAATGTCATAAAAAAGGGAATATCGATGGATTGACGTGATGTGTTGGTTGCGTAGTTATAGTAATCAGGGATATTAAAACGTAGGTAATTGAAGATACTGCCCGGAAAGGAAAAACTATTTCCTTCTGTTCGGACTCTCAAAGTTTGTATATTATTCAGAAATTCAAGGATTGAGGTGAAGATTGGACTTTCTGACTCTGCGTCCAAATATATCTGAATAAAATATTGGAAAATTGTAAACCGAAGATTTATGAGGTGACAACCTTTATACTTTACGATAATTTGGCGTGTGTACAACAAATTCATAACTAACACCATGACGATCAGTCGGTCAAAATACATTGGAAATGATATGTCTGGTAAAAGTAGCAAAATGTCAAAAATTGAACCATTTTTGGGGCAACTTCCTCCCAATATTAGCATTTCGAAGGATGTAGAAAAACATTATGACAACGCCATGATATACAGCGGGTCCAAATACGTCGAAAATGATATATCTAATAAAATTTGTCACAGTTTCTAAGTTCGGCAGTCAGGGCACACTTCAAGGAGTTACTGTGGTAGTCCATTCAGCATCCATTCTATATATATGCATTTAGTATCTATGCTGTGGTAGATACGTTTTACATTCTCATATAAATAACTAAATTCGAAAAATAAATATGAACTTTGGGTTTTTTAATAGGACAGCCTGTATATATTATGAAATCGTACAGTCACCCGGTATACTTTATAATATGACGTTAGAATTTTTTCGGAAAGGGGTTGATTTTTTTAAGTGTTTTGTTTACCCTTTGGTCTGCGAATATAGAAAATTTTTATATTGTCAAATACTGTTAATGTTTAAGTGTCTTATAAATTTAAATTAACAAAGAAAATTTTGAAATTGGGGTCTAATTGAAACAATTTTGAGCCTACTTTAATCTCAAAATAAACGTTTTAATTGGAACGTTTTGCTTTTTTGGCACTTGCTTTAGTATCTAAAAATTAAATTTAAATTTAGTAGATATACCTACATATAACCCTAAAACATATTTTTGTCTCCACCATATTTAATTTCGTTACAAAACTTTTGTTTAATTTAATAAAACCACATGATTTATCATAAAAAATAATTCCAATATTCCAGTACAAAGTAGGTCACTATTTTTCATTCTTCATAGTTCTAAACAATCAGCAGTCGAATCAGTCATACAAAAAATAATTTTGTTATTCTAATTACGTGGCTACAACTGGGTTATATGCAATTACAATCGTTAAAAATAAATGTTCCACGCATTTCAATGAACAATTTCGATAGCTTCGTTCATACGGCAAATGAAAGGATTAACACGAAAAGAAGATTGCAAAAAAATTGATTAGATATGTTGCGATCAATTTTAAAAAAATTCTTGCCACCAGTTTCCTTTGGAAAACATAGAAATTACGTGAAGTCAAATAAGACACACCCCCAGACGAGTGTGTAGAGTCAGTCAGTTGTTTCGAATCGATATCCGCGCAGGCGCGCTGTCCGCGATCCCTACCGCTGTCAAACGTGTATGTCCAGGACCGGACTTGGGTCGAAGTGCGCCATAGGTAATTGACCTGACACATGAATATTTCTGTCGACGTAATATATAATAAAATTATTATTTTCTTGAGGAAGAAGAAAATAATAGAAGAAAACTTTCTTGAAAATTATATATTGAAATTATAACGAACCGTCCAAAAAAAAAAAAACGTCATCAAATCTGACTATGAACCCGAAATATGGAAATTATGACATAGTCAGTTATGGCGTATCTCGAGGCGAAACTTTGTTGTTGTGGCAGAATAAATAATGGCTGTCACAGGTACGAGGTGTGTAAATTAAGTAATGAGACTGGTAAGGTAGCGCCATCTAGCAACACTGCGGAGACGGGACTTTTAAGGGCGGCAGGTTAACATGTAATGCACCTTCAGGACAAGTGTGAACTTGTTAGTCATTTGTTTGTCATTTGTGACTGTTTTCGTGAACCGTTTTTTTTCTAGTGCGTTTTAAAAATGAGTGACACTAATTTTGAGCAACGGTGTGCTATCAGGTTTTGCTTTAGACTTGGAGACAGTGCAACGGATACTTTTGCAAAACTTCAACACGCCTACGGAGACAGTGTTTTTTCAAGGTTTTTCGGTGGTTTAAGGCATTCTCAGAAGAGAGTCGATTGAAGATAAACCACGCAGCGGAGGGCCTTCATCTTCAAGAACCGATGCAAATGTCGATAGAATACTGGAGCTACAAAGATGTTCTTGAAAAACTTCGAAAAAAGATCAGAGACTAAACATCAAGAACAACTTGATGTTGCATTACGACAATACGCCTTGTCACACAGCCATTTCAGTAAACGAGTTTTTAGCCAGTAAAAACATTCCTGTGGCTTTTCAGCCTCCTTATTCGCCTGACTTGAGTCATTGTGACTTTTTTGCTTTCCCGAGATTGAAAAATCACCTCAAAAGACGTCATTTTGGGACAATAAAAAACATTCAAACGGCTGTAACTGACCAGGTGAAGGCTGTTTCAGTATATGAGTTCCAGCACTGCTATGAGGAATGGAAGAACCGTCTCCAGCGCTGTATGGATTCCCAAGGAAGTTATTTTGAAGGAGACAATACTGAATTGTAGTATTTCGAGTAGTAATTCGAATAAAAAAATGTAAAAAATCGCTCTTATTACTTAATTTACACACCTCATAACAGGCTTGACAATGAAATAAGGTTATAAACTTAATATGATGATAGAAATGCGTATTTTTTTGTTCGGCCAACCTTGATGACGTTTTTTTCGGATGGCTCGTTATAATTTTCATCTTCCTTAAAGTAAGGAGATAATTACATCACAATAAACTTCTGTTACAACATTTAGCAGAACATATGTAACCCTAACATTTTCACTGAGGCAATGGTTAATTCAATTATTTGATGATAATGATCTTAAATTTCAAACTATAATTTATGTATGTATCTGAAATCAAATTGGTAAACTTCTTTTGATATTTAACAGCTCGAGATTGATCAAACTACAGTCTCAATAGCCTTCGACAGCCATATCTTGTAGGCTTTTAACTTAATTTATAATAGCATGTTTCTTACTCTCTCGTCAGCACGTAACAAAATATAGTTGGTCTTTTTTCTGCTCCTGTGGTATTTACATGCCTTTTTACAGTCTATCTTGTCCCAGCACATCAAATATTTCACACATACAAATTATTTTAGCACCGTCGTAGAGTAACTCAGTGAAGGGTCGTTGTTCAGCCTTGCAGACGTTGGACATTTTTAATATTTATAACGTATAATGCGTATCACACAACAAAACACACGCTCTCGTTTTAAAAACTGACGTATAAAGAACAAGCTGAGGCTGATAAGGCGATGGACTATTTTTGCACATGACCCGAAAGGCTGTATATTGCCGCGACAAATTCCTCTCTCTTTTTATAATTAATATATAAATTGTATAAGCTTTATACCTAGTAAACATCCGAACTCGAGGCCTTGAATTGTGTTACCTCCGCGCATTTTGGTACATTCCGTACATTCGGTACCCCGGCGGCCAGTCCGTCCCTGCGTACAGTCGGAAAGCTCTTACTCCTGAAACCACCACGCTATGAAAGTTTGAGCTTTAAATTTCAGCAGGACTGTACACTACCTAGCGGTAGTCGCCCGTATTATATCACGCGTATATTCTTGTACAAAACATAACTTTTCCATTCAGGAATAACATTCGCGTTAAAAATAATGTTTAACGTTACATTGAACAGTGAACTGTGGCGAGTGATCCTCCGTTGTAAAGTACTCTTTCGGTCCTCATCCTAACGAATCAGATAAATAATAAAAAAGCTAGTTAATTCTTGACGATTTTTTATATTAGTTAGTTTTTTCGTTCGGGGAGAAAAAGTCGGTTTTGCGGCATAGTTTTAGATAAATTTTCGCCTTGTACGTTACAGTGTGTGTGTGTGTGGTCTCAGGAGGTCAAGAGTGCTGGGCGTTTTTCTCTTGTTCGTAATTCGGTACACGTCATTGTGCCAAGAAATGTCGCAATATGATAGGATACAATAATTTCAACAACCAGGGATACAATAAATTATTCACACAGGTAATATTTAATTATAAATGAATTCTGACGCTATTATTACCGTTGCTTAACGAACACAGATATGTATCTCGTGTAATTATTACCTTTTGTACTTAACGATAATTACCCTCCACGTTTAACGTCTATTGTAATTCTGGGAAAAGCCCTGCGACTTTATATTTACGGTGTCCAGGTATGCGTCAAATGACGTCATCGCCGTGGGGTTGTGTTGGTAAACAATGGACAATTTACCCCCGTCTGCATGGAAGTCAAATATTTTCCAAGTACAAACCTATTTCACTAATGGAAGAGTTCGACGCTTTTGTTTGCTGTCCAAAAATTCCATCGACTAATATTCGACGAATATCGAAATTTGGAGAATTATGTCAAATCAATGGAATAAGGTTATTTACAAATGGAAGCTTTGTAAACGAACGAATCCATATTACTATCTAAAATGCATTGAATACAACTTGATTTAAAATATTCCTCAGAATCGTGACATAAAATTTTTTGGCCCTCTATTTTTGACCTGAATTTTGTGCCAAACGGCTGTACGATGTGATATTGGTCTTGGAAATGTCTGGACCTGAGGCGTAGCTACGATTCAAGAGAGTGGTTGGGGGTAGGGGTGAATCGGGGATTTTCTAATACAGTTTAAGAATGCTGTTAAAAGATTTTTTTAATGTGACTAAAAATTATCAATAAACTCAAAAATATACTAGCAGTTTCAGGGTCTCTCTGTCTCTCTGTGTTGCTTCTGTCTTTAAGAGGGGGTAACGCTACCCCTGAAAATATTTTTCAGAATCGAAGCAGAAAGCAGCGAAACTTTTATGATTTTAAAGCATATTGAGTTTAAGTAATAAAATATAAATTTGTACATATGTAGGTTATACGCTTTTTATCTATCTCTCTCTTTTAGTTTAAATACAATTAGTTTAAATACTATTATTAAATACTGTTAACGCCATTTATAACTATTATGCGCATCAAAATTATTTTCAAAGGATATGGTAATTAATAACATAGTATTTCTTGTTAAATATTCATATTCAAATTAAAACCTTAACATATTACAGGAGACATTATCGTCAAATCAGAATGTATGTAAGATAAGAACATCAGATATATACAGCTAAAAGTACAGTAAAAGAACTTTCAATATACATGATTCACTTATATAAAGCTTCAGCTTTGCCAATTAATAAAATGGCGTATTGTAGTTAGTTCAGGCTTTAGTATAAGAGACTTTTATGCTTTTTGAACATATTTTTTCCAATAATACTTTGTAGCTCACAGACAATGTAGGAAAGTAAGTTGAGAATAAGTATTTAGCTTCAATGAAATATAAACACTGTTAGTTTCTTAAACACTTTTGTGCTTCCACTTTTGACATATTTTTTTTAGCTTTACGAGGTGTGTAAATTGAGAATTAAGTTTTTCTTTTATTCGACTAGAATTACAATTCTTATCTTATCTTCAAAATAACTTCTTAACTAAGTTTCTTAAAATTAATGTCACTCATTTTAACGCACTAGAAAAAAATCGGTTTACGAAAGCAGTCACAAAAAAACAAACAAATGACTCTACCAAGTTCAAACTGGTACTGAAGGTGCATTATGTGTTAACCTACCGCCCTTCCAAGTCCCGTCTCCGCAGTGTTGTTAGATCGGGCGCTACGTTGCCAGTTTCATTACTTAATTTACACACCTCGTATTTCTATTACCCTGTACATAACACTCTAGATTAATAAAATATTAAAGTAAGTACCAACTACAGCTTTTTGCAGATTGCAGTTTCTGCGAACCGATGTTGCATTTTCACCAATTCCACACTTCTTCATTTATTCAATAAATACCTATTTATTATTGTATAAAACAATTGTGATGTGCCACGGAAGTGTGATATTCACACGAAAAGTGTGATATTCATAGTTTGCCTATATTAACATTGAATCATCCACATCCTTGAATGTCGCAACATGCTTGTAAAAATATTAATCGAGAAAAAACATCTAATAATAAAAATCGAATTTGGGCCAAAAATACTGTGGAAAAAATACATTGTAAAATGTATTATTTCAATTAGTACGTTGGTGAAAAGAAGTGGACTTAATTAGATTACATGCCATCTCTTTTGTTGGCCAACTGTATATACTTGAGTTTTGAGATATTGTTTATTATTTTTTAATATTATTTTCTACGAAACACTTCGTATGCGAAGAACTTCATGTTGAACTTCAACGCACGTTTCGTCAACAACGTTGGCACCATCAAAAGATAGTTCAAACTAGATTCTCAAATATATATATGCTCTATTTTGCATATGGCGTTGCTGTAGCAATAGTCATTGGTGGTTTAGTTGCAGTCATCTTTTTTTATATCAAACTGATTTTTTTTTCACTGAAATTGCGTTGGTAATGATAAAAAATAGTTATCTCATTCCGTTTTCTAAAGTAGTTGATCTTGATAGAGAAGAGTCTCATAAATCTGCATGTGGTTCTATAATTTTATTGAGAGAAAGAATTAAAAATCTGGTCAATCAGGACGTGCATATACATATGTATATTCAACATAACCTTAAAATTTTGAAGTTGTATTTTCAGCATCATTGTGCCACTAGATAAAGAGAAACACATCGGAGTCACAAGTTAAATTTCTATACAATGTAAACAATGTTTCCTGCACTTAGGTATGTGATTAAAATGTGTTTACTTAATAGAAGATCCTGTTTATATTTCGTTCTAAATGAGTTGCACACGGTTATTATTAAAATGAGCGTATAATTATGCTAAACACAGCTGGTGCGAACATATTTTACTTACAGAGTAAACTGTTATAATATAAAGTTAAACGATGGCGAATTCTTGGCTATTGGAATATAAACTTTCGAAACAAAAAAAATAGAGAAGAATCGGTCTTTCCTGTGATATTAATTTTGAGCAACTACAGGTGTTCTATCTGGTTTTGATTCAGACTTGGACAGAGCGAAACGGATAATTTTGCAAAACTTCAACACGCCTACGGAGACAGTGTTTTTCCAAGAGCCCAGGATTTTCGGTGGTTTAAGGCATTCTCAGAAGGAAGAGAGTCGATTGAAGATGAACCACGTAGCGGAAGGCCTTCATCTTCAAGAACCGATGAAAATGTCGATAGAATACGGATGCGTTCAGATCGTCGACGACAAGAAGAATCGGGTAAGAGTTAAATTTTAAATGTGTCATTACTGGTGATGAATCTTGGGTGTTTGAGTACGACCCGGAAACCAAGCGCCAAAGCATTAAATGACACACTTCAAGCTCTCCAAGACCCAAAAAAAGCAAGAATGAGCAAGTAGAAGATCGAATGCATGCTGATTTGCTTCTTTGATAGCCAGGAAATTGTCCACAAAGATTTTGTGCCTCCAGGCTAAACAGTAAATCAACACTTTTACAGAGAGGTTGACTTGAGTCCTTGTTCCTTTTTTCTCTTCCCGAGATTGAAAAATCACCTCAAATGACATCATCATAGAAGACATTCAAACGGCTGTAACTGACCAGGTGAAGGCTATTCCAGTATATGAGTTCCAGCACTGTTACGAGGAATGGAAGAACCGTCTCCAGCGCTGTATGGTTTTCTAAGGAAGTTATTTAGAAGGAGACAATACAGAATTGTATATCTATGCAAATCAAGAAATAAAAAAACAGCTTCATTACTTAATTTACACACCTCGTATAACACTGATCATACATTTTAGTAGCTACCATTAGAAGAATGATATAGTATTGAAAATAACTGGATCTACATACAAACAACCGCTTATTATTTTGTGATTGTGACTCATAAAGCTAAAAACCATGCGTAATTTTTTTTTTTGGAGTGAACGTTATCACAAATGATGGTCTATTCTGAAAAAAGTTATAATAAGTCTACCATTTCCTTTTGTAAACTGTTTGTATTGGTAATGTCTTCCTTTATGTATCGTCCATGGTTGTCTCATTATCTTCTCATTTTAGTTGATATATTTGCAACAACACATCTACTTAGGTACTCCATTCGTATCTTTTATTCGTTATAGAAAAAGTTTCGACGTATAAAGATGATTTTAACACTGCGGAAACATGAGAAAACATTTCCCAAGACAGAAATGTTTGTAATAAATCTACACCACTCTAGTTTTGATGCAATAATTTTGTGGCAAGAAGGCAAAACTTGACACTTCCTATAAGTACATATATGGTTTCTATCTAATATCAGAAAATCTCATTAATATTATGAAATGTTACATAAATATGTACATACATACATAGGCTTTAAGAATATCCATAAAATTCAAGCATTGACAATAAATTTGTGAATAATTTCTAAATATTGGATACACGATGTGCACTTTATTTCCTCTATAGTGCCATCAATAATAGTCATATATTTTATGATGAAATAAAACAAGATGAAAGACTAAGTGTCGCCCAGCGTTTCTGTTTGATGTCAGAACACGTTTCATCTTATTATCGTCAAGAGGGGTGTATTACAAGGTTTAATACAATGAAAGTTGCCTGTAGAAAAGTCCTTGGTTTAGATTGGTTACGACTATCAGTAAGTTTCATATACCTTATTTCTAAGGCTCTTGCTTAAAAGATATTTCAGTTCAGATTAGTGAATTATTCGAATTGATGTTATCAGGAGCCATATAAATGGAATGGGAATAATTTGATAATTCTTAAACTTCTTCATCAGTGGCCTTGATCCGACTACGTATTTTTGACTTTATTATAAAATAGAACTCCAAAGTCTCTTTCAAAACCAGTGTTAGTGGTCAAAGTGGGTTTTTTGGTTGGCAACCAATACATTTTAGTTCGTTAAAAGCTATTATTTGATTTTTATATCTATATATATCTCATAAAATAACAAATTATATTTCAACTTAAAACTCTCATAAATATTTATTACTGAAATAACTATGATTTAGATATTTCCATTTGTATGATATTTTCATACTAAATATCATAATCTTAAAATATAAATGCTAAATACCACTGGCACGAATCATCTGCAGTTGCTAGTATGTGGTAAATCTAACAGTTTTGAAATTATTAACGGATTATTATATATATTTGTAAACAACGAGTCATGCTCAGAATTTTTTTCTTGATAACTATAAGGCATTTGAAAAACATTACATAATTTTCTCGAAGATCGCATGAAAAAAAAAGTGGTGATCGCAATTGCTTGGATTTGGACCAAAATTAAGAAATTAAAATTATTTTTTAAATACTGTATAGTTCTTGAATTCACAAAGGATTTTTTGGGGATATGGGACAAATAACGAACCACTAATTTGCTGCCGACGTTTCGTCCAAATTTATTCAGAGTTCCTCAGGGCTCAATTAATGTTTTTTTTTTATATACATATATAACGGACTGTGTCATTTTGAAAGTTTTATCTTTTCCTCTACTTGCAAAAGATCAAACTTTTGAATGACAGACCGTTATATAAAAAAACACTAATTGAGCCCTGAGGAAGTCCGAGTAAATTTGGACGGAAACGTCGGCGGAAAATTAGTGGTTTGTTATTTGTCCAACATCCCCAAAAAAATCCTCTGTCAATTTATATTTTATGAACGCAACCGATAACTACCAGTCCTTGAATTCGTTCGAAATAGTGATTTGGTAAATATTATACAACTCCCGTAAATCGAATGTTTAAATAAAAATTTACTGAGCATGACCCCCCCTCAACAACAATTACTAAGCCTACCTCGATTCGCTTACTTTATAATTACAGGGTAAACAAAAACTGTAATACGAAAATACGAATTTTTGTTTGCCCTGTAGCTGTGGGGGAGAATAGCGCAATTGTGAGGGTCATTTGTGAGCTGACACCTTGTAATATTGTCGCATGCAAGCCAGTGGCACTGCAAGTAACCTATGTCCAAGTACACCTCTCTGGTAAGATATGACGTCGTTTCTTTGGCCCCGTGACGAGTATAGTCTAACCAACAAATAATGAAGTGAGTAACAAATCACGTGGCTTGGCGAAGATGTTTCGAATTCGATATTACAGTATCGTTTCATTAATTCTTGGTTGGACTATACGTATATGCATCCAAAACCGAGGCTGGAAAATTATAAACAGATTGTCCGTTTTTAAAAACTCGTTTTTGGATACGAAATTAGAACACAATAACACGTTTCTTTGCCTGTTGCTGCACTGTATGCATTTTTCGAGATTCTTTCTAGTGGTAGATGTTCTGCTAGGTATGGTAGGTAGTATCATTTCATAGTCGGTACCTTTTAGAATTTAGGAACAGTTATCACTTTCATTCTTCATAGACATGGAAATCATAGTTTTAGAAAAAAAAAACAGGATCGGTATTGTTATTATTATTAGCATCAGTGTGGACTTTATTTAATACCAATATAAACATAATTAAATTGTATTTTTAGAAAGTAGGATGCCTCTAACTGAACTTGAATAAAAAAATGCAGTCCACAGTTAGGATTTAGACGTAACTTTAACTTTAACTTAAAATAAACAACTTCCATATTATATTAACTTAGAACTAAATAATTTTCTTATAAGGTTATGAAAAACAGCTTATGAAAAATTGCAACACTGATGTTATATAGATTTGTAGATATATTTTAACAAATAGGTCGTAGATTTGCTAGAAAAAAATGGGTGGCACAAGTCCAAAGGAATATTTTACTGTCGCTAGCGTGCGAATTTTATAGTACTCGTGTTTTCAGAAATTTCTACCTACTTAAACAGAAAGTATATAGAAATACTGATCCTGTTTGATACACTGACCTCTATGTAATTTTGTAGAATACCTTCCGTGATTTAAGGTTCAGATGGTTTTTTGTACCCCCACTTACCCCTTAAATTACGAGTATTCTGGACATCCAGCCATAGATCATCTTGTGGTGATACGTATTGAAAAACTAAATGTGGCAAATCCTCTTTCTCACTTACCAACATTATCAGTAACAGTATTTGACCTTGAACAGTCATAAGAGCCAAGACAACTTTAGTGAGAAGATGCCACGTTTAGTTGCCAATAGGTTCATTAGAGTTCTAATCGTTTTTGTAACGTACCTTTAATGATTTCAAGGTAATACCATTGCAAGTGGAGCTATGAAATATTGTCTCTAATCATATTTGCATAAAGTGTAATCCATGAATAATGTTCCGCTCTACCAAAACGTTTCTTAAAAAACTTGTATTATTACCGTTCCGTTTTAATCAAAACGTACAGGTATGTTCGAATAACTGTAGAAATCACATATTTCCTGTCGTAACATTAGGTTCACTATATAAAATGAGTTAGTTATTTTGACTTTTCTCACTAATAATGTACAGGAACATTGACATACTTGGAACATTTGACTGGCTGGAGATTTATTAAATAAGCTGATGTGCCAGTCAACCAAAGCTATTTCTGGGTTTCTATTTTAGTTATCCATAAATACTGTCAAATTGGGACTTCGATATCCCAATAATTATTTTTCATTTCAGTTACTTAAGTTGCGTCTGTACCTAAGGGTACAAAACTAACTTCTGACGGCAGTTACAGAGTTAAAACCTAGTATAAAAATCTTTTGTATGCAAGATTCAGTGTGTCCTAAATACAAGTTGTTTTCTCTTGATCTAATTCTTTCAATTTGGAGTGCACTTGCGAAGAAATTGGTAACTCTTGTTTATGGTATCAAAAAATAGTAATTAAAAATTTGTTATAGTCATTCATCAAGTATTCAGTTACACAATAACAAATTTTCCTTAAGCATTTGCAGTTTCTATTCGTTAATTTCAGTACAGCCATTTGCCTTCAAGGTATGGAAAAATAGGCAATTGAAAATGTCAGTTTATCATCATCAATGTTCATTTCATGTAGTCGGTGTGTCTCAAGCAAAATGACGTTTTAGAGTTTCATAAGTTTCATAGAAAGCAATGTTACAAAATACAAATCAAATGCAACATTTCCTCAGGAAAATAATCTAAAAAAAAGTAATTTTATTATACTGTTAGTTTGATTTGATATATATTTTAAGTATGAGCATATTTTTTTAGCGATACCGATTGATATTTTATATTCATTTTCAAGATAAAATTACTGTTATATTGGACATTGTTTCCAACCATCCTTTTAAATATAGCATACAAAAATCGATTAAACGCATAATCGTGTTGAAAAAGTCACAAGCTTTTATCAACAGATATTTTGATATTTGATCATGAGAGAAGAATTTCATTTATTTGTCGAATTTTGCCCGGACTGTATAAAGAATGCTTTACAAGTAAGTTTATTCATTTAGTGTTCATTATCGTCCTTATTATATTC
The DNA here is from genome assembly GCA_029963805.1 of Aromia moschata. NCBI lineage: Eukaryota > Metazoa > Arthropoda > Insecta > Coleoptera > Cerambycidae > Aromia > Aromia moschata. Next base: position 4,714,771 of record JAPWTK010000015.1, on the reverse strand, counting down.
AATATTATATTGAGTATAAACTGATTACACAGCCACACAAAAAAAGTTTCTGACCGGGCGGGTTTTAGGGTTATGAGGTTATGTGGTTATGTGGCTATGGGGTTATAGAGTTGTGGGGTCAGTTGGTTATTGCATTATAGGATTATGAGGTTTCGGAGCCATAGGGTTTGTGGTTTTAACGGATATAGCAAATTTGAGGGTGTTTTTTTGAGGTTATGGCCGAACCCAGACGTGCTGGGATGAAACTGACCCCGGATTCGGATTCAGCAACCCCAAAAACATATGGTACACATAGTGAGATCTCCAGGTCAAATTTTTTTTATGGGGCTGTGTTACAATCAGATCAAATTTATAAGACCAATATTTCTCAATATTTCATAGCCCCATCTTATTTTTTTCGTATTGCGTCACCTTGAATATCAAGTTAAGTCAGTCATCTTAAACAATCCGTTGAAAAATCTAATTCGTTCGTGTCGCTTCCAGGGCTCTGCTGACTCCAACTACTCTCAGCCTTCTTCGGACCTGTCGCTGGACGAAGAAAAGGAAACACTTCGAAGGGAGAAGGAACGCCAAGCACTCAGTCAACTGGAAAAGGCGAGGGTGAGTGTCTGTTCATCTACAGGGACCACCAAGAGTACAGAAACACTTGGATACACCGATGCGTTTGTATTCAGCACCAAAGTTATTTGGTTCAAAATAGGCTATGCAACGGTGATTTGACCTTGGCCTGAGTTTCTAGGACATTTGAAAGTCACATTTTGTTTTTCGAATAGTATCTGTGGCACAGAATAAGAATGGTAAACGTGGAAAATTCGTTCATAAGTTCTATAAAAATCTATCTAAAAAAAAAGAAAATTCTAGGTATCATAAGACAAGAGTTTAAAAAATCTGACTAGTATAGATTACTTGGATACAAAACTGTATATCTAAGTTTCTAATTAGTATTGTTATTATTATACCTTTATAAACCATCGTTCAACACACCAATTCATTGGTATGACTCAAAAGCATTTATCTCTTTCGGTATGATTATAAAAAAAAAAAACAGATTTTATTTATCTATATTTTATCTGGGTAATCAAAATTAAGCACTCAAATGTGTATATTTACTCTGCTGCAGAAAAAAATATTTGTCAATAGTATTTATACAGAAATTTTGTTAATTCCGGAAATAAACATCTGCTGCGTTTTATACTAGTACAAAAAATGTAATTACTTTGACTCCAATATTTTTTTTAAACATGCTATTTAGTGTAATGTTTCTGATATTTACATTTAAAATCTGTTTTGTGCTCCTTTGGTAGCCGTAAAGTATTTCAAATTTTAGAAAAATCTTCCTTAAAATATTTGTTTATATACATTTTTGAGTCATCGAAACCACTCAATATAAAATTGTGACACAATACAAAAAACGTGCATATTTGCCAATACCAAATCAATACCAAATCGCTCTAGTGCACTCAACATGCGTTTAGTTAGCCACGTTGACACCACCAAGAGATAATTTCATTATTATATAGACCATACATATTATATAATAGATAAATACGTAAATAAGTGTGAAAAATATAATCAACGACCTAATCATTATGTTAGTAGGTAAATAAACATAAAAAACGAGTTAGAAGTTATCCTCATGACATGATCTAATTTTCTAGAAAGAGACAATTAATTCAGCGTTGTGTGAGCTCTGCAAATCGATTCTATGCTCTACGTAATTAAGCTGATAAACAAACCGCCAACGTCCTTCGGTGAAATTGTTAGGTGTAGCTAATTTAAAAAAAAATGCACAAAGACCAGGCGCCATCAGTGAAAAAGTATTTATTTTCAAGTATTTTTTTACATACATACATATATGTATGTAATTCTAAAAATATATAAATATATATGTAGGCTTTGTTGAAATTAAATTCAATTTGATTTGTAAGAATCTTTTCTTTCCATGTGGACTTCACTAACCCTAGAACCCTAGTAGGATAGCGCTCCCAGTATAAAGATAGTGTTGTGTAAAATTTATGTATTTATGTGTATCAGAAAACTTGTACCCTACTGAATAAAGCACGGCATTGGGTCATTAAAACACAAATACATCTTTATTGCAACATCAGTTTGTATTTATGAGAGCGAATATGCAAAAAATCAAAGAAACTAACATTATATGAGAATTTATATTTCATTTTTTTGCCTTGCATTGAAAAGTAAATTCTACTTATAGCATTCAGAATTTATAAAAAAAAACTAGTATACATCACAGTAATGGAAATAAGCTAGATCACAAATAAAATATTGTCACAAATTATTATTGTTAAATTCTTCTAGGTGAAGAGGTATTATCTTAAACGTCTCTATTTTTTCTAACTCACTCGAGGTTGAATCACTACTAACCGACGAAGAAATAGACAAAGAGGAGACCAAGGTGGCGCCACTCAGCTGGACGGGGCCCATCATTGTTTAGCCGAATGTGTAAATTTTACACGCCGCTATCCTACTACGGTTAAATTTTATTTGCGTATCGGCAATATCTTTTCTTTTCCAGACAAAGCCGGTAGCATTTGCCGTCAGAACCAACGTAGCATACGATGGTTCTTTAGACGATGATTCACCGGTTCATGGTTACGCAGTTTCTTTCGAAGTTAGGGATTTTTTACACATAAAGGTGAGTATACGAGTAATAAAAGTTTAGTTTTCCGTGCCAAAATTTCAGTCAGCAATTGGGAACGAGTCATTCCATATAAAATCGTCTGAAAATAACAAAAATCGTTGCCGACCCATTTTAGATTTTGCTGTAACTTTGAGGGACTCTTCTTTAGGGTCCCAAAGAACAAAATTTACGCAAATTTAATTTTTACAAACGCTTGTTTCCGCCCATTCGGATTAAAACTTTTAAAAATCGTAACTTTTATGTTTTAACAAATTTAGCTCTAAAATTGCTAAATGCCCATAACTTCATTGAAAATTTAGAAATTCTTTAACATTCATATTATTTTTGTTCGTAATTTATTTTAATCCATTTGTTAAACCATATCGAATAAGAAACTGTAGAGATAAAAGGACCCGAAGTTGAATAAAAAGGTAAGATATGATCTCTATTTACAAAAAGTAATGAAGTACAATTGAAATTATAAGATTACAAAATAAAAAAAATAGGTCAATTTTCGCTGCAAAAAAAAAAACACTTGTATATTCACTAAACATGAAAATAACAAAACGAGCGTGCAGTCACTTGAAGTTAAAGGTAAGAACTATAGATTCTCTGTTTCATATTTTTATCACGCAGTCAACACGTTCTTTTCATAACCTCAATAATGCGATTTTTCAAAATTTCGAAAATTCAAGCAAAGTTTTTTTTATAAGGAGTGAGATGCTCGGGTCGACTCGTGGCTGTATTTCGTCTATGATATGTCTACTTAATTCTTGAGTAACATAAGCTGCTTACTCTAAACAGTCAAGACGCTAGAGTCGATTAAAATTCACAAAAAATAAGTAAAAAAACACGTAATTTTAACATGCTGTCATTATTCGGAGGTAATGACTCTAAAAAAAAAATTGATATATCATAAAAATGACGAGTTTTAAAAGTTTTCATTCGAATAGGCGGAAACAAGCGTTTGTAAAAATTAAATTTGCGTAAATTTTGTTCTTTAGGACCCTAAAGAAGAGTCCCTCAAAGTTACAGCAAAATCTAAAATGGGTCGACTTCTTCAATTAGACGATTTCATATGGAATGACCCGAGCATGTTCTTTGAAACTAGTTAAAAGTTATCTCTTTGTATGCCCAATGCACTTTTACCCACAACTTTACAACTTATTTTACTAAAGTTTTGGTAATACATTTTTTGAGGTGTTTACTAAAGTTATGTAAATGTATTTTATCTATGTGAATTTAGATTCGTAAGGCCCTAAAAACCATAGCCAGAAAAATTTTATAAACGAGAGTAGAGTAGAGTAGGATTTGTACATGCTTTTACTATTTATTAGTCAAACAATGGCCAAGCACACGCTATACTTAAATATTGAGCTCGATATTTCGAGTGCTTTCAGTTCAGATTCCGTGATGTGATAGCGATGCAACAATCTGATAAACTTTATACACACTTAGCAATTTTTCACTGCTAGCGTAATATTTTTTTAACGAGGTTTATTTAAAAGGCCTCTTGACGTAGTGGGTTTTTTCTTTCATCCAGGAAATTTCGTTTCGATTTTAACTTTTATACCTACCATTTAAAACTGTCAGTAAAATAGGAAGCATTCCATCAAAGTGCTAAAAATAATAACACACGTGACTGTGCGTTATGCGGAGTTTTAATAGAGTGGAGGCAAAAAGCTTTGATTATATCACTGAATCTATTGTTGAGCATAGTTTCACCGTGTTGTGGTGAAAAATTGGACCACTACAACAAGTAGTGACGTAATGAAAGAATTTTAAAACTTTTTATTAGGAGTGTACCATTTTCTTTGATATTTATTGTACTTTTGGTCACTTTTTTCATACTTCTAGTACTACAATATTGCTCATATTGTAGTAATAAAATTTTATTACATACACCTCAATGTACAGGGTTAGTTTTATAAATGAATACCAACCTCCATTTTATTTGTTTGGTTAAATTGGCTTTATTTGACTGAAATTCACGAAATCATATTAGTTATATTTACAAACCGATGAAAATTAGTCAATAAGTAAATGTTTTAGAAGAGTTTGGAGGTTTCAAATGGATCACATGGTATACATATGTTTTTTAATGTATACAGGGCGTTCCACTTCAACAAAATCACAGGTTATTTATTTATGCTCCTTGTGTATACACGGCGTTCAAAAAAAAACGAAATCAAGTGGTTTTTGAAAATTTGAGGGCATGCCGTTTCTTGTCGCTATCAGTCTTTTTGTCATTAGATTTTCATTATTTTACAAGTTGAGTTTATACGTAACACTTGGAATACGAGGTGTGTAAATTAAGTAATGATACTTTTTTTAAATTTTTTTATTCGAATAGAATTATAATTCAGTATTGTCTCCTACATAACTTCCTTGGGAAGCCATACAGCGCTAGAGAGGTTCTTCCATTCCTGATAGCAGTGATGGAACCTATATACTGCCGTTTGAATGTTTCGATGGCTCAAAATGACGTCCCTTAAGGTGATTTTTCGATCTCGGGAAGAGAAAAAAGGCACAAGGACTCAAGTCAGGCGAATAAGGTGGCCGAGGAGCCACAGAAATATTTTTACTGGCTAAAAACTCATTTACTGCAATGGCGCAGATTTTTCTCATCTCCAATTCGTCAGTCAAAATCTGATGAACAGTGGTGTGATTAAAATGTAACTCTTCCCCGATCATTCTTGTCGTCAACCGACGATCTGAACGCACAAGATCCCTTATTCTATCGATATTTTCATCGGCTCTTGAAGATGAAGTCCTTCTGCTGCGTGGTTCATCTTCAATCGACTCTCTTCCTTCTGATAATGCCTTTAACTACCGAAAAACCTGGGCTCTTGAATGTTTGGCAATGAGTTCCATGATTACAGTAGTTTGCAGTCTACAGTGCGACGTTTTGTGAGTATTTTTCGAGAAACAGGAAGTGTCGGAAGAAAGAAGAAAGCACTTTTTAAAGAGCTGCTGCAAAACAGCGTTTGATGATCAGAAAAAAGACATTAAATTTATAATTTATGAAACTGTAGGTACGCTTAATAATTTCTTTGTTCGCAGGAAAAATACGACAACAACTGGTGGATAGGTCGTCTGGTCAAGGAAGGTTCCGACATAGGCTTCATTCCTTCTCCGGTGAAGTTGGAGAACCTGAGGCTGCAGCAGGTCCAGACGAGGACGACCAAACTCTACGCGAGCAAGACGAGCTCGAGCTCCAACATCGGCGCCGCTGGTAACGATGTTTCCAGAGGTAGCACTCCTCCCACGCCCGGTATGTCCCATCCAAATCGAACGGACTTTTTTTTTATTATATTTGATGTTGCCGTGGATGATTTTTGTTGTATTTCGGTGTTAAATAATTTTTGTTTTTACTTTTGGTTTTTGTTTGGCAGTATCTGGTGTTGGGGTATCGTAAACTAGGCCATTCGTCATTACTAGGGTCTGGAAAATGTGCTACAACACATGGTCCTCGAGTGCTACATTCTCTACTTAGACATTTCGTTATTTGTCTTGTTGGACTATATATACAGGATGTTTAGTGAAAAATATAAACCAAATCACCAATGTAAAATATGCGGCCGGTTTATGTAAAAATGGTGATTTTGTTAACAGTCTAGTGCTTATAATCAATATTTAATGCATTCTGCTGTGTAGCACGCCATAGCATTGTGTCTGGTTCGTTCCGCGTTAGTCTACACATAAATATATCTCCGTTTTTCAACGTCTCGATTAAAAAAAATGGCAATCTGTCAATTTTTTTAAAAACCATGAAATGGTGGATTTAAGAATAGGTTATGGTACATGTTTTCGACTCAAAATTGTCTGCTCTGTTCAAATTTGTAAAAATATATAGGGTGTTCCGTTTAAAATGAGGAAGTTAGTCGACGCCCAGAAGTATATGAACACCCTGTAGATTCGGCAATATTTTAAAAAGATGACAAAAAGAGGTGCAAGGTGCAAACAACCTCACATATTCCATTTTATCATTTTCTACGAAACAACGATTCCATAGATCAAATACACACTAAAAACTCACCCTGTATATTTTTGGATGAGAAATTAATCTGCTAATTATTTGTTAAATGTTAATTGGACCTGGCACTACCTTGATTATAAATTAATTTACGATTTTAATTTAATCTTAATATCGAAATTAATTTTAGGTCTCGTTCGAATATTTTTTTAAATCAATATCACAAAAATCTTACGTTACAGCCCCTTTAGATTACGGTTTGTTACACAAAGAACGATTGAAACGTCCCTTACACGCCTTTGTTTCCTCTTCTTTGAACTAACAAGTCTTTGTGTTCTCTTCCTCCTTTGAAGCAAAAATTACAGTTTAATTACAAGGAGTAGTATACAACTTATTCAGTAACAACCAACAAATTGATATATAAACGTTATGAAGTCATATTTACTTTGTAATTGGCCTCTTCAGTATCGGCAAATATGAATGTAGAATAAGTAAATCGTTATACAGTAGGTTTACGATACCCTAACCTATGAAATGCCGGCCATTTTAATTTTCCTTTTCATTTTGTCAAGATGAGATGGCAAAGCTCTGCATAGGTAGGTTGAAAAAACACCAGTAAAACCTTTTTTGTATATTTATTTTATCCAACACTTACCTCCGTCTGATTTTGTGGTTTTGTTTGACTCAATGATTTTATTTTGTGTACGTTTAAGCGTAAATCGTGCACAATAACAGTATGCTGCCTGTTGGATGGCATATTCTTTTTATTTTGAGCCTGAAATTCGATGTTTACGCTCGGGAATGGAAAACCTGCACGTGTAATGTAACGGATATGTATTTTGTGTATTTTTTTTGCGAAACTTACGTTTTTATATTATTATTTTAAATCCTCTCTGACTCTCCAAATCCCAGCCACAGTTAGAAGTAGAAGTAGATATATAGTGATCCGTAGATTAGTCAAATGATAATAGAAAGAAATATCTGCAACATAACTAAATATAACCAACTGATAATTTGGTTATTTTTAGATTAGATGTGTATAAATAATATATTATCCAGTAAGAAGCAAATTTTGTCTCTATATTGTTCTATTTTATAATTTCCCTGATGGCTAAATAACTAATAAAATACTTCCAACTGTTAGAAACATCTTATGATGATTGATATAATTGGACAAATTATTATTTTCATTTAAATATAAAAAATATACATTCTGCACACTTTTTTAATAAGAAGTACAGAAAAGGATTAAAGAGTATGAATCATGGAAGAAATACAAAATAAATGTATACACTTTGTAATGGCAGTAACTGAGAATAAACATTATAGGTGATGAGTCCGACTCAATGGGAAACGCGCGCACGCAGAAGTCCCTTACTACGCCCCCAGCCAAGGAGAAGAAAAAACCGTTTTTCAAAAAACAGGAAGCGACGGCTCCCTACGACGTAGTGCCCTCTATGAGACCTGTAGTTCTAGTAGGTCCTTCGCTGAAGGGCTACGAGGTCACCGACATGATGCAAAAAGCCTTATTTGATTTTTTAAAGCATAGGTTCGAAGGACGGTAAGTCGTCAATTGTATATTTGAACATGTTCAGCAATTATATTTTTTAAATGCGCGTTTTCTACTCTCACTAGATATAGATAAGAGGAGATTTTTTCATTGAAATGTTTTCCCTTAGACGTTCATTTTTGGTACATTAATTGTCCAACGGATGGTAAAATTTATTAAAATTGACGGAGGCGCCATGAATTTACCATTGGCGCCATTGATTTACCATTGGCACCATTGATTTACCATTGGCGTCATGGATGGCACCATGGACTTACCATTGGCGCCACCATCGTTTTTAGCAAAATTTACCATTGTCACCTCCATTTATCCTGATCTATGCTTTCTAACTTTCTATTCCTTTTCAGAATCATTATAACTAGGGTGATGGCGGACATTTCGTTAGCGAAGCGTTCGTTGCTAAATAATCCTTCGAAGCGAGCGATCATGGAAAGGTCGACCACTCGTTCGACATGCCTCTCTGAGGTCCAGGCTGAAATTGAAAGGATTTTCGAGCTAGCCACGACATTGCAGCTTGTGGTGCTGGATTGTGATACTATAAACCATCCTTCGCAACTTGCCAAAACTTCATTAGCTCCTTGTATCGTATATCTTAAGATTAGTAGTCCTAAGGTAAGATTTTTATCGACGTACTCGAAAAATACCAGTAACAAAAAAAGGAATAAGTCCATTCTTTCAATTTTAACCCATATTTTTACTACTCATTTACGAGTAGGTGTCAACTCGAAGGTTTGAAAAATCGAGTGATCTACTTTTGAATGACATGGACACCAAAATTATATTTTTAATCAACGTGGTAATCCTTCAGTGTTTTGATGACTTGTTTTTTCCTTTTTAGGTTTTGCAAAGGCTTATCAAATCAAGAGGAAAAAGTCAAGCTAGGCATTTAAATGTACAAATGGTTGCGTCTGAAAAATTAGCTCAATGTCCTCCAGAAATGTTCGATGTCATTTTAGATGAGAATCAGTTGGAAGATGCCTGTGAGCATATAGCAGAATATTTAGAGGTAAGTAACCGTAAAAATATAGAGAATTTCTCACTGCCTTTGAGTAATTATTTTTCAACCAATAAACAAAAAAGTAAAAGGTCGTGATTAGAAGATATAAAATCTACTCGCCTTTCAACGTTTTAGGCTTACTGGAGAGCAACACATCCAGAAACGGGCGTTCCAAATGTATCTCGACCAATAGGATCATCACCACAAGCTTCTCCCAGTGGGGACCAAGGAAGACCCACGTTGCCAGGTAAAGGCAATTTAATGTAAAATCAAGGCTGTTTTAATTCTGCTACATCTCTAACTGCCACTGCTTTATTAACATAACAGTTTATCTAACAGTCATATTCATTTAACACAGGATGTGTCAAATTGTTCCAGTTTTGTATGTTATAGTAAACCACTTTCGGCACCTACTCTAAATAATGTAAGCCTTTTTTAGAGGCATCCACGCAAGTATTGCGTTTGAGCTTCCATCAGCAATAAGAACAAATTGAAAGTCAGTACTGTAGGCGACAGTTCGACGCATCCTACCAATTAACCGAAGCATTTGTATAACCTTAATAGCTAGATAGACATTAAGGTGTATGTTTTACTTTTCTGTTGGTGTAATCAAATGAAGGACTGCGCACTAAGCCACTGACTGTTAGCCCACTGACATCTAACCATACATTAACTCTCTAACGTTTGTTTTCAGCACATCACGACGTATACGGATACCCCCATGATTCTAGAGGTAGTCATGCAGGTGTTAGATATATAGGATTGCAAAGTTGGGATTCTGTAGACTCTTTAGAATCACTTTCTTTTTTATAACCACTGCATGATTGTCTTGAATTGTGCATCTCTCTTTAACAATGTAACATTTCGCTTAGTGAGTCTGTTCCTTACTTTTATTTTTCAAACAGCAGAGCTCTTAGGAGCCTTGTATCCTCCTCGAAAACTTATTGTAAATGCAACGGCGTCATTTTGTGATCAGTTCAATTTCAGACTAGAGACGGAAAGATCTACAATAAGTTTTTGTGGAGCAATTTTTTTTTATTGAATCCAATATGATTTGCGATAGGATTGAAATGTACCGCGTGGGTCCAATGATAAAATGTGATGAGAATAAAATCTGTTAAAATTAACTTACGTTTTTTCTTTATATCGTTTAATTTGCCGTAATTTTTCAGATTATACCGGTTCAATGACGCCAATTCCATCTAACAATTAACTAGAAAAAAGATAAAGTACATAAATTCGATAGTCCATCTGATCGAAACAGGTTCAGTTATAATTTTGCACGGTTTTAATTAAGTTTTTCTCTTTTTCTTTTTCTCGATTTTGCTTCGCTACACGACATTTAACGCAATGCTTTCGCTAAATTGCACAAACGTTTACAAAAACCGCAGAGGCACCTGGTAAGATTTGGCGTACTGGCTCCACAGACTTATTTGCTTAGCTGGCGCAACTCTGTAAGTTTTAGTTTGAGTAGGAAGTAAGTTTGAGCAAGAGTTTGTAGTTGTACTGGTTTTAGACTAATAAATAAAGGTAAATATAGTAGTAAGTTGAAGGAAATTTGGAAAAGTACACGAAACCTCGACAGCTTCTAACATACTTTGCTGGCTTTCAGTCCATGTACAGTTTTTGGAACCTCCTTTTTCTTGACGCAAAAAATTGAGACCTATATTGTCCACTTCATATTTCTCAAAGGATGTACGAGGTGTGACAATTACATTCTACTCCTCTTCTATATACTACCCTTTCGTGTCGTCACACCGTTGCATACGCCTTTCGGAGTGATGGTGCGAAGTGTTGCCCCTGTTGCTTTCACTTGATCCAAGTTCTCAAAACGGACTGCTATCAAATATTTTCTGACTTCTATAACCACTGTCGATCTCAAAGGGTTCAAGTTTTTGTTTCCATGAATGATGAAAGTTTCCTTCACTTGATTCAAGTTCTCAAAATGGGCTTCTTTCAAAGATTCTTTGACTTCTATCACCATTTTCAATCTAGTAAGGGGTCAAGTTTTTGTTTCAATAAAAAGATGAACAATATGTTCCATGAGAAAGCAATTAGGAAATTTATAATATGAGGGAACATATAAATGAGAATCGTGAGATGATTGATTCATGTCCATAATTGTAAAATAATTTGTACAAAAAGAATGTTGATGTTTTCTGGAAAATCAGTCTTCAACTATTTTCAACGCTGAAACTTTAACCAACAGCAAAGTATGGACAGAAGTTGTAGCGTGTACAATTATTATATTTTGTAATTTTGATTTTTAACCGTTAGATAAAGTGACGATGTATTTACAAGTTTGTGAGACATTTGAGTGACGATTTATATTTGTTAACCAGTTTTATAGTTTCTTACTAACCAATCAAACGTGTTTTTCATACCATCCATACACCTTTAGCGCCAAATAATTTCTTGAATAAGTCGCATCAAAGTGCTGTTTCATAAGCGACTGACGATCAGTCCTGATAAGATGTGTATTGTTGTTAATTCCCTATTTCACATATCATCAGGATCCTGACATAGGTCTTTCATAAGAGACAATTTTCGTTGTTCCAAACTGTTGATTCAGGGAGAATGGTGACACTGTCTTTAATCTGAATATAAAGTAACAGGAGCATCTCCCAGAGCACTTTCGATACGAGTAGGATGTACCCACACGACCCAGCCTTCTCATGTACGTTTTTCTCTTAGTTTTACTAATCCAGTATCGCTCAAAGCGACAACATCGCGTTGTTCGTGTGTCCCTTTTCACTCAGCCCCTTTTCATCAGGACTGATCATCAGTCGCTCGTGAAACGGCACCAAAGCTGTATGGACAGACCACAGCCGTCTTGAGAACAAGCCACGAAGCAAATGTGGCAACGTCGCGCCACAGCTAACTTGGGGTCCTATTGAAATAAAACCGACCGCGACGATTTTAATTTGTATTCATTTCGGAGCCTTTGCCGAGGCGTTTGAAGTAGATCAAATTTATTTTCTACATAATAATAGGTATATTTACTTTTCAAATACGTCATATATAGTTTTCTTTGCTTGGTCAATTAAATATAACAATATTGTATGTAAGAACCACACGTGAATCTACATAAAAACATGTGATATTCAATTGTTCAGCAAAACCAACGGGAAGGTGCAGAGCTAACACAAGCCCTTTAATAATATGAAGTATTTATTACATATTGCTTACCTAATCAATGTAGGTACTATCGTGTAGGAAAGAAATGATAAATATCTCATATTATTAAATTGGCACGCGTATTTTTGCCAGGAAAATGAAAAAAATAAAAGGTAGAGGAAAGGATAGAACTTAGGATAAAACAGAAAATGATAAGCTAGATTAGGACGAATAGACAGAAAAGGTATAACAAAAAAATTAACAAAAATCTAGATTAAATAGAAATTAACAGAAAAAATAATAGAAATGAACAAAATACTAGATTTAATAGTCAAAGCATCATGTGCAAACGAGTATGTAAAATTTGTTTAGATTCTCTTGGACGGATGAATTAAGTGTAAATTCGGTCTTACTTACTAAATTATTTACTAAATTCGGTCGCATACCTAACCTCAAAGCTGTTAAAATCTGGATACCCAAATGTATGGTCAATATTTTTTTAAATCTAACCAATTTGTTCTAATGTTTTTGAAAATATGTACAAAATTAAAACTTAAAAAATATTTTCTTATTCGTAGTTGCAGGATTTGGAATAAAACTTCTTTTTGTTTCATCTGTAATTGACTGGGAAGATAAACTATTGAACATTGTTCTGTTAATTCTATGGTTGTCTGTAATTATACACAAAATTTCAAACCCACAACTTTGAACCATGTTAACTACATTTTGTGTTATAGGGACCATTTCTTTTCCAGTTACATTTAATATTGGTAATAACTAGAATTTCGGAGAAATTTCCAAATGCTGAACAAATCATGAAAGATAGGATAGTTTTGGCAAATTCTACATTCTCCTTATTGGAAGCAGTCCCGATATCCAATCTAGAATTGATATATATTTCATCGATCATCAAAAGAACAACTATTTTGTCAGTCTCTGCAAGTGAGGCAGACATATTAATTAGAAAATGTTTATTAATATTTTCTTTATTTGGAGAAATATCCATACCAGATGATATATACTGAAGATACCTCTTGGTAGGTAAAAAGAAAAAATGTCTGTAACACATTGTACGTAGTAGGAGACTTGATATATGTATATTATAAATGACATAATTATGGTAAACGCAGAATATTTCCTTTTTAATTTAGTCATTTGTATTACTTGATCTACAATAATACCTAACTGCTTAGAATATAAAAATTGTTCATCTTTTCCAGTCAAATCTACGGCCTGTTGTAAATAAATTAAGGCTAGTTGCAACATATTTTGAACGAAATTTATTTGGAAAGTGCAACTCGCATACTACAGAATCTTTTGACGGTGTCCATTCTTTTCTGGGAATAGCTTTGAGCCATTTCTGCATTAATCCGTCCTCATTGGGGAATCCAAAAACACTTTTTTACACCCTCAATTTTTATAGAAGAATCGTACCGCAACACCGTTTTGGCATGTTTGTTTACGAATGAAATAAAACACGGAAAACACGCAAAAAATCAATTGTATATCGAATTATCAATACACTGCACTATCTACAGATACTACACTTCAATTTCAATTTACAATCGTCTAAGTAATTATCACGTTTAAAAAACTCTATTTAACGCGAATATACAGACAATTTCTTACAGAAATACATACATATAACGCCATGATGTTTTATGTCGACTGTCAGACTACATTCGGCGTTGCCATTTTCTTATAGCGTGGCTTGTTCTCAAGACGGCTGTGGACAGACCAAAGTGCTCGCGTAAAAGTTTCGGTAGCGTGGTTTTACTGTGTCTTTGAGGTTGACACCTAGACGTACCGAACGATCCGCTCAATGTACTGATTGATGTGTTCTATGCAGTTCCGACTTTTCATACAAGCCACACGAGGAGCGCTAGGGCACGCCTAGAGCGGGAACGGGAATACGAGGAGTATTCCGATAGGGAACTGTTAAATACTCACGTCCTGCCCCACCACCTTCAAGGAGGGGAGGACTACCGCGACCGGATACCATCCCGCGACCCCAGAGCTAGAGAGGAGGAGTACCCCACGCATCGGGGGTCCTCAAGGAGGGCCCTCAACGCCATATAGTGGAGGCTCTCCGCGGAACAGACTATTGAAGAGGAGATTCACGACGATCTGTCGCCACGCGCCGAGGCCTACTACAAGCCCCAGATCCCCATGGAGTACAGAGACGACAGAACGGACAGGGAGCGGCGGTACGACGAGGCGGTGGCGGAGCGGAAGCGGTCCGAGGACGAGAGGAGGTACGCCGACAGGCGGCCGGAGGACAGGACCAGGTACGCCGAAGACCCGAGGTACGAGAACGCCTCCAGGAGGTATCCGCCTGAGGACAGGAAGTCGGCGGCGATAGACAAGAGCAAGCTGGAGGGGAGGAACTACAGGAAGGAGCTGCTGGAGAGGTTCGCCGACATGGACGTGGAGGATCATCGTGAGTTTCCTAGCCATCAAAGATACTACGAATAGGGAAATCTACAAGGTATTTTTGGCCTAATTAAACAAATAGCGTTCGGTTTCGTCTTTCGGTTTATATAATTATTTTTGAGCAAATAATGTGATATTGTGCGATGCGGTTTACCGGTATGTACAGAGTGGCGACGAGATTAGTTACAACCAAAATTCTTTAGCGTTCTTGGTGGTGAGATTTGGAAATTTTCATACAGGTTGAGTCGGATTTAACGTCGGATCCGAGAGCGGATGTGATAATAGCATGGTAAGTACCATGGGTAAGGGTAAATGGTAACCTTACTCATTGGTGGATGATTGGAATGAGAAGATTGGTGGAAGATTGGAGTGGCGATTGCAACTGCCTTTTTTTGAAAAAAAAATCATTATAATCTGATTGGGTAAAAATGCAGTTGTTTTTAATGGCTTTCCAAAAAATTACAAATTAGGAACTGAAACCAATTTCAACTATATTGAAACAAAAACTATTATGGAATGTTTTATTGAATTTTAAATTCAATTCGCGCTTGATATTCGTCGTTATGCATTTAGCAATAGATCCAAAATTACTAACTTTCACTACTAATATTTCCTGTTCGTTTTTGTACTTGCATTTATATAACACATACGTTATTTAACAATAAACAAACACAAATAATCCATCCATATGTTAGTCAAAATTATTTCTACACACTGAATAATTTTATAACAATGTGGCATCAGGGCGCTCCAAAACTTAAACACGTGTTTGATGACGTGCATCTGTCATTGTTTTGTATGAATTATATATAAGTATATATTACAGTACAACTGATACTCCGATTAGGTTTTAGTAGGATATATTTTGCTATTACACTAACAGTTTCTGTATTTTTTTCATTTCAGAGAAATTGTGTTTAGAATATTGAAACACAAAAATATTAATTGGATTAAAAATATGTACGTTTTAAGTGTGTTTAAAAACATACATATGTCTAATAGATTTTTGTAAGGGTTTTGAATAGTCTTCCAAAGCTATTATGAAATAATTAGGTAAAAGGGCATTATTAACATATTACACGTATTTTCGTATAGAATTTTTCTTTTTTGGTTTACAGCTTTTCGATATTAGCTTTTAAACATATTTATGGTAGACATATTATACCTATTTATAAATAATGGTCCGCCTCAAATGCTGCTTTAAAATGTTACATTATTTGCTTCTCGCGTACGTAAGAAGATTTTTATATTGTAGAATAGAAATATGGAATTGAAAGATTGAACCTTGTAGTATCTTCTTTGGGTTCTTCAATGGGATGTTCCGTAAATTGTGATTCTCTATTACAAACATTAAAAATTTTGACCATTTTGGTGCCATATTTGAGTAATAGCTCAATTTTTAATCAATCTAATTGAAATAGAAAAACATGTTCAAGCTTTAATCTGTAGCTGTACTTAGGAATTTTTAAAATTATTTATAAGAAAGGGTACTGTTGAAAGCCATAATAAATTTATGTATTTTATATAATTATTGTATAATAGCTTGAAAAGAACTGAGATATTATACTTTAAAGGAATGTGTGCTCTATATTGGAGTGGTATTTGTATTTTGCTTAGTTTTTCACAGTTTCAAATTACCTACGTGATATTAAAGTTTAACGTCATGTACTTGACTGATTCTAGAGAATTTTAGGGAAGTTCGCACAGCTGTTAGAACCTAATGAAATAACTAGTACATGCATGAGGAGGTTGAAGCTTTTCAGAGGTAGTTACGAAATAATAAAAAGGCAAAGCGTACGAAATATTGTAAATTATAAATAAACTGATAGGAATTTTCAGAGTTTATTGCCTATGATGTTTTCTATTAAATTCGACAGGCATATCGTGTACTATCTTACGAAATTTATTTGAAGCTTAACCATGTAAAGCAGCTTTTGAAAAAATTCTAGGCAGGCAAAGGCTTAAATTTTAAAATACACTAGGCGCAAAAATTAAGGGACATAAAAAATCCCAAATTTTTAGGTGATATTCAAATAGATGTAAATTGGTTAAAATGGTAGTAGAGAAAAAGAAAAAAAAATGAAATTGAAGTTCCAAGTTTCTAGTTTTTGGATCATGAGTTAATTTTTTTTAGCGTCAGCCGTTTTTGAGTAGTTATAAGGAAACTATTGAAAAAAACGTTTTGGAGTTTTTGCTTGTTTTTAAAAGGTATACGGACTTCAATATTGTTTTCCATAATTTAAATTCTCTTTGATTTTACCTATTTTTGAGCCCTGTACAATGAATTTTCGCTGAGTTATTGCCGTTAAATGAAAAAAAGTCTTTTTTAATTTTGGAAATCAATTACTCGAGATATAATGAACATACCGAGAATTCAAGTAGAGTTTTGAAAGCTGCAAAGTATCCTTTACCAGTTGTGGTGATTAGTTTTTACTACAATTTTTTTTTTCCAAAGCAAAATTGTTGATTGAAAAAGAGAAAATTGCATAACTAGGGATATTTGCATAACTTGGCAAATAATGAATAGACTAAGGATATTGACTGCAACTTTTCTACCTTAAAGTCCCCCAGAGAAACCTTGATAGTTTCAAAGAACTGCAATTTTTTTTTCATAGTGCGTGGAATGGTTGAAATTGATGTTTGTACCAAAAATCGATGTAATGGTCGATTCTTTTACTTTTTATTGATTTTTTTTAAGTTAATTTTTTTTAGCCATAATCCATATCCATATTTACATTATCAATAAACCGTTGAAGTCTGTGGACCTTTTAAGACAAGCAGAAATTTTGAAAATTTTTTTTTTCGATTGTTTTCGTATGACTCAGAAACTGCTGACTTAAAAAAAAATTAACTCAAGATCCAGAAACTAGAAACTTTTTGTTTTCTCTACGACCATTTTCCCCAAGTTACAATTCTTTGAAAATCACTTAGAAATTTGGAATTTTTCTTATGTCCCTTAATTTTTGCGCCTAGTGTAAATACATCTACTGTGGAATACAATAATATTTGAAGAAATACTTGTTTAAAAACATGTGCCTACTTTTTATGACTTCAGTATCCATCTGGCCGTTGGTATAACAAAAAATATCATTCATTTACATCACTGATATTCTATTTTTTTCCATTAAAATTACACAATGCCAGTCGAAATATAGTTTACCACTCTTAACGACAATCAAAAAAATTCCAATAATTTATAGAATAGTTTAGAAATTATTAACACAGAATAGTCTAAAGTTTAGTTTAGAATTAAAATGTTATATCGTGTACAAATTACTTTATTGTAGTATGGCTGCGCACATTTAGATTGAAATTGATATTTTCTGGGTAAACCATTATCAATGGCGTGCGGATGGGGGTTCGGCGCCTTTATATATGAGAATTTTTACGCCAATGGATTTTTCAGGTTTGACTGGTTCCACTTATTCTTTGGAACAGTGCAATGAAAAAAGGTAACCACAGTTATCTTCGAAACTCGCTTTGTCTTTTATAAAAAAAAATATTATACCCCGACAAGTATTTGAAAATTGTATCAATCAGGATATTAATATTTTTTTTTAATGAAAAACGAAGCGCTTTCGCGAAGAAAATCCATTGGCGTAGAAATTCTAATTTAAAAAGGGGGTACTGGGCTTGGTACGCACGCCACTGATTTTGGAATTAAAAAGTTCGTTTATCGGTGACTGAGCTTTCATTAGATTATTTCACTTGTAGAATTTGAACCATGTAGTCACTGTCGTTGAGAAAAAAAAAGGATGATATAAAAAAATGAAATTTATCAGAACTTTGTTGTTTAAAATCATTTTTTCTGTAAACCTGTGAACTCCCGATCTGAGACACCCTGTATATCGTTTCTTCTGCCATTTCTAGGATGTTTCGAAAGTGGTTTGGTGCCAAATTATTTTGGGTTGGAACTGGATGTGCGTAGCCTCGCATAGGCGATAAAATCTGAAAATAAAAGCTTTACAAAATTGTAAATTATGAACTGCATGTGCCACAAATAGTGGTAATATCACCGACCAATTATACTACACGATAACAAAATACTTGTATAGTTGTAGTACGAAGTTACTTAGGTTTCGCACGGACGTGCCGGCAAAGTTTACTTTTTAGTACCTTTCGTTGTTGTTTTTCTTTTTAGGTAATTTTAGATGTTCCGAACTTTGCCGACTACGTCCTTTTGTAGATATAAAATAGTGCCATATTTTTCTTTATATTAATTGTGATTAGAACTTAAAGGAAATATTTAATATGAAATGCTGTTAAAACTGAATGAGTCTATTGAATATTCTAATATACCTAGGTAATATTATACTTAAATGAAAAGCTACTTTCAACTTTGATACATTGTACATAGCTATTAAATATTACAAAACAAATCTATACTAACTATAAAGAATTGTGTTTTTCATTTATCGTAGCGTTTAAGGACAATGAGGTAGATAGTACGAATTAAATAAAAGAAAATATTAATTAAATTGTTAATGAAAAGTTTTGTATATATAATTTAAAAGTTACTCTAAATGCCTTGCTGTTATGATTTTTATATTATTGTCCATTTAAAAACATTCAAATGAATATGAGAAGTATGATGGAGGGGCACTGTCGATGTGCGTTTTTCTAAATAAAATAAATACATAAGAAAATTGTGTTTTAACTTAACCTATACCTGGGACGTTCCATGTCAACCGGTACACCGTTCTCTCCAAAAGTAGAAGCAATGAAAAAATACGTTTGTCTCAAAATGTTCGCATACTCAAGAGCTTTCCAATAAACGATATGGTGCATTGTCTTGGTGAAAGAGCACTTTGTTTTCTTCATTTGGGGCCGTTTTTTGCGATCTCATTCTTCCGATGCACTAATAATGCTATGTAATATTCACTACTGATCATTTTTCCCTTTTCAAGACAGTCGATGAATATTATACCATACGCCCTAACCTTATCAGCCGACTTTTGTGTTTTTGGTCGCTTTGGACGGCTTTAACCAGTTGCTGTGCACTCAGCTAATTACCGATTTTACTCTGGAGTGCAATGATGGATCCATGATTCATCTGTTGTCACATATTGCATGAAAAACAGCTCCAAACAGCTCTTTGAATCATCAACACGTTGTTTTTGGTCAACAGTGACCAAACGCGGTACCCACTTTGAAGACAGCTTTCTCATGGACAATGTTCATGCAAAATAGTGAATGCACCATTGATTTACTTGAACAGTATTTTCTGCTATTATTAGAAAGCAATGTTTTATCAACACACGAAATTCAGATATTTACATTGTTTTAAAAATTAAAAACGTTAACTGTGACTAAACTAATGGTTGGAATGTAATGAAATTTTGACACATATCAATCGAAGATTGGTACTATCTTAAAATCATATGGATTTGTCAATAGTGACTCCATCTATATATCATCCTACGAACTATTGGATAATATTGGCCAATAACATGTGACAGTTGCTACTCTTGTTCCTTAAAAGATCCATAAGTACAGAGCACCAATAGTAGCTTTGCCCTTGGCCGCTATAGACAAAACCTGAAATTGTACTCATGTCCTTTGCAGCTGTTGCCGCGACGCTTCGAGTACAGTCTACTATTGTTTGTTCGTAGTTATCTTTATATCCCTCGGTTATGATCTACCTCATACTACATTCGTTGTGCTCAGTTGGCAGGCGAAGCTAGTCTTGGTGTACTACAGGTGGTATATTATGTATTCGTACATAGGGTTGAATTAAAAAACAAACAACTTCTAGGCACATAATGTTATATTATTGCATCGTTTTAATAAAATTACGATAATAAATACATATTTACATCTTCTTTAATAAAAATTATATAATTTACAATTCAAGAATGTTAAAATACATTCTTTGCTACGAGATATCACTACTTTTAAATATTTACAACATTGGAACGGATAAAATTGAGCGTAATGATTATATAATATCTAATTTGCAACTAAATCTGTTGACACGAATCTTAACATTGAGAAAAAATTACATTCGATTGATTACCACCATGTGGCAGAATACTGAATAAGTTAATAAAACTATGAAGGGTACACTTATGTGTTTACAACTTAGAACTCGAGTCTGAAATTACTTTATGATTAGTACTTTCGTAAGACGCCTCAATATTTTCGTCTCTCTCTTCCTCCTCGTCTATAATACTGATGTCTCGAATAGAAGGACGATGGCTCCTTCTCCACCCTTCCGGCTCTATGGGGTATTTGGTTTTCGTCAACAGTCTCGGTCCCAGGACCGTCATCAAAATGGCGGCCGTCGGTGCTGTCAGCATAATGGCCAAGACGCAGGATTGCAGGACGTTTTCAGCGTATTCGTATTCTTTCGTGCCTGCTGACATCATGGTAAGTGCTACTGGTCCCAAAGCGGCCTAAAAATGGCAACAATTATTTTATTATTAGCTGCGTCACGGTTTTCTTTCTGCTACAGCTACTAAATCCACCCTGTATATTTACCTGCACGGTGGCTTTCGCCATCAAAGAGAACGCGACGAAAATCTTCTCCTTTAAGTTCAGCTTGCACCGAATGCCCACTAATATGGTCACCAGTATCCTTATAACAGCCGCAGCAACCAATAACCCCGCAATGGTGCCGATGATGTTCCCATTCAGTTCGTTCAGCTTGATCGAGGCGCCGGTAATACCGAAAAGTATCGGTTGGAAGATCATCCAGAAGATCTGAAAGGCCGTCGCTGCTGGGTTGTCCTCTATGTCCCATCCTTGTTTGGTCCAGCATACTAAGCAGACAAAGGCCACGGTGACGCAGCCCAATGGTCCCGCTCCGCCGTATCCGATGAGTTCGCTGCCGAAAACTGACACCATTCCCCCCACCAGGAGCAGGATTACTCTTAGAGGTACCATGAAGGGATCGTTCCTCTCTGGGATATAGTTGCATATCAGGCCCCACAATACTCCAAAACCAATCCCTATAAAAAATATCAATGTTTAGTCGTACTGTAAACAGAAGAGATCAATCAAATATTGGTATAAAATTCACTGATAACTTACCACCACCAATCGAGATCGGTCCCTGAATAATGAGAGTAGCCAAGGATGAACTGGAAAACATTATGCTCTTGACGATGCCAAAGATGGCTACGGATACAGCATCATCGATACCTGCGATGGCAATAATTAAAGTTGGGATGCCCTTGGCGACACCGTAACCCTTGACCCTCAGTCGGAAGAGGCACGGCACCACGACTGCTGGGGAGACTGCCGCCACGATGGATGCTAAAATGTTTTCCATTTTTTAAATCATGTAACAATGCCATCAATATATATTAAAAATACAATACAATGTTTCTTGTGGAACTCCGTATTCAGTTTTTATTCTCTAGATATTTTCTGAAGTACCTACTTATTTATAGTGTTTTTTTTCCCAAAAAAGGAGGTTGTTTCCAAAGAAATAATATCCTCAAGAGATAGTCAACTGAAGAAGAGAAAAGATAGTTTCCTTACTTACCAGAAAGAATAGCATAGTCCCAGGCCATTCCCAAAAGAAAAACTGACAAAAGTGCAACAACTAGGGCTTCAGCAAACCATGGAATTAATCCCACCTTCATCACGGTGTATTTTAATTTACGTAGAGCCTCGGGATCTAGGTCGAGACCAGCTCGAATAAGAATTATCACCAGGGCTATGTTTCTGAAAGGGAATGAATATTAATTAACACACATATCTAGGTAATCGAATTATTGTTAACTTATAGATGTAACAACAAACGACACGCAGAAGGCACAAATGAGATAATTACCTCAATTCTTTGGTGATACTCGAAAACGAGTCGTCGATATTCACGACCTGAATATTCTGGAGCAGCAGTCCGGTGAACAGCATACCCACGAGGGCTGGTAGAGTCGTCAGACTCACCAGGCATCCGCCTAGGTAGGCGAGCAGGCTGAGGAGGATTAGCTGGAACAGTTTCCCGTCGGGTGGCGCTGCCGTTTCTCCAACTACTGAGTAGAGAACGCACCACGAAAGAAAACCAATCATCCCCAAGGATATGAGCCTGGCGAATTGACGATACGAAGGGCAGAAGGGATGGGGACATATATTCGGCCAGAAGTAGGGCTGCCAAGGCGGTAATCCTTCGTCGGTCGACCGACATTTTAAGCAGAACTTGTACCACCAGGATCTGAAACGGAATATTTAGAATCGGGATGCAAATTTTGAAAAAAAAAAAAGTTAATAGATCAGCCTAGAAGGACTACTTGTTGGTTAATTGTATATATACTAATAATTGTATATATAGATAAAAATAGAATCGGGCCCAAGACTGTTCCTTGTGGAACTCCGTATTCAGTTTTCATTCTCTAGATATTTTCTGAAACGTTTATAGTGTTTTTTTTTTTTAAAGAGAAATAGACAAATTTTGATATTAACTTCATCTCCAATTATACTTCACCTTAAACATCGTGAGAATTAAATACTTTTTTAATTAAATTCATTAGTCCAAATGTTCTCGATGTCTAGTACGAGGATCTTGGTTAATTATATGTACATTTGAAATTCCTGAGGGTCCATCGCATTTTTCAAAAATCGTTTACAAATGTTTTCAATGAAAGTTTCCCCCATTTCGTTTCAGTTTTATGCAAATAGTTATATCATAAAGGGCAAAATTATAAACATAAATTAACTAACCTTTCTTCTGCGTCGTATATATCTGAAAATCTCGTTTTCGACTGAACCGAGTCTGTTACTGAGTGTTTCTTGATTCTAGCATCGCCATTTATTTGTTTTCCAGAATCTGAAAAAAAGAGCTCCGTAGAGTCCCCATGGAACATCACAATAACACTGATCCGGGAAGCATTTTCACGGGACACTGACAACAATGCTTTGTCAGTTAACTCTGTGACAATAACACAACGCTTCAATGGTATCGTGAACTTTTTTGTTCACGCTAAAATAACAAAAAACTTAATATATGTCGCAGATATAGTGGCCATTCTTTAAATACTTTTTGGCAGGGTTTAAAGTTAAAATGGTAGTAATATTAACGTGACGTTATCGGTTTCCGTTTTGTAATTTATTTTGTACAGTGTGTTCATTTTATTTTGTCCAAGATTTAAATGGCTGTTGAAATGTTATTTTTAGAGCTAGGAGCTAATTAGCTCAGTTGGACTTTTAAAACACTCGAGGTGAACCATCAACATGTTCTTTATTTATGTAAATGACAGATAAGTTCCTTATTGCGAAAAATACTGATATCAATCAATGGATTGTAAAAAAATACCTAGTGACGTGACAATTTCACTACATGCAGTTGATGAGTATGCAAGTCATCCCACGTACTATACTGACTGTAAAACTATAAGTGCTTCGAGACCGCAATGCTATCCAAGTAAGTTTTGACATTCTCGAACGACCTAACCAATATTCTCGTGCATCGAATACAAATTACGTTATTTCTACAAACTGAAACGTCGCTAAAATCAATTTCGAAGTAGCTACGCATTTTAATAATTTATTTATCCATCGTTCACCTTCGTATTTTACGAGTGCCGTTACATGATACACGTACATAGATGCGGTGTAATTGATGAAGTTTTTGTCAGGTAATAAGCAGTATACAATGATGGACAGGAGTGTGGAACTACTCGAATATATCCAGAAGCTGTAGCTCCAAAAATATTTAAAAGTATCAAAGAGCGTCAGAAAATATGAAAATATTCCAGGGCATTCCATTAAAAATGATAACTTTGGTACGTCACCATTTTTGGAACACTCTGTAGATGCGAAATTAATTTGAAGGTATGCCTTTTTGTAGCTAATTTTTACAAGTAAGATTTCGTATCAATTTCTATTAACTTCAGAGATTTTTAACCCATCCCTTTTACCCATCACTGTATACAGTGCGGGCCAAAAGTCCGTCCTCCCCCCTATTATTTTTTGAACTAATTGTCGGATTCACTTTAAACTTGATGTGGTTACATAAGGCATAAAATACTATCTCATGGAGTAACTCTTGGACAATTTACCCTTAAAACAGGGGTGGGGAAAATCTTAAACTGGAAGGGGTGGCATGCGGCACCTCATTTGACAGGTATTTTAATGGGGAGTATCACGGTGTATGATTTTTTATTATTAGGCTAATGGTTTGTGAAATGCTTCTACAACCATCTATTATTTTTTGGCGGAGATCGGCTAAATTTTGCGGTGGCGTACTATGCACCTAAGATTTTAGGTACCCCCATAAAAAAATCTAAGGGGGTGAGATCCGGAGACCGTGCGGGCCACTCTGTTGGGCCTCTTCGTCCTATCCATCTATTCTGATAATGATGGTCCAGAAACACTCTCACCGGCCGTGTGTAATGTGGTGGTGCATCATCTTGTTGAAACACAATGTCTTCTGTGAACTCATCAGGATGGGCTTCTGCGATCTCTACTATAAGAGGGTGTATTAAGTCCTCTAGCATATCTAGGTACTGCTGACCGTTGAGATTACAGGTCCCACGATATGGTTACCCATAATGCCAGCCCACACGTTAAGCTTCTCTGGGTACTGTGAATGCCCTTCTCGAAATACATGAGGATTCACATCTGACCAGTATCTCATATTTTGTCTATTGACTCCCTCATTTAGGTAAAATGTGCTTTCGGTCGAATGCTTTCGTTCAAAACATACATCGGTTAATAAGATGGGTTATTATCAATTCTGTTGGTCATAAGTTTAAAAAACTCTATGCGTCTACCGGGATCATCCTCAGTCAATCATTATAGGTACTGTATTTTGTAAGGGTGGAATTGCTGTTTACGCAGTACTCTTTTTACCGTAGTAGCTGAAACACCACAAGTCCTATCTACGCTTTCTGTTGTCTGTTGGAGTGTGACAACCATTTGGGCCACAATTTGGACTTGGGTGTCCTCACCGATAGTTGGACGGCCACTACGCGGTTTATCGCCTACGCTCCCAGTGGTGTTACATTTGGAAACTAGCTGTCGAATGTATTTTCTAGAAATGGGTCTGTCCGGAAACCGTTTATTGAAAATCCTTTCGGCTTCATGGTAATTCCGGCCGGCTTCAGCCCAAATGAATATAGCTTTTGTTTTTTCATTTAAACTACGTTTATCCATAATTTAAGGAAAAACAGTGCAAAGCCACACTTTAAAGTCGAGATCAAACTGTAACTGTTCACCAATTAAACTTTAAACTAAAGCAACTACCAAAAAATTGTATTCAGTCCGCAAGTAACACAAATAGTCCAGGAACGTTATTAATTAATGAGCTTATAGTAGCCTTATAAAAGAAACCAAAGAGGTGAGGTGTAGAAACCTAAACCAAAATCTAAACCATAATCCATTAAATTGTGGCCACTACCACTGTTGACCGCTTGGAATATCTTTTAAACGTCCTTGGACTATTTGTGTTACTTGCTGACTGAATACAATTTTTTGGTACGTTTTTTCAAGTTTTAAACATCGACTCTACATTTGTCAGGAGATACAAGACGAACATTTAGAACAACTGCTGCATTAATAATAAAGCAGAAGTGGGAATTTCGCTACAAAAGGTGAATAATCTTTAATTTTAACTTTCTTGTAAACGGTGAGTATTGTTAGGGAAAATAAAACTTCGAAGTACATTCTTTCACAAACCATTAGCTTAATAATAAATAATCATACACCGTGATACTCCCCATTAAAATACCTGTCAAATGAGGTGCCGCATGCCACCCCTTCCAGTTTAAGATTTTCCCCACCCCTGTTTTAAGGGTAAATTGTCCAAGAGTTACTCCATGAGATAGTATTTTATGCCTTATGTAAACCACACCAAGTTTCAAGTGAATCCGACAATTAGTTCAAAAAAATAATAGGGGGGACGGACTTTCGGCCCGCACTGTATGTAGTTTCTCTAACGGTTTATCGATACCTTTGAAGCCAGCCAACAATTATCTAGCCTAAAAACGTTGTGCCGTTTAGAAAACAACGAAAATATATTTTGTTCTTTCTGGCGGCGCTTTCAGATACAAAAAATACAAAAACGTTATCTTTGCAAAATATTTTTGAACCCAATATTGGCGAGGTTTAATATAATAAGTCTTTAGATATGCCTAAATGATTATTTTTGTTTGGTGTGACGTATGACATAAGATGCTACGTCAGTTATAGCTTACAAATCAACATTAAGTAACCTAAATCTACAGCGAACAAAGTTCTCGTCTACATCTCAGTTTTCTACATTCCCTGTCATTTATGTTGTATAAGAGTTGTGTTTTATCGCTTATTGTAAGTTCTTGGATGGGTTCCGCAGATATAAGAAACTGTATTTACATATATTTAGTTGATCGCAAAATATGTGGCAATCTTAGCCACCGATTTTGTGTTGAGCACAAGTGTGTTGTGGTATCTTAATTGAACTTGCCTCCTTAAAAAAGATAATTATGAGTAGTAATTAAACAAATATAGACAGCTTGGAATGTAGAGGAATTAAGGCACAAGAAAAGCAAACATTGGAATTGGACCGATAATAAAAGGACTAGCACCAGTTTCACAAATAGAGTTACTGCAGCTGCGAAAACATCTAAAGACTATCAATCAGAAAATATTTAAACATATGGACCAAAATCGTGTTGAGAGTAATGCTCAGGCTAGACCAGAAAGCTTTCAAAAGGATAAATATAAAACCAGAACAGAGAGTAAAGAAGAAATTGTGGGTGAAGATGGTGAAGAAGGCTGTTTGGGTTGTATTTGCTTGTCACCCAATAACGGAAAAAACTCTTACCGCTACGTCCCGAAATGCTGTGATTTTCAATGTCGCTCGTTTTGTGCAGTATGCTCTTTTTTCGCACCGGCCCCATTTCCGTATGGTCCGAAGTCCCCGATACTTTCCGACTTCTGGGAGATTCGAACGCTGGGTTGTCGTGACCGTGGAGGCCATTTGGAGTTTCCACTAGGCTGACCTTCCTGCTTGGATGGTGGTGCTCCTGATGGGGCGTCGGTGTGTCAGACGATACTACCGGATCCTCGTCTTTAGACATATCTGGAATGACGAAGTGGCTACAGCTCCTGTTAGGCCAACGAATACCAGTACATCAAAAGACGCAAAGCCAAGATCGTTTAAGAATGTTGCAGGGTCTGTTACTTTTCAGTATGGCAGTAATGAATAGTTATTGCTGAAGATTACTACAGATCTACTGATTCTAAAATGAAACAGACAGGGAAGTTGTTTTCTGTGTGTATGTATGTAACATATGTGTGTGTCGGAGCACAGTAAAGGCCTCCTGGTAAAGCCCTTGCGTTAAGCCTTAAGCCGGTGCTTTGATTAACGTGCAGTAATCAAAGTAATTTGAATTAGCAGTTACTTTTTAAAGGTAATTGATTTTAAAGCCTTAAGCGCATCTGAAATGGTCTTTGAGCACTCAAACGAATTGTGCATAAATTACATTTATTAAAAAAATGTTTCAAAACAAAAAACAATATCGACAATGAGGAAAACTCAGGAATATACGAAATAAGTTGGAAAGACTGTGATCAAAAGGATATTAGGCAAACAAAAAGATCTATTTTGACTAGATTTAAAGAACACATGGCTCATTTGAAATATGGAACGGAAAAATCTTGTGTTACCCAACACGCTTTTGACAACAACCATATGATAGACATAAATAATTTAAAATTAATTAGAAATGTAGCAAACAGTAGACAGTTGGATGCTTTTGAAAGTTTAGAAATCATTAAGTGTAACAGTAGTATGAATACAATGGTCCGATATCCACCAGTCCACTGTTTGCTCTTATAAACAAAGACAGATGTTACGGTTCAGTGAACTGTGGTAACAAATTTAGTATAAATAGTGCATGTGTGTAGGTTAGAATTTGGTTTTAATCTTCTCCTGAATATGCCAACTTAATTGGCGAAACGCGCGTCGAGAAAAGTATAGTAGTTCAGTGTTTCGTGGAAAACGTCCAGTTTTTTGTTTTTACGCCCAAGGTTCCAGTACCCACTCCAGGAAAAAAAATGTTTATTTCAACTACAAAATATGAAATTTTCATAAACCAACATATTCTAGTTGTCAAACTATGTACACTCCTGAGGATGCATATACATTTTGGGAAACGTCGACCGAGTGAAAAGTAGTTTTTTTTTTTAGAAATATCTATCTCATCATTTTAGAAATATACATGTGCAACAGCGATCAGATAGCCGATATACATCTAGTATCCAGCACGTTGTATTTTATCAATGTCTATTTAGTATAGGTATCAATGTTTCATTTATATTTATGTTTTTGGGAATAGACATGCTGTACAGGTTGTGTCGTAAATTAAATCGATAATAGCTTATATAAATTCTCTAGATGTTATATATATATACGTTATGTAACCTACTAGTAATCATTTCTCACGAAAGAGTAGAAATATAAAATGATGAGATTATTAATTGCGTTTTAATGGATTTATACAGGGTGCTTCACGGTAAGTGGCCTATTAAATGTTTTGGGAGAACCATATATGAAGCTGAAAATTTGTATTTGAAGGTTTTATGAATTCATAAGGTTTTACCCTACAAGGAAATATCTCGAAAACCGTTCATTTTAGAGACAGACAATGGATTAGGAGAGATAGACAATGGTGATTGACAATAAACAATAGGTTATTGAACTGACTTAATGAAAACCAGTGAATAGAAACCTAATATGGATAGAAAATATAGCATGCCACTTAAAATAACGGCGTTAGTATTCACTTCCGGTATATCGGGAAGTGACAGAAATTCTCCATTATTTTAAATATGTAGAACATCTTCGAAAAGCCCCAGTTACAAATTTTCAGCTTCATATCATTTATAGTTCTCCCAGAACCTTTAACAGGTCACTCAGTGTGAGGCACTCTGTATGTACTTCGTAACAAGTTTTATAATCGTCTCGTAATGTTTTCCTATTAAACAGTTTGAAAATTCAAATAAAACCTGACTGCATGTACAATTTACTGCCCATCTTAGTTGAGAAATGTACAGTTTGTTTATATTTACATGCTAATTAAGCTATAAGACTATGACTAAATAGTTAGGGACAGTGTATCGTAATCCGATCGATGACGGCCGAGTTAATCGAACCCCATCGTCACAGGATGAGTGACGAGATTTTAATTAATTTCCATAGAGAGCACATTGTACAAATATACAGGTAAGAATAGCAAATAAAAACAATACAACAGCTGATAGATTCGGTGTGGAAGGTAATTGTGGAATGGGCTAGACAATTTCCTAGCTCAGTCCACTGCAGCTCCACTGCCGACCGCCTGGGCGCGGATTCTCTACGGGAGCAGCGTATGCGCAGATATGCTTTTTTGTTTAAAGATGTAGAAATTCCAGTACTGTATACCAACGCAATTCCCATGTTGCTTTCCCGTGTCAAAAGGTGAATGCACATCTAACCCAAAAGATATCCGAAGCTAAGAACTCTCGCAGCTTCTGTAAAAGTTACTGTCACTATTTTATACCCATAATTTTGGAAATGGTTGTACCAAATGCCACCGTGATACGTACATATATTTTTAATAATTTTGTTACTCCATATTTACATCCACGTGTACATTCTTGCTTGCATGTTGTATTTTTCTGATACGATAAAGATACAGTATTTTCAAGTACTGGTGTGTTGAATATTTAAAATTTACTGATAAGTTCTCGTTTATCGATTGATTTCTTAACATCGATTTATAGTATAATATATATTCTGATAAATTGAGTTGTTTATGTTTTTCGAATATCTTCCTCTTACAGAATAAAGGAAACTTACATAAACCACAAATTAATTCGTTTTTTTTTTCGTGATACACATGTAGGTTATCTGATTTTCTAAGCATGAGGTGTTTATCAGGCTATTATGATGTTTATTATCGATTATTAGATAAAAATATTCGAAAAGATGCTATAGTTGTATGACCTTTCTTCCTGCTATTATTATTATGTACATAATAATATATATGAGATACATAAATTTTTTAAATTTATGTATCTCATAATATTCACCGGATAAAGAGAGGAAAACTCTTCATAAATACATAAAATTTAGTGAACCAATTCTAGAAAGTGGGTCTGGCCGAATATAACGTCACAGAAACCAGTGTTCAAAAAGATAATAATAGGCACATATACATATGTCACCTTCAGGTTTTCCCCTAAGAACAAAAAATCCTCTATAAATGCCTAATCTTGACTGTAACTCTAACCGTGATGGAGCAATTCTGACACCGGACTGATTCAGAAGCAACACCTCAAAATACGAAAGGCTACTATAGTGGAGTTTCTCCCACAATTTTTTTTTTGTGTATGACTGTGAGTGGCACACATAATATTTTTTGTGCCACACATACATATTTTGTACATAGTATCTGATTAATATTCAATTGTCTGTAAACTAAGTAAACGTAAACTCCAGTCATTATCACTGCCAATGTTTAACCTGAATAATATATTAGTGTTCTACAGTTTCAAAATACGTTTAAAGAAAAATTAATGCTTGCTTCATAATGAATCGTTTAAATCGTTGGTCATTTGATCTGGAAGAGTAAATTTTTAAACAGACACTGTGTGTTTGTCTAATAAATTCTTACTTCACGTACTACTAAAATCAAAATTTATTTGTTTTCTTTAAACTGGTGAGGAGCAGACTTTGATTACAATTATAATTGGCACAAACGCGTTACTTATCGTGTGTTATGCAAGGCGGTTGTTTATAAACAATGCACTCGCTCAGATATTATCTATATGCAGGTTAGTCTGCCTCATTATCTATCACCACTTCTAGAGATGGTATAAAATACAACGGTAGTGGTAAATACTATTTAACGACAGTTTCTGAAAATGTTCGCATTGGTGACTTACACATTTTACTGGTAGGTGCATATTACATTGAATTACATTGAACGTTTAATTGTTAAATATTCCCTTCCAAGTTTGTTCCGCTTTGCCCCACTTTCCCCTAACGTTTGCTGAACTGCCAATTGCCGGCTTTGGCCAAGAAGAATTTTTTTTATTTAACGCTTATTTACCGTTGAATGCATTTTATGCATTTTAAAAACGGTTGGAATTTCAATCGGATTCTTGTTTTTATAGTTTTTAGATTATTTTTAATTAAACCTAGTGCGGTATTTACTTTTACATATTTTTGTAGAATAAAACTGGAAACGTCTATTAGTGAAACTATAAAGAAATTATTTCATCTAATACGTCGAACAAAAGTTCAATTTTTAGAATTTTCAGAAATTTGGGCAATACTTCAAACATTCATATAGTGTGAAACAGCCAAATGGACTAAATTCTGTAGGTCTATTATTATGCATTTTTTTAGAAAATCCTGAGACACGTCAATTTCTAATTCTAAAATGACATCTTGCGACGCAAAAAATGCCATCACTAATTTCGACCCCCTTCAGGTGACAGCTACAACCCCTAAATTTTCAAATTGGAAGTAGAGGCTTGTGATACTTCATTTGAAAGGTATTTTCATTCTCTATTCAAAACTGCTATGGTTTGAATTTTATTGCAGAAATTAACAAGAAAAAAAAGATAAGTTTCTTCAGCGCAGGAAACTCGTTACATTAAAATAAAACTTTTATAAGTAACACTATTTGTCAATTTTAGGTTCTGAGATGTTAATAATAACAAAAAATAAATGTCTGTAATTGCCGAAATTCCCTACTATAAGATAAAAACTTACTAATAAATACGTACAATTTTGTGCTTGACAATGGAACAACAAAAACGAGAGAAAATCCTTACTGGATGAGGGAACTACACACGCAAAACCCTGAGAAAGTTAATGTTTGGGCAAGAATAATTGGAGAAAATATCATTGGGGTCCCTTCTTCATTGACGGCAATTTGAATGGAGAAACTTGTTTAGCGCTGCTCCAAAATAATGTTGTACCGACGATGGCAAACTTGTATCCAGCTGAAGGAAACCCACATCTTCCAGGTAATGCAATATGATTCCTGCAGGATGGTGCACCAGCACATTACGAAGTCAATGTCCGGCAATATCTCCACACAATCTTCCCAAATCGCTGGATAGGGAGACGTGGTTCTGTAGAATGG
Source organism: Aromia moschata (assembly GCA_029963805.1). Taxonomy (NCBI): domain Eukaryota; kingdom Metazoa; phylum Arthropoda; class Insecta; order Coleoptera; family Cerambycidae; genus Aromia; species Aromia moschata. The sequence goes on along the minus strand of JAPWTK010000015.1, from coordinate 4,681,972 downwards.
CCTGCACGATCCATGCAGGCCATTAGACTTTTTCCTATGGGAATATGTAAAAAGTATGGTCTACAAAACCAAACTCAACGAGTTAGCTGACTTAAGAAGAAGAATAACACTTGCAATTAGGTCGATTACCCCGCAGATGTTAACTAACGTTAGAAGACATTTCTATTTATATTTAGGATGCTGCCAAGATGCTGGAGGCATGCATTTTGAACATCTGCTGCATTAATAATGATTTTTTTTCTTGTTAATTTCTGCAATAAAATTTAAAACCATAACAGTTTTGAATAGAGAATGAAAATACCTTTCAAATGAAGTATCACAAGCCCCTACTTCCAATTTGAAAATTTAGGGGTTGTAGCTGTCACCTGAAGGGGGTTGAATTTAGGGATGACATTTTTACGTCACAAGATGTCATTTGAGAATTAAAAATTGACGTGTCTCAGAATTTGCTAAAAAAATGCATAATAATGGAGCTACTGAATTTATTCCATTTGGCTGTTCCACACTGAATAGCTAGAGTATATCTTCAACTTTAGTAGTACTTGTTTTGGTACCACAATCAGTTGATTTTATCTTTGTACCTATATAACTGAAGAAGTCTTTTGTTGTAAATCAATTAATATTAAGAATAATAGATGGTAAGATTAATTCAACTGTGTCATTGATAACAATTTGTTAGTAACAAACATTTTGTCAGACATATCAAGAGTTGATCGAAAAAAATAGAGTTTTTTAAGTTCAGTCCTTAGATGAAAACGTATATTCGGGGGGGGGGGGGCACGGGTACGGGTAGCCGAGTGGGTTAAAGCGCCGTCTTTCCAGTCGCGATACCTCTGTGCGCGTTGTTCAAGTCCCAGCCGGGGTAGCGATTTTTAATTGTCTCGCTTTCTCCGTCAGGGCTTGATATGCAACCACTAATACACTAATGTATAGGTGTGGATGCATAGATGCCAATCCAACCGCACATGCCCAAGATTTGGTAATGTTCTGAGTTTTCTGGGTTTCCTCAGAACTGTAAAGCAAATGCGTTACCGAAATAATCTTAAGTCGCTCCCAGTGCGCCATGGCAAATAATAATAATAGCCACTCCTTCCCGCACAGGTCCCTGAGAGGACCTAAGGGGTTACTCTTCGGAGTAATTATAGGGTGAGTATTATTATTATTATTATTATTCAATTAGGAAAGAAATCTATTTTTTTAAATTTTAAAGAAATCTAAATTTCTTTCCTAATTGAAAAAATGAACTCACACTTTGCGATACTACAAAGAAGAAAACGTATATGAATTGGACTAGGAAATAGTTGCACTTTTTTTTAATAACAAATTAGTGAAAAAAAATGAGTTTTTTCAGTTTTTTGCTTATAAAAGAAAAGCTATTGAAGCAATCACATCGCATCCAATAGGAGTTGTAGAGAATTAAAAAACCTTTAAAATGAAAAAAAGAATCAAGTCAATCGGTACACTTTTCGCTGAGAAAACTGGGAAAAAACGCAAAAAAATTACTTTTTTCTTAATAAATTCGTAATTCGAGTACTTTTGCATTAGAAGAGTCAATCTTGTGGGAAAATGTAGGTAATATCACCAAGAATGAGTGTGCAAAAACTGAATTACGTCCGATGAATAGTTTTTGCACAATAGTCGAATAAAGTTTTTTACATCGTATTTTGAATATTCCATAACATGTCGAGCGATAGATTAAATAACATTTTCTCGACGGATTCGGAAACTACAGAGTGTAAACTACAATTCGTCCATTTACTTTGTTTCATTTAAATGCCATTAAATTGGTGTAAAACGCCTCTGAACACCGCGCGAAATTTGCTGGTCGCTGCCGCCGCTTCCCCTCGCTCCCCCGCCACCACTGCCTCGCTCGGCTGTCAGCGCGCCGCCGAACATTTTGCGCGTTTAAAGGCTTTTGAATTCTCTACAACTTTCCTATTGGATGCGATGTGATTGCTTCAATAGCTTTTCATCTATTAGCAAAAAAACTGAAAAAAACTCCATTTTTTTTTCACTAATTTGTTATTAAAAAAAAAAGTGCAAGTATTTCCTAGTCCAATTCATATACGTTTTCATCTAAGGACTGAACTTAAAAGTATCCCGTAGTCGGATTTCAGGTATCAATCGTGTCATGTCAAAAAGCTCTATTGACTGGCCTAATGTAGTCGTGTTTACAAAAAGTATGTTCTGATGAGTTTTTAACACTGTCATATTTAAGTATTTAATTTGTCAAGAAAAGAAATACAATGTATCTATACCAAAATACCTCTGTACAGAAAACTCAACTCAGAGTTATTTGTATTTAAAAATGCCTCGTTCAACACAACATTTGTTACGCCGTTCGTGAAACACACTGTAGAGACCACCTGAGAATTAGTTTCATATACATATATATTTTCACCTGTTTTGCTTATACACTACTCCTTTCTCTAATGAACTTAGCAATCAAATCTAAACGCCAGTAATGATTAAATAGAGTTATAACTTACCTATACTTTCACAACTCATTATTAAGCATTATTTACTTAACATTTACGGTAGTAACTGTTATCTATACTAAAACAATCCGGTAGTCGTGCGTTATAAGTATTTGTTATAGATACAAACAAATAATTAGCTGTATTACTATTTCAATTTAGTTTAATCAAGTATGTCTGTTATATGTATATAGTGGTCCATTTCTCGCATATATATATATATATATATATAGTCGATAAATATTTCATGGCTGTAGATTGATCAAAGCATCCGAAAAATTAATTGTTGAATGCATTTGAACATGTAGTTTTTCCATAAAATACACAGTTTGCCTCTATTGTTATTGCCTAGGAGTTTACAAGCATCATTGGTGATACGCTTATATCATTCTCTTTTTTTTAGTTTTATGTCGTTTCTGTTTTTGGTTTTACCACAAAATTATGTTAGATATGGGATAACACGGATGTTATTTTCCTCCACATCGTGTACAGGGTGATCGATTAATCATAGGAAGTGAATTTTTCTTAGAGACGGCGGAGAGAAATTAATTTTGTTGAAAGGTTCTTTTTTTTAATTACTTTCACTCAAAACTAAGGCAAAAATAAAAAATATGTTTTTTAAAATATGAAATTAAATTTCCAACAAATTTTTCATTTACATTTTTTTGGTAAAAATAATAATTTCGGAGATAACAGCAAAAAAAACGAGAATTTTGGGTAAAAATCAACTTCAGCGAGCCGTACCAACTCACCAGTACACGTTACATTTTCGCTGCAATGGACACTTTTGTAGAGTGTCTTATTCTGAGTAAATCGAGACCAAGATCAATGTAATAGTATAAAATGCGACTGAGTTAGAAATTTGAAAAAAAAATTCGATTTACGTGTATTTTAAATGGAAAATCTTTTCACGACTTGGGAAAGTACTTAAAATTAATATTAAGGGCTGTAACTTTCAGGGATTTTTTTCCACATATTCAACAAAATTTCAAGTGGGGACTGAAAAATAAAAAAATAGTTAAAAAATCACCCTCTTAAATATACACATATTGGATCACTGAAATTAATAACACAACTTTATATTTCTGGATTATTGTTTACATAATGTTATACATAGCAAATATTATTGATTAATTACAAATGTCACATAGTACCAAATAAACTTGGCTGTTTTTGTTTTAGCTAAAATAAGTATTTAAATAACAATACGGAATATATAACATTAGAACACGTATTGCGTTGGTCCAATATATTATATACATACATGACTGGGCTCGTATATCTTGAACATTTAAAAAGTTAATGTAGTTTTATTACTGAGTTACCTATCTGTTTTTCTCGGAAACTGCTAATTAAAAATTAGTACATGTACCTGTTAATATGCCTAACGGTTTTTATGATTTCGTAAAAATGTTTTTGATTTTCGCATTTATTTTGCATACATTTTTTCATATTTTCCATTAGTTCAAAAGTTATGGCCGTTTTCCCCGTGAACTCCTCAATAGTAAATATTTCAACATTTAGAATTACATTTTTCCGATACTTATTCGTCCATCATATACATAAATAAATATGTTTTCATTACAACAAAAAATATTCAACTGAAATATTCTATAATTTATTCTAAGAGACATCTTAGAGATAAGATGTCTCTTATAATCTATCTAAGAGACATCTTTATATTCCCAAACAATAAACAATATACAAACAAATATCCTAACTGGGATCTTTACAAACAAGTGAATGCAATAACAACAAGTGAAATTAAAAGTTAATTATTTAATAAATGTTCCATATAGTCACCATTGTTACTTAAACACAACTCGTAGCGTTTTCTTACTTCATTAGAATTAACTTTTCTGAAAATAGTTCCACCTAATTCAGCACAGGCAGAAGGGACTTTTGCTTCAGATCAAAAATACATGTTGTTTTCTTGTCTTTATTCGAATTCAAAGAATAACAACAATTACTTTAATAAATGGGTATGTATTTACTTCATTTTTCACCAAAAACTGTTCTTTACACATACTTTCACACTTATTATAAAGTAAAAATCAGAGAACCATTAAGAAAACTAAATCTGAAATAAAATAAGGTATTTTTAAAACATCATAAATTTTTAATGATTATAAAATGTTGATATATCCTTTACTGATATTATAATCATTTAGCTTGTAGTTTACGAGAAAATCAGATAGTGCACTCAACGACCATAACTTTTTAAATATTCAAAATACAAAAAAATGTTAGAAAAAAACGCTCAAATAATTAATATACCTTTGTAACGGTTAAGTAAAAAAGGTATGTTTCTGGAATTCTGCTGTTGATGCAACTCATTTTAAAACATACCAAAAAAGTATTGATACTCGAATATTTCAGGTTGATGCAGTAAGATAGTGATTTATTTTCGTCGATAACAGTTAAGGATAAGTTCTACTAATGATTCTACTGGCTCTTACTTGTTTAATCGAATTTTAGTAAATTCTGCATAAACCTCAATATTTCGAAAACCGTCTAGGGATAAATTATGTATGAATTGTTCCTTTTAGACTATTATATCATCTTGACCCCCACCCCTATAATACCCTGTATATGGTGTGACCCATCAGCGGCCAACACCCCCTATAATTTGTCGTTTAATCTGAGCGATTTTAATAACATTTTTGGCATAAAAACCGTATTTAAAGGATAAAATAATATTAAGAATAATAAAAAAAGAGGTATTATTTTGGTTTTAATGGGCCACATTGTATCCCATAAATAATTACGAATATTTTTAATTCATATTTTTGCTTGACGACCAATTAACATATACTGATAAAAATGATAGGTAACTTGATTTAAAGAGGTTGTCTGAGTAATGAACTTTTTATCTTATTTTAATTATAATATTATGTCGTGTGCACTTGTCTTTTCCTATCAAGTACAATAGAAAAATATCCTTTATACTCCTAACAGAAATAATTACGTATAGGTAGGTACGTATGTAAAATTAAATATATCTGTCTAAAAATACAGAGTGATTTTATACAGAGTGTATAAAATCACTCACTCTGTATACCCTTATACATATATACAGTGTCATCCATAAAGTTTGCACCATATGGGAAAAAATTGGATTTGCATTTAAGAAATTCGTTTGACCGTCAGTTGTTTGGGCATGTCTTTAAACTAAAATCCGCCCAACAAACCCAGTAAAAGTTCGTAATATACGAGCAGCATACGAAAATTTTAAATCGACCAAGAACTAAACTACCTTTATTTTTAACCCTAGAGAAAAAATATAATAAGGAAAATTTATTCATTTGTAAAAGATTAGCTCCAATATGAAGTTTCAGTGCAGTATGGTGAGAAAGCGGTTCCTGACATTTTTTTCAACTTACCCTCGTACCACAATGCAAGCGAAATCGCTTATCAATAAAATTATATTTTCTAGAGACTGTTCTCCAAGAAAAATAGCATTATTGTTCAAAACAATGTATATTTTGAAAATATTGTCTTGAAACTGATTTCAGTTTATGTAAATTTAGTGTTATATTGAATTAAATTTTAGCTAGTTTAATATTAATATTAATAAAGGATTGCAAATAATATGTTTAAAATTGCAAACTGTCAACAAATAAATGATCATTACAAATGTTAATAAGAGGATTTATAGTGAATTGGCGTAACAAAAGCCGACGATTGTGACCACTGAGGGCTTTTATTTATGCACTATTTCAAAGCGTACCTATCACTTTATTTTCGGAAATTTTTATTTTCAAATTTATTATTCAAAAATATTTTAATAGCAAATAAATAATTTGGCACCAAATTTCCCAAACACCTTTATATATAGTGTGCAAATTTTAAATTGTTACTTACTTGTATGAAGGTCAAACGGCCCTAAATATTCATCTTCTTTCTGTCATTAAAGTCTGTTTACAACGTTTGAAAAATTATTACTCTACGATATTCACTTTGTCGCGCAGCGAGCTTAAACTTTTCGCAGCACGCTTGATTGTGAGTTACCTGTCAACCGTTCGATCATTATGTATGTGTGTGCACCTGCTCTTGGTAGGTATTCCTCCCGATCGTCGATTGTTTTACGTCATCAACTAGCTGCGATGTTTTAAGGAAGTACCGATGCAACGCCGTGTGTACTCCAGTAATTAATGACAAACTGAAAAAGTCCGCCAGTATAAATGGTTTCAGCGACCTGTAACTGGATTTGCAATTGGCAACAGCAAACGGCACCAGTGCGCCTCCAATGATTAATGAGATCTAATAGCCTAGGAAAGATAGCCAAAATAGGTCCAATTTTTCAAAAAATTCCTCAAGGGTTAAAAAAAATTGGTAATTAGGTAAAAAATAGTGCAATTTGAGTGCACTAGTTTTGTATCAAATCGGTTTGTAGGAATATAACTAAAAAAATTCATAAACTTGTGAAAACCCGTTTTTTTTTACTTTTTAAGTACCAAAAAAAAAGATTTCAGAAAAACAAAAAATAGCAAATTATAGCGCTTAAAAAGACGAAGAAAATTAGTTTTTAAAAATTAAAATCGGTTTACAACTTTTTGCAAAAAAAATAAATAAAAACCTTCGACAATTGCCCTTTTTTTTACTATCTAATTACTCGGCCTACGAAAGTAGTAAGTAACCAAATTGTAGCTCTTTTCGGCGGCTACTTAGAGTAAAAATTTTATCAAAAAATATTCATAACTTTTTGGCGCAATTCGAAAAGATGTAAAAAAAGGTGTTTTCAAAAAATGGCCCGGCAATTGTCAATAACAGTCCTACGGTAATTTTTCAAAGTGCGTTTGGTTCGTGAAGAAGTGCTCTACAATGGACCAAGTGTGTCAAATTTGAGGAAGTATCTCAAAAACGACATTGAAAACCGGGCTGTTTTGCGTTTCGGGCGCTCGGGCGCTCGAGCGAAGGGGAAAGGCCGCATGGTGGGGGAACTCTCTCAATTCGAGCGCACGAAAGCAGTCGCGCCAAGCAGTCGAGAGTTCCCCCACCATGCGGCCATTCCCCTTCGCTCGAGCGCCCGAGCGCCCGAAACGCAAAACAGTCCGGTTTTCAATGTCGTTTTTGAGATACTTCCTCAAATTTGACAAACTTGGTCCATTGTAGAGCACCTCTTCACGAACCAAACGCACTTTGAAAAATTACCGTAGGACTGTTATTGACAATTGCCGGGCCATTTTTTGAAAAACACCTTTTTTACATCTTTTCGAATTGCGCCAAAAGTTATGAATATTTTTTGATAAAATCTTTACTGTAAGTAGCCGCCGAAAAGAGGTACAATTTGGTCCGCGGAAGTCCCTGCGACTTTCGTAGGCCGAGTAATTAGATAGTAAAAGAAGGTCAATTTTCGAAGGTTTTTTTTTTTGCAAAAAAAGTTGTGAACCGAATTTCATTTTTAAAAAACTGATTTTCTTCGTCTTTTTATATTCTAATAGCACGTCTATGACGTGTTATTTTTTGTTTTTCTGAAAGAATTTTTTTTGGTACTTAAATAGTGAAAAAAACGGTTTTTCACACGTTTACGAATTTTTTTTGGTTATGTTCCTACAAACCGATATGATTCAAAACTAGTGCACTCAAATTGCACTATTTTTTATCTAATTACCAAAATTTTGTTTACGCTTGAGGAATTTTTTGAAAAAAAATTCTATCTTTCCTAGGCTATAAAGGCAGCTTTATAGTTCGCAATTTTTATTGCCGGCAAGAAAAATTACAGCAATTTTTCTTGCGCGCACGCGTATTTGTGTTAAGAAATTGTCCGATCAAACATAAATACGCGTGCGCGCAAGAGATTGCATTCTGTAAAGCGGCCTTAATTGACTAAATTGCGGCAAAAATATAATCGCCTTTAGACTGTTCAGGTATTCCGATTTAAAGAAAGAGATATGGCGACAGCAAACTTTTTATTCTTCTAAAAAGAATGCATCGTTACATCCACCAATTTTTTAGGTGTTTTAAAGAAAGAAGTAAAAAATAAAATTTAGGTGTTTTCGTTGATCGTTTAGGACATCTGTTATCCATTTAAACAATATCTCAATAATTTTCATTTACAACTTTCATGGGCATCACGATGATCTTCATCAGTCAGGAGGTGAAAGACGGCAACAGTGAACCTCGACTGAACAATACCTTGAGGTGTGTTTAGATCATTTTTTTATCAGCAGTGAAGCTGGTAAACATGGAAAATATTATTATCCTCTTAATTCAACTATTCTCCGTCGCCACGACACTTTTTTTATGAACCTCATAAGATCAGCCGTTCAAATAAAATAGCGGACAAAAATCCCTCACTGGCTATTTCTGGTGATCTCTAAAAAAAATTGGTGTCCCTTTGCACTAATGGAAGAAATAAAGCTTTTGGAGTTAGGTGTAGATCGTGTAGTGGTCGGAATGTATTTGTTCCAGAACTCACGAAGTGGTTGTTTATCGAGTGCATTCAGGTACATCACAGGCAATTAGCATTGCAAGTAAGTCGAACATAAACTGAGTCTTCAAGGGCATATATTTTTTAATTCACCGTATCTTTGTGACGGCTACAAACGCGTATCCCTACACAGCAGTTTTTCCTCACAAACTCTACACATTACGGTTTTGCCATGATAAAATACATTTTGAAGTCACCAATGAATTTATTCACTTCATCAGCAAATGGTAGCTTTTTAGGCATTTGCACATGTGACATTTTATTGTTAACCAACGCCGACGATATAAACACCTTGAACACACTAATAATACGAGGTGTGGCTATTAAATAACCGAACTGCTATTGTTACACTTTTTATTCGTTACCAATTACAGTAGCAACTTTTTCGCCTTCAATGTACTCTCCTTGACGATCTCTACACCGCTCCATACGACTTTTCTATTGTTGAAAACAGTGCTGGAAGTACGCTTCCGTAACCTTGTTCAGAACATCCATCGCTTTTGCTTTAACCGCTTCTACGCTTTGTTTCGGGGTCGTAAGTAAAAAACCACGATTCATGACAAGTAATCGCCTTGTCTAACAAGCCTGGATCAGTGTCAATGTTGTTTAGAATGTCAGCGCAAATATTCATTCTTGATTCCTTTTTCTCGGGAGTGAGGAGTTTTGGCACCATTTTTGCGCAAAATTTGGCGAATTCCTATTATTTTGGCAAGCCCTTCGAGACGATCTTCGCGGATTAGTTTACCAATTTTTTCGTCCGTTTTTGACGTTGAGGGCCGTCCAGGGCGCGGATCGTCATCGGTTGTTTCACGTCCCTCTTTAAACCGTTTAAACCATTCAAAAATTTGTGTATATTGTGGATAAACATTCATTCCCGTACAATTCTTTTAACATTGCATAAGCTTCTGTAAAAGTTTTCCCCAGTTTAACAAAAAACTTGAGATTAACCTATTGCTCCATCTGTACACTTAACATTTTTTCGACGCGTCACTGGAGCGTAGACTAATTCAAACGACTGCTACAGTCAAACTGAGCGACCCACTGGCTTGTCCAGCGAGCTCAGGGTCGGGACGAAACGACTGAAAACAATCAGCTACCCGCCGCGCGCCACTGAATTGCGGCACGGTTGGCCAACCCTAAACATTAATAATAAAAAGTTTGGAGGAATAAATTTTGGGTAACGGTATAACAAAAGTATTTTCATAGACAAAGCTACCACGTTTTAATTTGTGTTAAAAATACAAACAATTTTTATTATTTGTTTTGCTTTAGATATTTTTTTCTTGGTAACAATACAAATATATAAAAAAATGTAGGCATTGCTTTTTATATATCGGATAGACATAATTATCAATAACAATCGCATGTTTTATTCGTTAATAATAGCATGAGAGGAATAATTAAGTGAGGAACTTGAACTTGAAGTACACGTTTTAATTGTATTTGGATTATCAACGAAGTAAGTCTAATATGTTTCTTCGGTTTGGTGTGATGTTCTATAGATACAGATGTCACAGGCAGGTATTGACCAGTAACTCACGAGGTGCATTTTCCATGCCGTCATATCCAAAGAAAGACAAACAGTCCCACGTTTTCTGCATAATAATTTTTGAATATACTTAAATATCCATATGAATATTGTGTACGCATGTAATTAGAGCACATGTTGTACAAATACGAAACTCGTGACGAATTTTTCCTATTGAACACACAAGAATTACTTGCCTAGCACATCAATTGTAGTTAATTTCATAATTTCTTGTAAAAATATTGACGGATCTCGGTTGACAGTGTAGACATGTAAGTGGATAATACGGTGTAAATAAAATATTATAATGTGTCGGCACCTGGTAGCGTCACACGAATCATGTTTAATAATGTAAACACCGTTGCTTCAGCAATTTATGTGATTTTTAAGACGAAATGTAGAAATTATAATGAGTCATTCAATACGAACGTCATCAAAGTTGGCCGAGCAAAAAATACGTATTTAATTGTCAAGGCTGTCATTTTATGTGACAGCCATTATTTATGCTGCAATTGTTACAACCACTTGTTAAAAGTTTGACAACAACAAAGTTTCTTTTCGAGCCTCGACATAACCACTATTTCCATCTCTCTCGTCCATAGCCACATTTCTTTGAGTGGCTCATTACTATGACAACGCTAGACTTATATGTTAATTCTGAAAAAAAAAAAACAACAGCCATGTCTTAAGAAGTTAACCAACGTACAACTACAGCTTCAAAATCGTCGAGGATGCAGTTATAGTAGTTACTTTGGTCTACTGAAGAAAAAAAATGGAAATTACTATACGCAGATTCTAGAGGTCGCTGATTATGAATCTGTTATCAAAAATTTTAAATCAAAATGACGAATCCACTATTGCAGCCCTTAATGCCCTTTGACGAGGAAAATAATTGAATATCCACCGCAAAATCTTGAAAACAGTTGGTTACAGATGGTTTCTAAAGTCACTGAATCTTGCATTTCCAACATAAAGTTGTTACCTGAGCACCAAAATATGACAATCGACAATCCATTTCACAACTGAATAATATTTTGTTATGGCGGGGTTACGAGATGATGGTGTTACGGAGTTATATTAGCCAGCTAACACTATCTTGTAAAAGTTTTGGACGTCTGTTGGATGACGTGCATGTTTCATGGTTATATTTACTAGTACACTCCGAGTTATAGGGTTATTTGGCAGTTTAGATTTATTTGCGTTAATAGGGCACTGGGGATATGGGATTTTACTGTTCAAGGCAGTAGAATTATGGGGTTACATGAGCTAGATGACACTGTATTTTATCGTTTCTGACGTCTGATGTATAAAATCCACGTTTACTCAGTTTACTGTTTATATCCTCTTCCACTACAAATAATATTTAACTTTGATCCGCTATATCTCAAGCTTCCAAAACCTTGGTCCACCACTTGCTTGTTGGAAGAACTCTAATCATTTTGGAAATTGGGTTATATTAACAAAAACATTCTAAAATGACCCAAGATATTTTTTAATTATAGCTCTACCATTGATAAATACCGGGAATATTTTAATAACTAATGAAGCTTGAAGACGGTTTTTAGACGTTTAATTTTTTAATTTCTTCCACGCATGAAATAATGTTATATATCTATTTTTAATACACGTGTCCCAACTGTACCCTAAAGATCCATATTTTTTATAGTACTATATAATAGATCTAAATTTATCTCAAAGCTCGGAACTAATATTTGCTTTATAGATAATGGAACAAATGGCACATAATGTGTAATAAATAAAAAGTGTATTCGGCAAACCATATAATTAATATTCTTTACATTCTTTTAACTGTAACAAGAGTTACCAGATTTCGGGTTGGGATTTTTCAAGTGTTGATGTAATTTTCTTACCGCTCTGCTGCGGTATTTTTAGTATCATTATAGCCTAGTATTTTGGAGTATCTGCAGCCCGATCGATAATTTGGAAATGATGATATATGGTCCTGGTATAGGAGACTAAAGGTAAAAAAATTAATATGCCTGTATTTTGAAAATTTCATGAAGTAAACACATCTTGAAACTTTAAACGCGTTTTCTTCGAAAACATGTTTTTCAAACTGGTGGGCAGTATGACTCCGATCGACTTGAAATTTTGACTATAGCTTCTTAGATAAATTATCTAAACCGGTACACATGATTTTTTTGACCGGTTAAAAATTACATTTTATAAACAAATTAATATCGTTTTTTTTTTTTCGTAAAATTGGATTTTCTTTTTTCAAACTGCTGGAATTTTGCGGAAAATCAATATTTTACAATAATCTTGTGTACCGCTTTAGAAAAACTCATGTAGATAACGTAAATTTGTTTCTAGTAGCAGTTAAAAAATTGCTGCGTTGCCCACCGATGGTCAAAAAAAAGGTGTATGTGTTCGATGTGTATTAATGACGCCATTTTGTATTTTTATTGAACAAAAAATATCTGTATATACCTCATTATGTACTTAATAAAGTCCTAAAATGAATTTTTTGATCGCTTTATTAGCAGAGCAGAAAAAAAGAAAAAAATTCCCAAAGAAAGCCTTGATTTTTCGCACTCCAGAGGGATATAACCCCTTAAAAGAAATGTTTCAGTCATCCATCGTATTTAAGAAAAAAACAGTTTGAGATTTTAGCTAATAATAATAAGGCAGACATTGAAGCAAAAAAAAAATAAACAGGTGAGAAATGATTAACAAAAAGTGTACCTACTTACCTGGAGGAGGGGAGACCAAGATCTTTATACGTGGTTGTTTCATATTTCTTGCACTTGGTAATGCTTAACAAATTAACTACATACACTGTAGCCACAATAATAGGCAGAGGTAACGAGTAACAGTATAAAATATGTTGTTTCGAAATGGCAACCGAAGCTCATGGTGTTTGTATCGCAAATAGACTAATACTCACCAACCTACACCCTACGATCTTCATTCCACGGATAATTAAGTAAAATGCCCATTTTATGACTTGATTAGCAAAGTCGGAAATTCATATTTGTATCCAACCGTTCGAGGAATACGCACAGCGTCAGCAGTTTAACTCTCGGTTAAACGTGGTTCCTTAAAAGTAAAAAGTATAAAGGTAAAAGTGGTTAACACTAATTTGCACGATTTTTATAAACTATTTTTATTAATAAAACACCCATTGAGACATATTAACAGTGTCACCTTGGAGTGGCGGGATATATAAAGAAATTTAGGCAATATTTATGAAATTATATTCATTTATTAATAGACATCTTTCAGTCACTTGTAATAACCGAGAACAGAAAAATCTTGTGTTGCCCAACACGCTTTTGACAACAACCATAGGATAGACATAAATAATTTAAAATTAATTAGAAATGTAACAAACAGTAGACAGTTGGATGCTTTTGAAAATTTAGAAATCATTAAGTGTAACAATAGTATGAATAAGGACAACGGTCCGATACCCACCAGTCCACTGTTTGCTCTGATAAACAAAGACAGTTACGGTTCAGTGAACCGTGACACCAAATTTGGTATAAATAGTGCAAGTGTGTAGGCTAGAATTTAGTTTTAATCTTCTCCTGAAGATGCCAACTTGGTTGGCGAAATGCGCGTCGAGAAAAGTGTAGTAGTTCGGTGTTTCGTGGAAAACGTCCAGTTTTTTGTTTCTACGCCGAAGGTTCCAGTACCCACTCCAGAATTTCAATTCAATTGGTCTAACTGTTGGTATGTCTGATCTGTAGATACTATCATGCTATGAATTAATTACTCAGATATCTATCGAGATTAGATATTTTGGGTTTTTAATGTAGGTATATGTTGTCACCAAAAAAGTGTTGAGCAAGTCAAATGAAGCTCACATTTTTTTGATCATCCTATTTATGCGTGTTATTTACTAACCCATGTAAGTCTAATTGGAAATACAGTTGACGGTGTGCTAATCCAGCTTTTAATTTATTTAACACTCTTTTGTCAACATAACACGGAAGATGTAAATAGGGTATAATAGGTTTTATTTCTTTCTATCCTTAGGTGACCATGCGGCGACACAACTGAAGGATCTCCGGTCAGAGATCATTTAACTGGTCGTGCGTCATTATTTTGAATACGTTAACTACTAACTCAAATATTGGCTTTGTGAAATTGTAGCACCGGCAAGGAGTGAAGTGGAGAAACATCAACGTGAGGAAATATATTTACTTACAAAAGTAACACAAAAAAACGCGGACACAACTGCTGATAAGCCAAAATAAATAGATATATAAAATGACTGAATGATGAAGAATGAATTAAAATGAATGATGACGATTTTATTATTATCTCGGTTTACATATTCTCCTTTGAAATTGAGATGATAAGTTTTAACAGAGGAAATTCATCCTATTCGGTTTCCTATTTTTACTTTCTTAAATAAGGACGCATTTTTTAGTAAAATACCGCTCATTCGATTTTCGAAAAGTCGCCTTAGATAATAAACAAGCTGGTGCTTGAAAGATCCCTCACCAACTACCACCACAACTCACAATGTAAATACGAGGGTGGTTTGATAAGTCCGTGACTTTTAAAGGAAAACATTTTTTTTTCGGCAAAAAATCATTTTATTTTTCTACATAATCTCCTTTTAGCTCGATACATTTAGTCCAACTTGTTTCTAATTTTTTTATTCCTTCTAAATAATATGATTCCTCAAGGCCCTCAAAATAAGCGCTTGTTTCAGCGATGACCTCTTCATTCGACCCGAATCTCCTACCACCCAGCTTCAGGTTTGGAAACAGGAAATAATCGGAGGGGGCTAAATATGGACAATATGGTGGATGAGGTAGCAGTTCGTAGCCCAATTGATGAATTTTCTTCCTAACTTTCTTCTTCGCTAAATGCGGTTGTTTCTGCTTCAAAACAGTGTCAAATCTGCCCAACAGCTGTGAATAATATTCGCCGGTGATCGTTTTACCCTTTTCGAGGTAATCGATATGAACGACACCGCGCGAATCCCAGAAAACTGTGTCCATGACTTTGTTGGCCGACAGACCCATCTTAGCCTTCTTCGGTGCACGTTCACCGGTAGAAACCCACTGTTTCGATTGTTGCTTGGTCTCTGGTGTGGTGTGATGGGTTCATGTCTCATCTACAGCAACGAAATGGCGCAAAAACTCGTTTTGATTGCGGCTGAACATCCCCAAACACTCCTTTGAAGTGGTCCCACGGTTGTGTTTATGGTCGTTCGTACTCCGTGTTAAATACTCAGTGTTAAACTTTCGTTAGCTAGTTCATTTAAAAAATAAACGTTGACCTTTAAATAACCTTGACTTAGGCCAAGGTGAAATTCCAAGTTACCCTTGAAAAAGATTTTTAAACATAATGAATTTTGTGGTAGATATTGTGATAGGTTCTATATTTCTACTCAAATTTTTGGTAATTTGTGTGTACCTAATTGGTGAGGCTTCATTCATCTGAAACAAACGCAATAATTTCTTTCTCTTCAACTCCTGCCAAAAATCGATTTTTTTCAATTTTTCAAAAACCCACGGTACAGTCTGTTGAAAATGGTATAAACAACAAAAAAAAAATTGTTGCGTTTGTTTCAGATGAATGCAGTCTCACCAATCAGGTATACCCCTTGGTCTCCGCAAAAAAAGATGTCTCCTCATTTTTCAATGTAAACATTTTTTTTTTTTTAATGACAAAATTTTTTTTTCGAATACTTGAGAGTTCGTTTTTTAATATAAGCTCTTTTCCACAATCCTGGCTTTCATAGTTCTCCTACAATAAATTCCCAAAAATACTTGACATTTTTCGCTGTTGTAAATGCAAAAACCCCTTAAATCATTACCACACTTGACAATTTTTGTAAAATTAATTATTTATTAATAAATTAATTTTTTTTCCATGTGTGCGATATGTATTTCGATTCGATTCGCAACTAATTCTATATACGCCATTACATTTTCGTTAATTTTTATCAATTAGTCGCTGAGGCATTGACATTTAAAAAAAAGCGTCTGAAAATTCATTTGTTTATAACTTTCGCAAAAATTAAAATTTTTTTAAAAAATTTGAGGATAATCAATTTCAGATATAAACCTTTCGAAATCTTCAATCAAAAGTATTAAATCCAACCAGTCGATTTTTAGTGGCCCACTCCAGAAAGTTTGACTCACCTATAATATAAACAAAATTTTATTTAAACCTACCGTCCCATTTAGTACAACAATATTTGCCTTTTATCGGAATTATATACTTGCTAATTTTAATTTTAAAGTGTTTGTTCTGTCCGATCTGAAAAAACATACGTTATTTTTTTATTTATTTTCATTTTGCGTGTACACGTCGCGATTTCAAGTGCTTTGAAGTTGTTATCTCGAACAAATAACACAAATAGAACGCTGACTTATCTCGTAGCCTGATTTTTTTTTTCATTTAAATCTAGTTATCGGGAGCAGACGAGAATTATTCTGTTTGCTTTTCGGATTATTTACCCAATCTGTGACCTTGATGGTTTTGCGTGTACACGTCGTGTTAGGTATTTGTCAAGCCGTTGTCTGATTCGCCGAGCCAGTAACATTTTTTTACCACCTATAATATAATTTGTCTGATAATAAAACTAATCAGATTTAATATATGCATATATTGACTGAATTGGGGCTCCACATGGGTTATACAAGAGAGCATAAGTCGGGTAAGTCAGGCGAACCCTGTTCTGAAATAGAGAGATGCCTAAAATAGTATTCTGAAAGGTGTAAATCAATATATTCATTTTCTCTTCTACACTTCATTAATGCATGCACCATTGAATCGATAGTGATCACTCTCAAGTTCCAAGTCATTAGAATATCACCGCATGCAAGGAAACACAAGACACAGGGACATATTTCACATCTGGTTCTACCCTGCGTATTACAGACTCTAGTAGAGTAAAGATCTATCTCGAAAAATATTCTGGAACGAGATACAGAACTGTTGCCACCAAACATACTTTATCCAAAGCTACCATCAAGTTCAAGATTGAAATGCTATTACGGAAAATCCTACATAGATCAGACCAGCGTAGGCATAGGATACAGGTCCAAATAATACTAAAGGAATGCAAATTAGTCAACAAAGGAAAGGCATCAGTTGTAAGTTATCTAAACCAACGAGGAAGCTGCAATTTTAAAGAGATGGAGGATTAGGAGTAGCTGTTACTATCTGAGGATTAAAGTATTAAAGAGTTGTGTCAATCCATCATTTGGATATATGTACTCCAATGTCAACCTAGCCATAGTTGTGATAGCATTAAGAATCTGACATGTGACACAAGTTAGTATGTAGTCAGACTATATCTGACAATGTGTGATTATTTTTGGAGCCATCTTAACCTTCATTACAACACATCGTCTGCCTAATTGTAACAAATTCCATCCATAAATCGCTCGTCCTCTTAACATTTTCACTCGTATTAAATAGGCAATAGAGTTATACCAATAATTATTGTATCACACTATTTGGTAATGGTATCTAACTTTTAGGATTCAGTCATTATTAGGTTACAGAAATTGTGTCATAAGGCAGGGCACTATACAATTCTATAGTTAGATAATTAAGGTATAAGCCGTATTTTTTAAGCGCCTTGTAAATTATATCCGCGTGTATTTATTGCCCATGCATACGTACACCACTGACCGTGCCTGGTAACACACACTGTGACGAGTAGTACGCGGTCCCGTGCCAGAGCTCTGGATAGTTGAATGCAATTAACTCTTATGGTACTTTCTGAACCCTAGATTATATCGTCAGTTAGGAGTAAAGTTGATATTTATTCACTATTTTTTACAGGTCGAATGATTTCTAGACAGACTTACAATACCAAATTTTATTTTTGTAACTCTTATCTAGGCTTTGGTGAAATAACGTAAGGAAACAGCATTTTTACAGACTTAATAAATTTGGTTGATAAAAAAAAATGCATAAGTTCCATGATTACAATAAATCTGTTGATATCGATAGATTACCCAATCAGTTTAATCAAACAAAGTGGTATACAATATTTCAGCAAAGACAAATCTGCAGGATTGAGACTTTATAAACTAGAAGACAGGTATAGATATAGGATATAAAATTATAATTCATATTATTCTTGTTTTTACTCAACTAAATTTTCCGTTATCCATTGCAAAGTAGACTGAGTTGTTTGTTACCTCTGATAGTTTTGAAAGAACCTGTGGAAATAAACCTAGTACATACTAGATATAGTATCAATTTTCCACCTTTGTATTTACTTTAGCTATTATGATTAAATAAATATGTTTTTGTACATAGGCCTTATTGACTGATCGCTTTAAGTTGACTGTTCAATTAGTGGAAATCAATTATTTGGAAACTTATCGCATCGCCGTCAATTAGAAATGAATAGCTTAATTAACACATTTATTGCAAGGTGGAAGGACGTGTAGTAGGCTCTTTTATTACAGTTTGAAATAGTACTTAGTGTGTATAGAAAAAATATTTACCTATGATTTACAACTGATTCATTATTCAATAAAAAAGTGAGGCTTGGCGTCTGACATGCATCGTATGTTTCATTTAATAAATTCGAAATGCATATTTTTTTAGAAATTAACGTATTATCGATCAATTTTGCCACCAACTTCTTCGTTAAAGGTTTGTTAGTTTGTTGGATAGAGTCAGGAAAATATGGTGATCCGATGGACCAATGTCGGGATAATTTGGTGGATGTCTAAGTTGATGGCAATAACTAGCAATCAGCAGTGACGGTAACATTTCTAGGAAACACATCATTTGCATTTGTACTATATACCTTCATAAACAATAAGCAAACAAGAACCAACTCTGTTATTTTGAAAGAAAAACATATTTATTTTCATTCATCCGAAAATATCTAGTTTCCATGTACATACATATGTACCTTGTTTATGTTTGCTTTACAAATAAATAAAAAGGCGAAAAAAATATTTGTTTCGAATGTAAATAATGACTACCAATGGTTTGTTTACTATTAACATTGAAAAATAAAATCCGGGTATTGAAATTAACATTTTTCCACTAAGAGAAACTGTGATTATGTTACAGAGAGAATATACTTTGGGGGAAAAACGCAGGACACACAACCCCTTTCTGTAACAGACACTATTGGCATAGGCAGGATCTGAACCCGCACCGAATTCTATAAAACAATATCTACATGATGATAACTTTTAAAGTGTGTATATAAAGGAAACTTCCAATTTCGTTTAAATTTCAATCAAGCGTAGTATTTGCAATAAGTGCAGTCTGTGAGATATGTATATTATCTAATTGGCAACGATAAGAAGATCTCTATTAATAAAATTGACATTGACACTATTTTACCCACTTTGTAACGGGAAAGCCTCATCTTCGGTCTCAATAAGATTAATAGAGGAATGTAGGTGACTTCACAGAGGAATGTGAAACAATTACATGATTACTTATATAGAATACCTACTTTAAAACCTTTTAAGCCACAACAACCCCCCATCCCAAAAGCATAAATAAAACTTTTAAACTTTAGTTGAAAGTAAAATAAAAGAAATTCTTCACATTTGGGGTATTTAGATCCCTAAGAATCATTCCTGTTTCATCCCACAGTTCATTTGGTATTGATTAAATAAAGTAAACTCTCTTATGGGGCTGCGATTGTTTTTATTGCTGTCATGGCGTGCATAAATTGAGTCATAATCTCTTGGATATACAGCAGAATTGGAACCAACTGGTACTTTGTGCAACGATATCACCAGATGATTCCCCTAGAATCCTTCCCTGGGTTTGAGAGTATGTTGCGATATTCCCGTGACGTAATCAGAGACTTGTGACTTATAGGAATAATCCGGATGCTGTATGTAACATAACTGTTACATATTTGCAACAATAATTGCTGATTAAGATTATCAAATAAAAATCATTTCACAGTTGCACAAAGCACCATTTGGTTCTTACTCTGATACACGGTCTCCTTAACTACACACTACGCTTGTCTTTCATCATTCATTCACAACGGTCAGCTCGGATCCAAAATGAGTAGTTTTACTGTGACCTCCTTCGTCACTGGTCTCCTCGTTGTCTTCCTCTTCGTCGATAATGCTGATGTCCCTGAAAGAAGGGCGTCTACTTCTTCTTCTTTCCATATCCGGCAGGATGGGTTGCTTGGTTTTGGTCAGGAGGCGAGTGCCTAGAAGCGTGGTTAGGAGAGTTCCCGTAGGAACTGTTAGTATTATGGACAACACGGAAGCTGTGAGGATTTTCTCTGCATAAACGTACTCCTTGGTGCCGGGACTCACCAGGGTAAGGGCTACTGGACCCAAAGCGGCCTAAAACACAAGGACGAATTGAAAATTACCCTGGATTGTATACAGGTAGAGTGTTTTTTATATGTACAACACCTAGTAGTTTCGTCGTAGACCGTTGAGACCCTCACCTGCACTATTGCCTTACACATCCAAGCAATGGAGACAAACATTTTCTCCTTCAGATTCAACTTGCATCCTATACTCAACAACGTTGTTACCAATATCCTAATCACAACTCCGCTGACCAATATCCCCATGCTGATTAACACTATGCTTTTATCTAATTCGTATAATTTTATTCTAGCCCCGGCTATGCCGAATAGGATGGGTTGGAAGATCATCCAGAATATCTGGAAGGCTGTTGCCGCAGGGTTGTCCTCCACATCCCAACCCTGCTTGGACCAACAGGACAACGCCACGAATGCGGCGGTGACGCATCCCAGTGGGCCTGCGCCACCACAGCCAATCATATCGCTGCTGAAGACGGCCACCATGCCGCCAGCCAAAAGCAGGAGTATTCGTAACGGGGTCATGAAGGGGTCGTTTCTCTCTGGAACGTAGCCGCACAGCAGACCCCACAGAATTCCGAACCCGATTCCTAGAAAATATTTATAAATACACACTAATGGAAAAAATTAAAGGGTCAAACAAATTTTCCGAATTTTTAATGATGAAATATTTTTCAGAATGCTGTGTCAGTGAAAAATGGTCTTATCGAGGTCAAAAAAAAAAGCATTTTGAAGCTTCAAGTTTTTAGTTTTGAGATAATTCCGCAAAAAAATTTTTAGAGCTACATGTTTCGCGCAATTTTAGGAAGTAGTATGAGAAAGAGTTTTGCTATTTGTGTTTTTTTTTTAAGTTATTTGGTATAATGAATTTTAATAAAAAATTTATTAACGGTTTTTGCTGATGCGAAACACAAAAACAGGCATCAATTGGGCTCATCATATCAGTATTTTTCTTTTATAGTAAGTGTTGGTAACGGTAACAGTTTAATTTCCAAAACCTAATTGATTTACCGTTATCTCTAGTTGAAAATGTGGGAGCATGTGGAAATTTTTTGTCGCGGAATACCTCAAAATCTATTATTTAAAAATGTAATCTCCGCAGATTTTTTCATTGGTAGGCCGTTAAATGGCCAATAAAAAAATTATAAGGCTTTTCATTTACAACGTTGGCGTTGGGTTGGAACTAAGATACAAGCATAACGCAGCAGTAAATCAGATTTATTACCTCCTATTATTGATATTGGACCTTGAATAATAATACTGGTAACGGAAGTGTCGGAGAACATTATACTCTTTATTACTCCAAATATGGCGATTGATGTTGAGTCACCGATACTCGCCACCGCTATTATAAGCGTTGGAATGCCCTTTGCTACCCCGTAGCCCTTGGTCCTCAGTCTGAAGAGACAGGGCACCACAACGGCAGGAGCTACTGCCGCTACAATTGTACCTAAAAGACGTATTGATTGAGATATTATACAATTGAATTTTCATCAAACATATTACTGGAAGAATCCGAAGAAAGTAAATACCATGTAGATTCTAATACCCTATCTACCATTTATCTACCTACGTTTATGAAACAAAGACCAGTGTTTGTTTTCTCAGTTTGTGTTAATTTAGGTTGAAAAGAACTTTGACAAACTTTGACAAAAAATTGTGAACCGATTTGAATTTTTAAAAACTTCGACTTTTTAAGAGCTATAAGGTGCTATTTTTTGTTTGTCTGATAAATTTTTTTTGGTACTTAAAAAGTGAAAAAACCGGTTTTTCACACGTTGATGCAATTTTTTCGAGTTATGTTCCTACAAACCGATTTGATTCAAAACTAGTGCACTCAAATTGCACTATTTTTTACCCTATTACCAAAATTTTTTTAACGCTTGAGGAATTTTTTGCAAAAAATCTTTCGTCTAGAACGTCAATTTTATTTTCTTGCAGACCGGTTAGTTAAGGAATACAAAAATTTGAAAATAAATACAATTATGTTCGTACACTTCTTTTAAGTGTATGGGATAATTGTAAGTCAGAATTACGTAAGAATTTCGTTTCATAGAGCTAAGTCGATGTACACCCTCATAGCTGCGAAAAAGTACTGAGTCTCACTCACTCAAATTCGGTAGGTGATGGGCGGTGTCTCTCCACTCCACTTTCCAGTTTGTGTTACCCGCAGGTAACGTTTTACATCATACGTTTCTAATACGTACACAAGCGTGAAACACTGGTGCATCTAACTGTCTTTGTCTGTCTTAACTGATGTCTTTTAACTTATTCTCTTCTACACATGTATCGCCAATATGTAAAGGCGCAATTTCCTAGGGTTTATATGTATGTATATATGTATGTGTAAGCAAAAACAAATATATGTAGCGTATACACGTAACACATATATATTTTTTTTATGATTTAAATATTGAACTATTGTTCAAAACTTTCCTGGTTAATCCGTTTAGTGGGTTGTGTTGGAAATGCATTTTTGAATGAGATCATTTACATATACAGGATGCCTTAATCGAGATTGATGGTGGAGTTACAACAAAACTGTTTTACATCTTCATCGTTACATTGCCATTTATTATGTTAATTTCAATTTGAGTTAAGTGATTTAGGACGAGAAACCAGTGTTGACTAGTTTTTAGACAAGCGACTATTAGAAACGTGTCAGAAAATAGAAATATGCATTAAGGAATTTGAAATAAATAAATGTTATTATATGTAATATTCGTGGCTAGTCTATGGTAGATAACATTTTATTGGCATTGATAATCAAAATATAAATGAACAAAATAATGAATATATTGTGATTGATGTTGGTGATGTAATAATATAATCATACAAATGGAATTTCTTTGCAAGACACAGCATTGCTTCTATATTACAAACCACGTCCATTGCATTTTCTTTCCTGATTCATTTTTTTCGAAATATCGAAAAATCGCTTACCTAAGAGGATCGCATAATCCCACTGCAAGCATAGAAAATACTTGGATAGTACTGCCACTGTACCGGCTTCAGTAATCCATGGGATTACAGACAATTTTATTACAGTATATTTTAGCCGATGAAGCGCCGGGGGGATCTAAATCCAATCCAGCTCTAATCAGAATCACTACTAAGGCAACGTGGCTGAAAAAATAACACAACAGTCAGTTTGCTGGTTGCAGTTGCATCACATGCTTTATTTGTGTCTTAACTCTAAAGAAAAATGTTTAGTTAGACTATAAATCTAGTTTTCTTTTGTCTAACGCAGGACCACTGTTTAACAAACAAATGAGATAAGTCAACACGTTACCAAAAGTAAAAGGGGTGATTCTACAAAAATTGGGTAATTCGATGTCTTCAGTCAATAGATAAGACATTTTATTAACATTCGTATATATTATGTCATTAAATTATAAAACAACTAAGCCCCCTTATGTCTTATTATTTCACTACAATGTCTAATATATTTAATAAGGTATTTGGCAAATCTTACCATAGAATCTGCAACTAGATATTTTTAAAAAATTAACAAACTTTGTGTTCACTTTCACGCGTCAGTCCGTTGTGCAATGTTAGAATTTGAAATTCCTTCAAAATATTATTAAATCAACGTCAAATCCCAGTACATTTTTGAATGTTGGTAGTGTAGTTAGCTACACAGCGTATAGAATTTTCATTCTAAATTGAAAATAGGTAAAAAAAGCAAGGTTGTCAGATATATTTTCTAAAATTGCTAAGCTCACTATACAATTATACTTCATACTTTAGTAAACTGTTAGTTCGTGACGTTCTTAGAAAGCTAGTTTGGAAATATTTAAAAAATACATAGATATAAATTTATTAACATTAGTATAAAAATAAATTTATTAACAAGTTAGCATTAAAATAAAGCGTTTAAAATAGCTGGAAAAAATAATTATAAATTAAAACAACTTTATGTATATTACTATACTTTATTAAAATTTTGAAGAGCCGGCAACGTTTCGCTTTTTGCTAACACCGGCCAACGATTTGCAGTGACCCATTAGAGTATTGTGATTAGCATCGAATATATTCGTTCAATACTTATTCGGTCCACTGTGCTATAAGATTTTTACGACGTCGTTAAAATGATTTACGAGATTAGGAATTCTTACTTGTTTAAGACGCCAGTGACGTGTATTTCAGCTAGGTTTATTACAACAGGCAATTTTTTGAGATTGTCTGGCTAAATGAGTATTATTTACAGAAAATATTACAAATATTAAGAGTTTTGTATGCAGGCTAATTTTAATCTCCTATATTGATTTGAGTGAAAAAAAATATTTCACAATTTTAGAATTTATTATTATATTTAAGATATATGCACGCCCATGGAATCATAAAATTGCGCCGCTTTTTTTGTTCCCAAGGCGTATTTATCATTTTCAATTCAGAATAGAAGGACTATACCATTTTCACGATTGCCATTACGGTTCCAGCGTGAGCGGCGATGTCCATGTGCGTGTACCAATCCAGTCAAAATTTCAGGACTGTGGTAAGTCATTTCATTACGTACCAGTATTTTGATGTATACATAGTTGACTATAATATCTTAAAATTTATCATTCTAATAAGTAAAAATACCGATACAAATTTTAATTTCAATTATAATCTCAAATGTATGTCCTATTCATCAGTACCCTGTCGTCAGTCCCCTGTTTGGTATTGCGCCAGAGGACTGCCGCGTTAGCTGCATTTCTAGCTAGCACTGATGTTTATTTCAGATCATTTTTGTCTCAAGTGCTGTAGTTGGAAATGTTCAAATTGGCCAATAATGTTCTGAATATGTTCAAAATAACAATAAATCCTATGATTTCCTATGAAATTGTTTATTTAATCAGTACCATGTTACCCTCGTCAGTCCCCTGGAAGTGAAATTTGGGACAATCCAAATAACCCACTTATCCTCCCGGGCGGCGGGAAGGTTGCCATGGCGCACTGGGAGCGACTTAAGATTATTTCGTAACGCATTTCTTTAATTGAGACAAAAACCACTAGGAAAATCCAAATAACTCATCAACTATTTAACAACGACAGGTAGCGACTGGGCGCCTTTAATCTCTAGGCCCAATCTAGAACAGTATTTTAATTATATTACCGATCTCCTCATACCGAAATACATATAAATTATATTTAAAAACTATATAAACAATATAAGGTCAAATGTTACCCAACTTTGGTAGAATCACCCAAAGAAATGCCAGTTGCCGTTTTTGTTGCTGTTGGTGACTCATTTCATTGTTTATTCGTTAGACTGCAGTTACTCAACGCAAGCACCAGAACTTTAGAATACTGTATACCTTAATTCATTGATAATCTCCGTAAAAGATTCGTCGATATTTACAATATTTATATTCTGAAGCAACAGACCAGTAGACAGCATGCCAACAAGAGCCGGCAACGTTGTTATGCTGACTAGCCATCCGCCGAAATGGGCGCAAATACTCAAAAGAATTAGTTGGTAGAGTTTTCCGTCGGGTGGCGCCGCCGTCTCTTCCACTATGGCGTACAGGGTGCACCAAGAAAAGAGTCCTATCAGTCCCAAAGCCAGTATCCTCGAAAATTGACGATATGTTGGGAAAAACGGATGTGGGCAAAATTTCGGCCAAAAGTCCGGTTGCCAAGAGGGCTTGTCATCGTTGTCGGAGTGGCACTTCAGGAAAAACGTGTACCACCATGAGCTTGAAACAGAAACGCACAAAAGTAATGTTAGAATTGGCCAATAGTACGTATAATCTTTATACATTGGGGAATATATAGCATTTAGTCCAGGCTAGATAGTTTATTTTTTGAAAAGAGTCCTGAATAACGGTTTCTCGGCGCGATAACTAAGTAAAAAATAGTAGAAATGGACTATGTATGTTTTGGTAAAATCGGTATGTAGGAACCTTAGAAAAAAATCGATAAAAGAGCCAAAAACCGGTTTTTTGTGGATTAAGGGACGAAAAATAATGTTTTTCGTAAAACAAAAAATTGCACGTAGTAGCGCTTGAAAGAACGAACAAAATGAGTTTTTGGTGATCGAAATCGGTTGAGAAGTTTTTGCACAAAAAAATAAAAACCGATGAAAAATGCCCATTTTTTGAAATCGAAGGGTTCTAATGGTCGCAGAAA
The DNA here is from genome assembly GCA_029963805.1 of Aromia moschata. NCBI lineage: Eukaryota > Metazoa > Arthropoda > Insecta > Coleoptera > Cerambycidae > Aromia > Aromia moschata. Next base: position 4,655,138 of record JAPWTK010000015.1, on the reverse strand, counting down.
CTACTGCTTAGGCTTAAATTGTAGCTTTTGGTCGTGCCCATCTTCAGTAAAAATTTCATGCAAACAATCAGAACTTTTTGCTTAAATCGAAAAAAACTAAAAAAAGGTATTTTCGAAAAACGGCTTGAACAAGCCAAAAAATGGTCGTAGAGCATTTTTCCTGGGCTTAAATTACTCGTCATTAAATTCCCTACAAATCCATTATCGTGACTTGTGGGAGAGGTTCATTCAATCGGCTGAAAAACGCGTTTGAAAATCGAGCGTCGCGTTGCCTTGAGCGCTCGGGTAAGCGAGTGAAGGGGAAGTGGACGCGTGGTGGGAGAAGCCTCTCCCGCCGCAGACGTGCTGACAGAAGTCTGCGGCTGGAGAGGCTTCCCCCACCACGCGTCCACTCGCTTACCCAAGCGCTCGAAGCCGCTTTATTTATTGTATTTTCGAAGTTTTTCGAAAATACCTTTTTTTTAGTTTTTTTCGATTTATACAAAAAAGTTCTGATTATTTTTGCATGAAATTTTTCCTGCAGATGGGCACGACCAAAAGCTAAAATTTAAGCTACATAAGCAGAAGTTTCTGCGACCATTAGAACCCTTATAATTCGATTTCTAAAAATGGGCATTTTTCATCGGTTTTTATTTTTTTTTGTGCAAAAAACTTCTGAACCGATTTTGATCACCAAAAACTCGTTTTTTTCATCTTTTCAAGCGCTACAACGCGCTACTTTTTTGTTTTACGAAAAAAAGTTATTTTTCGTCCATTAATCCGCAAAAAAACGGTTTTCGCACTTTTATCGATTTTTTTTACTAAGGTTCCTACATACCGATTTTATCCAAAACATACACAATTCATTTCTATTATTTTTTACCTAATTATCGCGCCGAGAAACCTTATTCAGGACTCTTTTTAAAAACTGAGCACTTTTCTGCTATATTGCCTGGATTATTTGCCGGCTTTATTTATTTGAGAATGGATGGTTTCATGAAAAAATTTGCAGAATAAATCAGAATTTGGTGACGGCAAAGAGGAGAAATTATGTTTTTTTAGAGCCCATGGTATTTACTACCATCCTTCATGTACTATACATCTGGTACACATCCAAATGACATTTACCATTTGACATTTATCTGTTATCAATGGTGAAAACTGAGATCATTCCTATACCATCACATTCAGATATCACTCTAAAAACTAAGTATTGGGGTAACCCTATTTTTCAAAGATCCACTAAACTCATTTTTGAGGAATCTTAGCTAAGATAATATCTCCCCCGCTACGTAGTTGGTGTAAAATTGTTGGAAATACTTACGGAACGTCCTTCTATCCATGCATTTGAATCACGTAATAGATCGCCGCTTCCTTTTTTCTTTTTGGTATTCAGGTAAGTGAAATTTGGGACGCTAGCGATAAGAGGAATCAAATTATTTTAAACTCAATAAACATTTAAGAAATTCAAATTTGTAATTTCGCCGTCTTTACATGATATGTTACTGATTTACGTACACATTCAATATTAGAATAACAACATGAAAAATACCTACCTGTTTTCTTCATTATTTTCAGAGCACGTCCTTGAACGGATCGTGTCCGAAACTGGGTATTTCCTCACTCCAGCATTCCCATTTATTTTCTGTTTAACTGGAATACACAAACAAATGAACAAACATGTTTAACATATAGCCAATATTGAAGGTGTTTCGGTAGCATGAGAAGAGTGTGAAAATTGTTTCAACACTAATTGTAAGTGTGTTAAGAGAATTTAGACAGTTACCGAAACACAGATTACGTCATGAACTATTTTAGTTTTTCGTTGCTGTTCTTTCAGGCTCACTTTTAGGTGTTCTTATACAGAGTGGAAAATATAAGTGCTATAAACTCGATAATTTAGATATAATTTGGAGAAGATAAATGAGGTTAAAAAGTAATTAAAGGTGATTTTATTTTAATTCATTCCAAATACATTTCTTGTGATTAGTCGTTATTTATCTCAGAATGTGAGCAAAAAAAACATGATTATTGCCTACTTTCCGGGAAAAATTAAGACTGAAACGCGAGAGATGAGTTACAAATTTGGAGTGTACTTAAAGTGTGCTTACTTATTTTAAGAAGTTTTTTCGGTATATAAAATTATTTTTTATACATTGAGAACGGATATTTGAGCTTTAGCTTTTCCACAATCATTTTTTAAAAGAATCTACATTTTGATACAAGCTGTATTTTACAATATAAAAGTCGTATTTTTTTTAGAACTGCAAGTTTCACGAGAATTATCTATCTATTAAATTTTCAGAATACGTGTCTGGTAGGTACATATTTATTGACATTGTTTGGAACCATTTGTCACTATGTCCTGTTCAAACTCATCTTTTGAATTTTCAAGTAACCGCCTTGGAGATATTTGTTCATCTTCAGCTTAGAACTATTTGTCAATATGTTGATATGTTCAAATTTATAGTGAATTATTAACCCTTAGAGTAATTTTTTATAATGATTTTAATTATCACAGGCCCACAAAAAAAATCAAATGTTTTGACTATGGATAAGAACATAGTTTTTCCTTATATTTGTTGACGCTGAATCCAAATCCGGTGTCCGTTTAACCGTAGCACGTCAGGACTCAAGGTCATTTCAAGGTCAAATCGCGGAATAAAGGCTTAAAAGAAAATAAACCCATATATCTTTATGTTTCTGGGGTCGCTCAATCCAAATTCGGATGTCACGTGACTTAACCGTAGCACGTCAGGCTCAAGGTCATTTTAACGTGCTAAGTTGCTGAATCAAAATCTGAAACCCATAATAGAAGACCGTAAATGGTCTCATTTTCATCATGTACCTTAAGCTGTATTAGCGAAATGTGGTTAAAGATTTTCGGTTTCGTGAATGTATTGCTATTATTTCTTAAGGTAAAATATATCTAAGTCCGTGTATCGTGTACATAGATGAGTTGATACCAATTCTCGTAGCCACCTTGAAAATACTGAAAATCAGTGAGTGAATCATTGAATAAACGTGTTTAGACTCCTTCAACCAGACACACATTTTTGCATATGTGCTCTAATGCACGCGTGTGTATAAAAGCGTGTATGCGTGAGTGTGTACTTGCGTGCGTATGTAAGTGCATGTGTGCGTGACTGTATGCATGTGCGTGCATATATAATGCCTGGTGCCCGGATTTGGACTCAGCGGATTTGGAGTCAGTGCTGGACGGACACCAAATTTGGATTCAGCGACTCCAGAAACATAAAGATATATGGGTTTATTCTTTTTTATAGCCTTTATTTCGCGACTTGTGGCGATTTATTCCGACCCCAGAAAAATAAAGACTGGTTTTTTTCTTAAAGCCCATTTGACCTTGAAATGACCTTGATCCTGACGTGCTACGGTTAAGCGGACACCTAAAATACGGGAAAATTTGGATTCGCTTCTTGCCCAAAATGTCGTAAAAATACGGTTTCGCATTTGTTAAGCACAAAATGCTACTGGTTCGCGGAATTTGGGAGTTCTTATCCATAGTCAATAGAATTTTTTTTTTACCCCTTTGTGCGGGGAGATAATTTCTTACTATTTTGGTATGTCAAAACTTAAAATTATTTATTTATAGCATTATTTTCAAGTGTATTCAAAATGATTTGCTATTTTTACGACATAATTTCCTACAGTTCTCAAAAACTGTACCAGCTATGTCTAAAGGTTGTATCCAGTGAAAATTTCTATACCTCTCTATACTATATTACCTGTTGCTTTTTATTTAAATAATTATTGGAAAATGAAACTCTGTGACAAAGATTCTAACAATCTCGCAGACACTCGGTTTATTGAAAATACTAATACCTCATATTTTAAGCATGTTAACGCTTCAAATTACAACGGAAGCAGCTCGTTACTTACAAGAGCGACAAGGAAATATCTGTATACGTGGGGGATTCATTAATATTCCCTTTGTTGCTATTAGAAGACAAACGCACTACACTAAATCCACGTTCGACATGTTATGACCATCGGCGACGGCAATCGTGGCACTTGAAAAAAAAATTGATGAGAAGCACAGCACGGCCGTATTGCCAACAGACTAATGGTGCCGTTCTGCACCCCACGTTCGATGTAGCCAATTAATAAAATGGTCGTTTATAAAATGATTATTCAAGTAGGAAATTTATATTTATGTACGGCGATTTGGTTAACTGCGGCGAAGACAATGCGCGTGGCCGTCTCTGTCTCTAACGGAATGACTTTACTCGAAAGGGCATAATAGAAGTCGCCCCCGCATCAATCAAGTCGATATTTTTCAATGGCGACTCGTGGTCGGTATTGAAAATCTACTTCAAAAATGGTATTATTTTTGAAGTACCATTGAAAACAACTGTTCTTTCCAAATGGTCTTTTAGAGCAGCATCCAACCACTAAAATTAACTAATCCTCTAAAAATTCGGACACACTAAGACGTGGACACTTCATGTCCTCTCAACACATCTCAAAAGCACTACAAAAACGCACACAATTAATCATAATCTGTGAAATGTAGCCAAAGTAAAAGCTGGGTACAACAGAACACAGATAGAACACTAGCTTTCTTGCGCGATTTGTGTCGTGTTTGTGGGCGTGTGTCGTGTTGTGTGTGACACATGGTATGAACCCTGTAAGTTGCAACCTGCATCTGTATAATCTGCATCGAAGTTATTATACAAATGTGTTAGTAGGATAAGCAACCGGGTAGTATGTCCTTACTGAAATCCAGCCATCACTTACATGCCTAATTCAGGAAGCAGTTTGACAATTCAACACAAATAAATAATCTGTAAGGGTTTTAAGTAACTGTAAAAATGAACAAAAACGATCATTATAAAAACTTTAATGGAATTTCATCATGCATTTTCCACGGACGTGGATAAAGTATCGTTGCGTATTTTAGGGTGAAGCTACTACCGATGCACTGAATGCATAGTACAGTGCAGCAACAGCAACTTTGCCCTTAGCCGCAGCAGACAAAATCTAAAATTGTGCTTCTTTCTTTTGTATCTGCCGCCGTGGATACTTGTTTGTTTATGAGTATTTTTGAGCTATGGTCACGTTCATTGTACAAATTCCGTGGGCAAAGATATTCTGGTTGTACTGAAGTACTTTTAAAAAATTGTATCCAACAGAAAGCAGTTCTACGACTGTTTAGCTTTCAGCTATCAACATTCTAATAAATATATATATGTACATATGTCCAAAGTTAACACAGCTCTTGACGTAATATAAATATATATCCTTCACGCTTCACATTTAAACGCATTCTTAAATATTGCTCGAAGCAAAATTATTCTTATCCGCATCCTTGTTTTGGTGGATTTCTTCCTCATCGACGATACTAATGTCTCTGATGGAGAGGCGACGGCTTCGTTTCCTTCTTCTGACTTCGGGAAGCGTGGGAAGGTTGGCCTTGGTCAAGAGTCGGGGGCCCAATATGGTGATCAATAGGGCCCCAGTCGGTGCAGTCACCAGTATCGAGAGAATGCTTATTGAGAGCATTGCCTTGGCGTAACGATGCTCAATGCTGTCCGCTGCTACCAGAGTTAGTGCGACTGGTCCCAAAGCAGCCTGGAAATGGAGCAAAACCTTTTGTTATAACTAAATTTACACTATTATACATTTTATAGACGATTTCGAATACTGAAGTAACTTGACGACCTTCAATGATTTGGAAAACCGAGTTTATCTACAGTGTATCCTCATACTTTGGTGATTACAAATATAGGAACTGGTTTCCCAATCATTTTTGAATTTTGAAATCAAACTCGTTTCCATTTGTTTTGTTAGTACGATTGTTCAAAAACACAGGAATTGTTGATTAACTAGACACATAAATTTCGTGAAGAGTACATACTTTTATCTTAATCCATCTTTATCTTCAGTTAATAAGTCTAACTTAAAATAAAAAGTAAAGTAAACACTGGGCCTATAAAGAGTACTACACTTCTGGTAACAATAATATGCAAGTCAACAAGATAGGATTTTTATCATAACTTTGATACCAAAAAAATAATTATGAACAGCTAATAATCTTTACCTGCACCATGGCCTTGCACATCCAGCATATGGACACGAAAATTTTCTCCTTCAAGTTCAGGTTGCTCCCCGCGCTGATGATGACGGTGGCCACAATCCTAATGACGACTCCAGTCACCAAGATCCCTACGCCCGTCATCACCACGTTGCCGTTCAGCTCGTTCAGTCTGACGCGGGCCCCAGTCACGCCGAACAGGATCGGTTGGAAGATCATCCAGAGGATTTCCAGGGCGGTGGCTGCAGGATTGTCCTCTACGTCCCAACCTTGCTTGCTCCAGAAGACCAGGGCGACGAAAGCGGCAGCGACGCAACCCAGGGGACCCGCTCCGCCGTATCCCAAACACTCGCTTCCGATGACTGAGACCATGCCGCCGGCCAGGAGCAGCAGGATCCTAAGTGGGGCGACGAAGGGGTCGTTTCTCTCGGGGATGAAGCTGCACAGCATCCCCCATAGGGTCCCGAGTCCTATACCTGAAACGATCAATTTACATATGTACACGATTATACAGTCACTTTGGTGGCATACTCCATCTTGCCCTGAAGTGGACCATGTCACGTTATATGACATACAGTGTGGTCCATAAGTAACGGATAAATTCATTATCTACATAATTTACAATTCATGAGTAAAACACGTCAATTTTTAATTGACATTTTTTGAGCATAATTTTATACCTCCTCCTCCCCCCTTGGAGTGACAGCTACCCCTTTAATGTGGGGGTATGCCAAAAAAGCCATTAAAATTTTTAAATGGAACGAGGGTGCGTGTGATAGCTCATTTGAAAGCGTTCTTAATTATCTATTCAGCAATATAAGGTTTTTTGAATTTTGTATATTTTTCATCGAGAAAATTAAATTTGATAATTTTAAAAATATTATTATTATGAAATGTATACAATCAAGTGCCTATGTACTAAATATCTGTCAAATCTGACGTTTTTAGTTAATTTTGTGTCAACATTCAACTTAAATGTATCGGTTTCTCTTATACGCTGCGCAAAATACCCAACAAAAAGAAAGAAGTAAAAAGGTTTCTTTTTACATATCAGAAAAAAATTATATATTTAAATTTCTTTATTTGCTACATCTGTGAAAACTTATTATTCTATTATGTTATTTATCGTTGATCATTATTTTAACAATGAGTCTTTCGGATACCCAAACAATTGAAATTTTGATTAGGATGTGGTGATAAAACAAGAACGCAGAAGCAGGTATGCGAAATATTCAATACTAAGTATCCTGACCGCCGTATTTTTCAGTCTACGGTTAGCAGAATAGAAAACAAATTTCGTGAATTTGGAAATGTCACAGATATTCCTAAATCTGGTAGGAAACGCATTTTAGACGATGAACAGAAACTGGATATATTGTTAGATATTCAAGATAATCCACATAAACCTACAAGACAAGTTGCCGCCGATAATGGTGTTAGTAAAACGTCCATATTGCGTCTTCTAAAAAACGAAAAATACCGCCCATATAAAATTCAATTGGTTCAAGAACTTAACGACGATGACCCTGATCACCGATTGGAATTTTGCGAAATCATGGCAAATAGATGCCAAGATAATCCTTTATTTATAAAAAAAACATTCTTTTTCTGATGAAGCAATATTCGTCTTAAATGGAACAGTCAGCAAACAGAACTGTAGATACTGGAGTACACAAAATCCACACTGGATGATGGAGGTCAATACTCAACATCTTGAGAAGGTGAACGTTTGGGCTGGAATTATAAACTCTCAAATTATCGGACCATATTTCTTTGATGGCACATTAACTGGCGCGCGTTACTTGGATTTCTTGCAAAATTTCTTAGTTCCAGAGTTTTCCCAGATGATGACAACCCCAATGAAATCGATAGAAATATTTGGTTTCAGCAGGACGGTTTTTCCCATTAGATAGATCGGTAGACGCGGTAAAATTGAGTGGCCTGCCCGTTCTCCCGATTTGACCCCGCTTGACTATTTTTTACGGGGTTACTTAAAATCGAAAGTCTACTTCAACACACCAAATAACGTAGAAGATTGAAAAGACAGAATAAGGCAAGATATTAATTAAATCACCCCGGAAACAATACAAATTATTTTAGAAGAATTTCAGCAACGCCTCCATTATTGTCAAGAAGCAACGGACGCCCAGTTTGAACATTTGATTTAAACTGTTCTTCTGTGCTGTTTCGTTCTTTTCTTTACTTAGTAAATAAAATAATTTTTTTCAAAAAAAAATTATAGAAATTAAAAAAATCTTATGTTGCTTGATGGACAATTAAAAACCCTTTCAAATGAGCTATCACACGCACCCGGGTTCCATTTAAAAATTTTAAAGGGGTAGCTGTCACTCCAAGGGGGTTGGAGGGGGAGGTATAAAATTATACTCAAAAAATATCATTCCAGAATTAAAAATTGACGTGTTTCAGGATTTTACTCATAAATTGTAAATTACATAGATAATGAATTTATCCGTTACTTATGAACCTCACTGTATATGTCATGTTATATGACATATGATTGTGTTTCCAATGACTGATGTTTAGTTTAGAGACCTCTCCCACCTCGCCTTCGAGGCAGGTAGAGTCTAATTACTGAAGAGTTAGTGTGTAAGTGTCGGAGTTTAGTTAGGAGACGCCTGGTGAGTTGGTCGAGCTCGTCGAGATCAGTAACTGACCACTGAACGATTCCGTAAGAGTAAGTCGGCATTGGAACAGCCCACGAGTTGATGGCTTTGATAAAATTGCCTCCAGATAAAAGCGTATTCAGCAACTGTTTCTACTGGAATTCTTTCTTCAGTTGTGTGTGGTTGATCTTGTTATCTTGACACATTCCCAGGTAACGGTTTTGCTCTTCCGAGGTAGGTGATGGATGTCGGCATACATCTCTGTACTCACAATACTCAGTGTGGCGCGTTTATCTAGGGCAAAGGACATTTTGATGTCGTCGCTCCAGGTATTAGTAGTTTCAATGAGGACCTGGAGTTTTTATTATTTTTATTATTTCGACGAATTTATAGTCACACTGCCAATATATGCTAACTCTGATAGCACAGAACACTGTTATGTATTCTATAGTTTCGCATGCAGATCCACATTATCTACATACATACGTCTTCGACATAGTTCCTCAAGATATGTTTCATTACCATACAGTTGCATCAATGATACGAAGTAGAAAAGATTATCAAGCAAAGATAAGTATTTGAGTTTTTAAAATCAGACAAGATAATAGAATACAAAAAAAAAACATTTCAATGAGATAAAAATCTCTTGTTACTTACATAAATTATGTACATAATTTCTTATCGAAGGAAAACCCTACTTATGTACAATATGCACTGATCCTATTGATCCAATAGACAATTTAGTTTGGGTCGTTAAATACCAATTAGCTAAAGTGTTTTAAGTTAACTTATGAGACGCACTTGATAAAACTTTTTTTATCCCACTTGTAAGATGCACTCAGACAGTTATTTACGTAATCTAATTTTAACTTAACGAATGTTTTTATAGATTTTGCTCTTCACCAATACGATTGTGTTTTATAAAGTTACTCTTCATTTGGATATTTTTTGTATAAGCTCAATGTTCTTCACTTTAAACGTATCAATAGGTCACTTCAACTGCTCTACAGCCGAAGAAATTTTTGCAATTATAAATGAAGACTATAACATCGCCCGAGGGTCACTGAGGGTAAAAGATAATAGAGAAGTAAATAACTAACCTCCCACTATTGCAAGTGGTCCTTGAAGGATGATGCTGGTGGCCGAGGGTTCAGAGAAAACGATGCCTTTCGATACACCGAATATTGCTACAGATGTGGAATCGCCGATACTAGCTACTGCTATGATTAAAGTGGGTATGCCCTTTGCAATCCCATAGCTCTTGGCCCTCAACTTGAAGAGACATGGTACTATAACTGCCGGAGCAACGGCAGCTAAAATAATTCCTAAAACAATAACGGATTATTGAAAAAATTAAATCATGTAATCACTATATTGGATAGAGGATCAACCTTGGTTGCTCCTTGGAAAAATAGAAAGAACTAGGATTCTTCTATTTAAGGTGCAACGATTTTTGTGGAGGTGAAATAAACAAATAATCAATAAAAACTACACTTTGTTGTACACGGTCAATCTCATAAAGCTCCAGTGAAACAAAAAACCTTGCCCTGCTTTCTACATTTTATCACCTTTTTAAAAATAAATCAACAGTTATGACATTATTTACGAAAATATTTTGTTCACACTTGCTTCTGTACCGTCAGTTGCTTCGCTTATTTTATATTAAAACTGAGTAGTTACAAAAGGGGGGGGAGGGGGGGGGGGGGGGAAGAGGGGGGGGGAAAAAAGGGGGGAAGGGGGGGGGGAAAAGGGGGAAGGGGGAGAGGGGGGGGGGGGAAAAAGAAAAGGGGGGGGGGGGGGGGGGAGGGGGGGAAGGGGGGGGGGGGGGGGGAAGAAAGGGGGGGGGGGGGGGGGGGGGGGGGGGGGGGGGGGGGGGGGAGGGGGGGGGGGGGGGGGGGGGGGGGGGGGGGGGGGGGGGGGGGGGGGGGGGGGGGGGGGGGGGGGGGGGGGGAGGGGGGGGGGGGGAAAAGGGGGAGGAAAAGGGGGAGTATTTTTTTAAAATTTTTTGCAAAGGGGGGGGGGGGGGGTGTAAGGACAAAGCAAGGGGGGGGGGGGGGGGGGGGGGGGGGGGGGGGAGAGGGAGGGGAAGAAAGGGGGAAAAAGGGGGGGTTGGGAAATTGGGAGTTGGAAGGGAGGAGTATGTATTATAACATAAAAATGTAGAAAATTGTTTTGTGTAGAAATTAATTGTTTTATTCACTATTAATTACTGCACGTCTTTTGTATTTTTTTAATGATACCACTTTGAAGTATTTAACAATTATTCTTGTTAAAAAATCTATATGATAGTCTTGTTTACTAAACAGCTAATCTAATCATAATCACCTAGAAGTGCCGCGAATTTCCAGGAAAAGTCCAACAAGTATCTCGATAGAATTGCCGTTACGACTGTTTCTATGCACCATGGAAATAGGGACAATTTGAGTACGGTAAATTTAAATCGACGTAAAGCCTTCGGGTCCAAATCTAATCCTGCCCTAAGCAAGATAATTACCAAGGCAATATGGCTGCAACAACAATCAATTTTCAAATGTATCGGAATTTTAAGCTTATTATCCTAGTAATACATACCTTACTTGTTTTGTAATCTCAGTGAATGAATCGTCAATGTTGACGATGTTGACGTTTTGAAAGATCAACCCCGTAAATAGCATCCCTATCAGTGCTGGCAACGTTGTCAGGCTCATCAGCCACCCTCCAAGGTGCGAGCATATACTGAGGAGTATCAACTGATACAATTTCCCATGAGGCGGTGCCGCGCTGTCTCCTATAATGGCGTACAGAACGCACCAGGAAAATATTCCTATGAAGGTTAAAGACAATAATCTAGAAAACTGACGGTATGATGGAAAAAACGGTTGTGGGAACAACTTCGGCCAAAAGTACGGTTGCCAAGGCGGTATACCTTCATCGTTAGAGCGGCATTTCATGCAGAAACTGTACCACCAGGATCTACGCAAAAAAAAACATAATGAAGATGACAAATGTAATTATTAACTATTGTATTTGAATGTTCTGAAATTCAAGTTGTTTGGTTTATGATTTAAAGTTTATGTTTACCTTGTATCTTCTTCGGCAATACTTGGAAGGGATGTTTTTGACAGTTCCGAGTCTGCAATTGAATATTTTTTGGAACTTCCGTTTTGTTTTTCAGAGTCTGTGAATTCAAATAATGGAGCATAAAAATAAAGCATATTTTACTCTATTACATCTATGTAATATTGCAATATGAAGGCTTTTCCAGATGAAATGCAAACCCAAATAAACCAAATTCATTAATCATCAGTTTTCAATGTTTGCATTATCTCACATTATCTAAATAACATATTGTAGTATGTAAGGCATCTCGTTTACTTGTATATCTCTAACATTAACTTTATTTTTATATTACTCAATAAAATTCTTCTAGCTTCTTTCTAAATAAGTGGAAAGGTTACCAAAATTACCAATGCGATTACACTGTCTAAAAATATTTAAAATATTTGTAGAACATTGTAATGTTCTAAAAATATTTTAATTCGTCAATAGCATTATTCACATTGATTCAATATCAAAAAGTCAATTAGTAAGATATGCTTATCACATACTTATGAAACTAAAGAACGTTTTTAATACATTTATAAATCAAACATCAAGGATAATTGGCTCCTCAGCCTTCTTATTCGCCTGGCTTGAGTCCTTGTGACTTTTTTCTCTTCCCGAGATTGAAGAATCACCTACAGGGACGTCTTTTTGGGGCCATAGAAAACATTCAAAAGTCTGTAACCGACCAGCTGAAGGCTATTCCAGCACTGATATGGGGAATAGAAGAACTGTCTCCAGGCTTTCCAAGGAAGTTATTTTGAAGGAGACAATACTGAACTGTAATTCTATTTCAATAAAAATCTTATTACTTAATTTACGCACCTCGTATAGCCGTCAATAGGACCACGAAGAAGGTGGATGTTTAATTATGAAGGGTGCAAATGCTGTTTATTTGAAGACAGTCTATATAGTACAACAATTATTATAAATAAACTGTGGTTCAAAGTTACTATGTGGTAATTTTCCTATGTTGTTTCGTATTTAATTGATATCCCTAAATTTTTCCGATTTATTATCAGATACTTATTGAGTGTATTTAATAAAAGTAAAAAGAACTTGTCAGACTATAGTGTGGCTCTGCTAATGAAATGTTTGATAATGAAAACGATCAACAATAGTCTTTTACCTAATATAGTCCAATGTAAGGTAGTCTTAGTTTTCACAATTTAATATCCAAGCAATATAATCTGTGTGGCAACTTGAACATCCCATTTATGAAAAGTTGCTCAGAATTCAAATTTTCTCCAAGACATATTTTATGGTTTTAAATTCTCAGCATGTCCAAATACTTTAACATGAAAATACGGGTTGTTCATTATAATACAAGTATATTGGAACATTACTAAAATTAGAGGTCAGTATATAATTAAATATAAATACAATACAATTATTGTTGGTGATACATTTCTTTATATTAGCACGTTATTATTACAAATTACATTTGCCCGAATAAATTTAACAGCTTATTAACATACAGTGTGGAACAGCCAAATGGAATAAATTCAGTAGCTCGATTATTATGCATTTTTTTAGAAAATCCTGAGGCACGTAAATTGCTAATTCTAAAATGACATCTTGCGACGTAAAAATGTCATCCCTAAATTCAACCCCCTTCAGGTGACAGCTACAACCCTTAAATTTTCAAATTGGAAGTAGGGGCTTGTGATATTTCATTTGAAAGGTCTTTTCATTCTCTATTTAAACCTGCTATTGTTTTAAATTTTTTTGCAAACATTAACAAGAAAAAAAGAGAAGTTTCTCCGGCGTAGGAAATTCGTTACATTAAAATAAAACTTTTATAAGTAACACTATTTGTCAATTTTAGGTTCTGAAATGTTAATAATAACAAAAAGTAAATGTCTGTAATTGCCGACATTCCCCACTATAAGATTAAAACTTACTAATAAATCAAAATTGTAATAAAAAATTAATTGTCAATGCTAATTCAAAATATTTTCTCCCACAACTACGTGAATACATTGTCAACTGCATTGCCTTCAGTCAAAGTAATAGCACACCTACGCAAATATATTCTACTAGTATATACAATAATAATAAATGTCTTACCAGAGACTATTGGAAGACCATGCTCAATTTCGTTTCTGTGCAAAATGCTCTTCTTTCTGACAGGTCCAATATCCGTGTGATTAGACACCGTGGAAGGTTTCCGAGATTGACCTTCAAAGGCATGATTTTCATGTCCATATAGTCCTTCCATTACTCCCATTTTTCGAGTTTTCGGCCGCTCCATCAAAGGCAAAGGCAACGAAGAGGATTTCGAAACTTCTTCTTTTTCTGTCATGGTCACAGGAACTACACCAATTGCACTACATACGACGAAGCAGGAACAGTTTTCGAAACTATTAAAAAAAATAATTTAACGATTGAACTACGTCTGCTAAGTTGACGTGAAGCGCTAGAACTTGCCAAAAAAATTTGTGGGCATCATTGGGTTTCTGAAAAATGCACTGTTCGTATTTGATGTCGAGATATTGATGCTCGCTATGGGATTTCTATTTTTTCCCTACCTTAACCCCATTATCAATCAATTTCTCACGAGATAAGCATTTAATCGACATAGTTTTCTATCAGATACTTCAAACACGAAGAAGATAGATGTAGACGTAAGGATTACTAATAATCAAAATATCTACCGAAGTTGATCGAACTCATAAAAGCAAATATTCACTATATTTATTAATTGTTCCTTTTTATGTAAATCTTCAAACTGTCTACCTCCAAATTCAATTCACTAGTTAACTGAACAGGAACCAACGTGCTACTAGAGGTCTGGAAAACAATAATTTGAAATTGGTATGAAGTTCGTCGTATTTTTATTATGTGTGCAATTATATTTAATTAATATTTACAGTCATCGGTCGTCTATAGATATGTACTAAGTAGTTATTACTGTGACGAAAATAGTTAACTTCAAGTTTATTACTGTTGCAAGGTAGATAACAGCTGAATACAAATTGGTATTCGACCATGCGAAAAGTAACGATTATCAACAGTTTAAAGCAACCTTATTCTAAATAAGGCGAATACAGATTGTCAACAGGGATAGTCAATTACTTTTCGGATGTCATGAATCATTAACAACAGCTATAATTGTTTTCAAACTGTTATACAGGGTGAGTCAGAAAGAATGGGACAAGACTAAACTGGAGATACTAGACACCAAAATATTATGATTGAGCTCAACATGCCTTATACCGATGTCGCTAGTTTAAGAGATACAGCGTGTTCAAAGTTTAAATGTTATTCTGAAATTTCTCAATAATTATAATAAGATTTTGATAAGTTTTGATAGAGTATAAATCTAAAAATTGGCAGTTTTATGTTTTTTTGGTGTGAGAATTACTAATTTTAAGCTTATTTTGACGTTGCTCCTAGAGGGCGCTAGTTTCACCGTATTATTTAGGTAAATTAAAACATTTTTGCGTAACATGCGTAAAACAAGTCGAGAATCTAAAAAAAAAACCGCTCAATTCTACAGACAAAATATACTCTTGTTTAGGTTCTCTAAATTTACTGATTTTTAAGTTATTTGCATTTAAAAGGTTCAATGTGTTTTGTTGACTTTTTTTCAGACGCTGATATTGCTATATTTTTTTTAAGTAGGCTTCTGTCAAAATTTGTTAAATTTACATATCGTTAAATTATTTTGATTGAGCTCAACATGCCTTATACCAATTCTCTGGTTTAAGAGCTACAGCGTGTTCAAAGTTTAAATCAACAAAAGTGCATTGAACCTTTTAAATGCAAATAACTTAAAACCCGATTTAGACGACCTAAACAAGAGTATCTTTTCTCTGTAGAATTGAGCGTTCTTTTAGATTTTCGACTTGTTTTACGCAAGGCTCAGCAGATAAAAAAATATGTTATAATTTACCTAAATACGGTGAAACTAGCGCCCTCTAGGAGCAACGTCAAAATAAGCTTAAAATTCATAATTCTCACACCAAAAAACATAAAGCTACCAAGTATTATCCAAACTTTCTCAATTATTGAGAAATTTCAGAATAAAATTTAAACTTTATACACACTGTATCTCTTAAACCAGCGACATTGGTATAAGGCATATTGAGCTCAATCATAATATTTTGGTGTCTAGTATCTCCACTTTAGTCTTGTCCCAATCTTTCTGACTCACCCCTGTATATACAGACAACGAGTCATGGTACACCCACTTTTTGGAGGGAAACACCCACTTAAATTCTCATAATTTTTGTTTTTTGCTTCTGATAGGATTACACTTTCTGAAATTCCGCGTCCAATAAGCCAAGGTTGAAGCCAAGTCCTTTTCACTCACATCAAAGAAAAACCTTCAGAGTATATATCTGAATAACTAAGCCATTTTGGAAAAAAAATCAAGTAGAAAAAACATGACCAAAGACATGAAAAACTTCTAAAGTTGAACCGAAAACATAAAAAAAATTTAAAACCGCCAAACTTACTATCGTTTTCGTAAAAATCACTGTATTTGTGCATCTGAAACTGAAAATTATTAAACTACTTTCGAATTCTTCTTTGTCTTTGAAATGTTCGCAGTTTCATATTTGTAAAGCCTGAAAGTAAAGTACTGCTACTTCACAATTTGATGGATGCCTTTGGAGGTACTTATATATTTGTTTTTACTACACCATCAAGTGACCAAGATATTGGCTCTAGGCATTACTTGAGTTATTTAATGATTAAATTATGATTGATATGTTATTGTTATAGATCTGTAATAACACTAACATGATTGAATAGAAATATGGGGAATTAGAAAAATATATATCAATCAAATAGTTTGATTCTTTCTCGAGATTGTATTTATTGGAAATAAATACAATACAATATCAACACTTTGCGCTTGATCAACATTTTGCGTCAACAATCTCGTTTGAGGTCAAGCAATCAAACATTTTGAAAATTGTTTCTTAACTGTGTTAAAAAAATGTTGGTTTCCATTGACTTTTATATGTCGAATATTTTAACACAAAGTTAAAAGATAATACGTTAAATTTGTTTGGTACCTGTAGTAGTGACATATGTATGTAATCAGGACGAAAGGAAAATTATTACAATAAGACTTTTACATCGAAACAATACGATTGTTTATAAATATTGTCAACACGTTATTAAGTCCTACAATTTTTTTTAATAAATTCTATCACGCAATTCTAATAAACTCTTACCTTCTGTGAACAAATACGTGGTGTCACTGAATCAGGTGTACATTTGCTAATGTGTTAAATTTCACGCGTTACGTCATGTACTTGTTAAATTAATTATAACAAAAAAAACTGGTTGTAAGCCGCTGGTATAATTCTGACTGAATGGCAGGTGCACGTTGACTAGATGGAGTTTTGCTGTTTTCACCCCTCTCCGGAATTTTTTAAAGCGTTTCTGTTTGATGATTGCGAACTGTTGGTTTAGTTCAGTTCTATTTGCAACTTTGCCTGAATTCAGTTTAATAAAATGTTTTTGTTGGTGTAAATAGCGTAATGTAAATTGTAAATAGCGAAAACAATTTGAGCTGAGATGCCAAGAAATAAAGTGAAAATTTTGTAATATACTTTTATTTTCCATTTGTGTTTGTTTATACCTATTAAAGGTTTATACTACATCTCTTGGGTATATCTCTTGGCCCACAAATTAGAGCAATTGTAAAGGATAACAAATTTGAGGTTGCAATGTCAGCGAGGACCTCTTTCAAAATGGTTATCGTAGAATTCTTGGGAAATAGAAAAGTGAGAACTATGGCCAAATTGTTACCCTACTTTTGGTTAGTTGTTTAACGTTTAGTTTTAGTCAAGCTAGTTTTTCTTCCGTTGAACCATATGAAGTGTTCTCACCTAATTTTATAGAATTGTGTAATTGAATTTAAACATAGCCTCGCTAATAGATAACTTGTTATTGTAAAAAACATTTTGAAGTTTTCTACCTTCAGCGTAAATAAAAAACAACATTTATCATAACGTATTTATTATTTAAACAATTCAGTTGTCACATCGATAAAGGATGTATTTTCTCCACATAAACATCAGATCCTTTAATGATACAAAAAGTCGAAAAAAAAAAACAAACAAAACGGATTTTATTCATTAGGTACATATAAATTTATTAACCTCGTTCGGTAGACGTTTCAACATGCCACAGAAGGAAGAATTTAAAAGGTAGTTATAAAGTATATAAAAATACTTATTATGTACAAATTCTAATTATTTCTTCTGATTGTTAGATATGTCCACAGCTTAAAGTGTGAAAAATAATCAATTTCAATCATTACAAAAGTTAAAATAAAGCGTATTCGTTGCTTATTTGATTATTATATAGAAGTACGTAAATTAGAAAAATAGATAAATAAATGCAAACTTTGCTAAAAAATGATTATTATACCTTGCGTAATGGAGGTAAGATTATGATTATATTTGTGGTAATTTATGACAAAACAAAAATTCATGTCAAAATGTATACAGTACATTAACAGAAATAGATCATAAAAATGACGTGACAAATTAATGATATACATTGTGATCTGCAAAATGAAAGACTAAAATATGGCTTCGTCAACCCTACCTTCACAAACACCCCTGTAAAACTGAGATAGTACTACATTCCTATTCTGATTTTCGTCTGAAGTAATTTGCTAGGTAATGTTTAATTGTTGTCATTTATCTGTAAAATGGTAATAAAATCTAATAAAAAAACTGTGAAAATCTATTTCTGAATAATAGGTAATAACAAACAAATGATTGGACACATCTAACAATTCCATACTCACGCTAACTTTCTTTAATGGCATCCTGAAATGATTGGTTCACAATACAAATGTTATGTGGAATGTTATATTTTGATACTGAGTTGTATCTTTACATTATACAGGACGAATCAATAATATTGTGTTTAGCAGGTATATCATAAGGGACCTTACTGACTGGTTTGATTATAAAAACAGATTACTTTAGATTGCCTTTTGCTTCGCTTGCGTTCAGATTTTTCGATTAATGAAACCTGTATACCTATATTTAAAAAAAAAATCTTACTGAACTTTTAATATAAAGTTTATACATGTTGAATTTTAAAATATTAGAATAATTGTCAAACTGTGTTACGGTTTAGAAAGAGATTGTTAAGAAAACTTTGTATGCAGAGTTGGGCAAATTTTAGTCGATTGATGACTAATGACTAATTTAGTCATTAGTCATGAACAAAAGCGACTAATGACTAATTTATTCATTAATCATAACAAAAATGATTAATGACTAAATTAATCATTAGTCACGGAAATCACTCATGACTAAATTAGTCATTATTCATTAGTCACGAATAACCGCCAATCAGTAGCCATTAATCATGAGTAACCAACAATCATTAGTTATCAGCCATGACTAATCACAAAAAAAATTAAAAAAAAATGGAAATGAATTAAAGTGTAAAGAACGAAGTTATAAGAAAAACTACGAATTGAAAAATACGAAAGAATTATAAAAAACTTAAAAAGTAGAGTTAACTAAAACATATTGATAAGTAATGCAAGCATTACAGAGACGTCCCATTAGGTGGTGTACAGATCACTACATCGGTTGGCAATAGCGAAAATATCATATTTTTTCGTTATTAACCCCACCTCCCTCCCCCCACTCATGTCATGAATTTAGGCATAACCGAGGCTTGGTGTACAACTGGTCTGGAAACTTAATCGAACAAAAAAAGAAAAGAAACATCAAAAACAACTGACAATAGCGGAAATGCCATCATTTACCGTTATTTACCCCCTCCATTCTTCCTCCCGTAATGAAATTCAACATTCCCAAGGCTTGTAGCTTAATTTGACCCAAATCTGAGTAGAACAAAATAAGAATCATGAAAATCGGTTGAAAACTGCGAGAATTGCAAGATTTTACTGTATTAACCCCCTTCTATTTCCCTCCTCTATTATTAGTATGACTAACAACTAATCATGACTAAACCGCAGGCACGACTAAATCCTATGACTAATTTAGTCATGGCTAAAGTTTATTTATTTTACTTTAGTCATTAGTCATTTAGTCATATTCTGCCCATCTCTATTTGTATGTGTAGTGTCAAAAGTTAAAGTATTTTCAATTATATGAGATAATAAAATATCTACCCAATATTTTTTATAAGAAGTCTTCATTATATAGCAATGACATGTTTTTTCTAACATGTAAAAAATATTTTATCTAAGCCACTTCTCTATGTGGCTGACAGTGTTTAATGAAGAGCAGAAACTTCATACTATTCAATCATCCCGTATAAATAGCACACTGATTAAAATTATGGCAGTACTTATAAAAATCGCATGTTTATAAGGAATGTCTCACTCTGTATGCATAATTTGTTCTAGATAGATAGATATTTGCCACTACAATATAGTAAACTTGATCACATGGATATGATGACGGTATTATAGAATGAGAAAATTGTATCAACCTGACTGAGACTTTTAAATTTTCCCTTTGGGACACTAAATAAAATTATTTAGTGTGAGACTTTTAAATTTTCCCTTTAGGACACTAAATAAAATGATTTAGTGGCCTAAAGGGAAAATTTAAAAGTCTCAGTCAGGTCACTAAATAATTTTATTTAGTGACCTGTACAAAGTACCAAATTTTGTATCATTTGAATTGTTTAACAATTTCTGAATGTTCTTTGACAGCTTTCAAATTATTTTATATTTCTCTGCAAGTGTTTTAGTGCAAGACAATATCCACACTGTTTTTATGGTATTGTATTTAACAAGTAATTTAAGTTTGGAAATTTGGAAAAAAGTAATTTAAGTTGGGAAAAGTTGATAATTACTGTCATCAAATCTACGCAACAGGCATAAGAAATTCTAGTTCAATTAAACTTGTATGAACCTAACCACCTCTGTCTGAGTTTACTATGGTTTTCACTATCGTTAAACAAATATGCTACAAAGTGAAAAATAAGATTGCGACAAACTAAGGAAATTTTTAAGACAAATGAAACCTGTTCTGAGCAGCGTAACCAAAGAAGATGATTGTCTAATGACGTAGAAAAGTTTCATCTGCTGTATTTGTAAAATTCGCAACAATCAAGCGAAGGTCACGAAATTTGCCCTAACTTAAAATATCGTTTGCACTAAATGCTTCCTCAGAAAAAAATCATGCGTAGTAGTTTGTAAACACATTAATAGTTTAATTTGTTATAAGTCAATTATATTTGTTACATAACGCCAATTTTAATGAAAATATAGTCATAAAGATATTTTTGTTGTTGTTTATTAAAGCGAAGAGAAAAATTGTGTTTTAAAAAATAAAACCCGAAAACATATTTCAGGATTTTTTTACGAAAATTTTCATATATCACAATACAACGGCATAAATTATCCTCTCTCAAAAAATATATATATTTTTAATAATAAAAAACTATTGTCAATTAAAATAATTTAACAAATATTTGTACTGTTTCCGTGCTGACATATTATAATTCATATGATTTCAAGTTGGGGCGAAATTGTGATCCAATCGATTAATCGTTGACATTGATTTTGTTAACAACATAAAAAAAAATAAAACTGCAAATCGTTGGTAATAATTTTAAATTAATTCAGCAATATTTATTTATAAATGTACAAGGAGCACTTCTGCCGTGCCATAATATTTTGTCATAAGATAAATAATAAATTCCTTACAAGACTTATTTAATTACTTACAATTCAATTTATTGTTACGGAGTTATAGTAAAATCCAAGCTAAATTATTTCATAAACTCAATTCCTATTGGACTTATTGGATGGGTATCTCATCTCTTAGAACGTAGGTAGTTACTTAATCAGGGGTCAGAGTCGTCTTCTACCTTATCAATATATCCCATAAAATTCCGTGAAAGATAAACAGAAAATATTAGGTAATACAGGGTATTCCTAATCTCATAAATTTAACAGCATGATGACATTGGTTTGAATTGCGGTTTGTACCTTTTTTGATAATGAAACTTAAATTAAATAATAAAAGTGTTATAGTTGTCAAAGTTTCGTTTGTGAAATTCAACATTCGATGCCTGGAATTAGCAGCATCTTCGATACGCAATTTTGAACAATAACGAGACAATAATGGTCCATTGCTTAACCTTGGTTAACAGCTGATAGAGAGGTAACTTAAATATAAAATTAAACTATTTGGCTTAAACTTTGTACAATATATTGTTTCACCGAGTAGCAACAGCCCTAAACTTAAATGTTTCTATGGTTATTTTTATTTCATAAAATGTAAAAAAAGAATGAAGTTTTAAAATCACCTTGAAAGCGTATTCCTACCAAGAGAGTTACAAATACTGTAGCATTGAATACAAGTACCTACTATTCGTAACATTTATAATAATTTATATTTATCTACAAAAAACTGCACTGCACTTTTTGTAACCGAATGGAATTTGTGAGAAAATTAAAAATTTGAAAACTCCCTTGTGCCCTTTTCTATCAAGTTTCCTTCCATTTAAAAGAAGCATGTTTAATAACTTTAATTTTTTATACTTGGTACATAAATATGCACCAACCAATACATTTTTAAAATTAATTCATATTGTTTTAATGTGGAAAAAATTATTTATGTAACAATAAACAAACTCAAAAAATCCATCCCTATGCTAGCCAAAATTATTTCTAAATTCTGAATGCTTTTATAACAATCTGGCATCAGTGCGCTTTAAAACTTAAAACGCGTGTTTATTGACATGCATCGGTTTTGACTTTGTATGAATGTTGCTATTTATGATAATATAACAAGTTCATTACTCACACAGTATCTATAACTTCACAAGCTATACACTACCTGAACACACGTTTGAACGGTGGGTTGCATGTATTTATTTTTCTCTACTGTTAATTCACATATGTATTATGCAAGTGCATGTACAATACATTTACTTGCAGCCATGTAAATTGTCTTTGTTTAGTGTATGTAGACTTTGGAGTGCACAGCATACCATTTAAATATTTGATAAATTCTGTAAAACAACTCTGTTATGGTTGAGGTAAAATTAACATACCGATACAAATTTATTAAAATTAATTTTTTGAGTACTAAAATGATGCCAGATTAATAGTAAACAAAGGTCCTAACATAGTGTTGAGATTTGTCTTATTTATTTAGAAAGAAACAATTTTCCTTACTGGTCTAAAAAAGGGGTCCATTTTCAGTTTTTTTTTTTTGGAAAAATGTCAAATTAATGACAGGTTCCGAAAGTCACGTGGCCCTGTTCGAGTAGGCCATTTTTCATCATCCTTGAAGCACAACTTAACCCCAGTATTACATTTAAGAAAAGTCGAAATTTAAATCACCACTCGTTTACCAACAGATCTATAAAAGTTTCTTTAAAAATCTTTCTCGAAAAATCATGTAATGTATCTGGGATTATATATAAAAATATATTTAATCATAATATCTGTCTCCTGCTTGATTGAAAGGAGGAATTTTAATTCGTATCATTAACAAAGTTTATTTCTCACCTTTCCAATTTGGCAATTTATCATTTAAGCACGACGAAAACGAGGAAAACGTCCCGCTGTATAAACAATTCGGAGTGATTGATGAGTACCCGTTTTAATGGCTACAGATCTGTAAAGCCCATTATGTAAAGAGCTAACGACGTGCAAAAAAAAATGTCGTTGCTCACCTAATCACTGAGAGCTCTGTATTGGAGGGAACATTATTTTATATTTCTCAATTTTCCTAAGCGCAGACATTTCAACGCATATATTTTATATAAATAGGTTAACTTCGTCTCAAAACAAAGTAATGTAAATATTCAAGAATAACATATGTTATAATAAACGCAACATAGGGGCTATTGAATCATAATGAAAATGGGTTAAATCAGAAGGCCATTTCAAGGTGACCTGACAGGATAACAGAATATTTTTCCTCCAGTCACCATCAGCATTATTTATTTAGACCACTACCTTGGACCATTAGAGTCCAATATGAAGAGTTGTAAAATCCATAGAAGCTTCAGATAACTTTAAAAACGTCGATGATAACTAAAGTGGTATTCCACAACGCAATATGTAATTGTGTCGCCTCAATTCGTATGCCTTTGTGTCACGTCTTATTTGTTCAAAGAGTTACCCTTTTTGATTGAATATTTGATTTAATTTCTCTTTTGATTTTTAATTATTTAATTGGGTTTGTCCTTGATTTGTTTATTAATAGAGATGTTAATAATAGATTCCAGGGCCGATCTTAACGCGACTTGAATACTGTTACATGTGCCACATTAATAAAGTACATCGTCAACTCCGGTATATACATATACCACAGTACTATCGTAGTTCAATCAAATAATGCCGTAATATACCGTAATACAACCCGTTTGCCATGTTGTGCGTCCCACTCTTACCAAGTGTTAACGCGAACGTAATTTACACTTCTTGTTAGTATTAGTTAAACTGAGCTGGTCGATTCATGTGCATAAAACACATTACAGTTTATGGACTCGTGTCTATACAACACATGTATTATAATGAGCTAGAACTCGTCATTTAGGAAGAGGGTCTTTGACACAATTGTTCAAAAACCCAAGTATATATGAGTCGTTCAAAAATAAAATATTCTTGAAAAAATGTTTATGTTGGATTAAAAGACAAAACTATTAAATATGTTCGCATAAAAAATATATTTCTTGATAGCTGAAAATACTACTGGTTAATTTTTTACTAAAATAGAGAAAACAACTGATACGACACCGTTTGATAATAAACCTATACAATTCCTGATACAATTCACTGTGAAACAATTTCCTTTAAATAGTCAGCAAATAACTCGATAAAAAAGTAGGTATGTATAGTCCAACAAATAAATAATGAAATGAGTAATCTACGTCACAAAAGGTAGGCGAATGTTACTGCAGTTTTATTGGTGTTTATTAGGAGTTATTGAATTTTTTATGACTAAATGTGACTTTTGTAGGACATTTTCAATGCAATTTTATTGTCGGTTCTAGAAAAATATATTGATGACCACGTGATTGTAAATATCTTCGCTGATTTGTAGCAAGTGACTTGTGATGACCAGTTTCATTATTAGTTTGTTAGACTGAGTCTTAACAAAATATCACAGCACAAATGTACAGGGTGTCCCAACATAACGTCTCACTGTCGATATTTCGAGGGAAAAAATGCAAACACTGAAGTTATACAGAGTACTCCAAGGAATCTGAATTTGACCTCGGTATTATCATACATGGTGTTAAAAAGATATTCCCATAAAACTAACTTTTGGAAAATTGTGCATAACTTCAGTATTTGAATTTTCTGTCTAGCTCAAAGTATCACACATATTAGAAGTGAGACGTTTAATTCGTATAGCCTGTACCTAAAAGAAGCTTTGAAAGACGACTCTGACCCGCGAAACAAGCAAACCTTGACCGCATCTCGGGTACAATCCGTAGAAAAATTATGACATCAAATGTTATGACAAATCACAGTGCATTTTACCTATACCTTAAAAATCATCATTCAGTCAGATATGATTTTGATTTTCATTATTTATTTTCATTTAAAAATTTGATTAGTCCACCTCTCGCATAATATTTTTTTAAATCACACGACAAACTGACACACTCATACTGATCCAGGCAATAGGTAGGTTCTACCTTGCAAAAGTTCAAGAAATGTTGATCTCTGGCACAGTCTTAAGTTCAATACAGTAATTTATATCATGAGTTTTCACGCCGCCATATTGGAAAAATGGAACTCAAAATCACTTTTATTATCATCGAAAATATTAGTTACTGCATTAACCCTTTAACTTCAAAACTACAGTTTTTGTATATCCTCTCTCTAGCAACGTGCCAAGTACAAGAAACGATGGAAAAAAATCGGGAAATGCCTTTCCGAGTATTTTTTGGGGTGAAAAAAATCATAATAGTTGAAGCTTACCCCTGTTTTTGGCCATTTAAATTTAAAAGAGCACATTTTTTTGAAACGTGATTTTTTACAGGAAAAAAAATTTTCTTTCGACAGAAAACTACGGAAAAAGTGCATTCGAGAGTTGTACTGAAAAGTTATGTACTTAGAAAAAAATTAATTCCAACATGGGGTGTCTAATATCTCGGCCAAAAGGACACACTGTCAGGGGAAACTTTCATATTTTTTTTACTCAAACCATGTTGGAATTAATTTTTTTTAAGTACATAAATTTTCAGTACAACTCTCGAATGCACTTTTCCCGTAGTTTTCTGTCGAAAGAAACATTTCTTTCCAGTCAAAAATCATGTTACAAAAAAAATTGACCTGAAAAAATCGTGCTCTTTTCAACTTAAATGGCCAAAAACAGGGGGTAAGCTTCAACCATTATGATTTTTTTGGTGCCATTCGAAAGAGCATCCACAAAAATACTCGGAAAGGCATTTCCAGATTTTTTTCCACCGTTTCTTGTACTTGGCACGACGCTAAAGAGAGGATATACAAAAACTGTAGTTTTGACATTAAAGGGTTAAATTGAAGTATTGTGCCAAAGTTAAAGTTAAACTGTATTGACCTTTCGCAAGGTGCCCATTTTTGTGTCCCTATTTCAACTATACGGAGATCTCCTGGATCTGGACGCGTTTTTTCATAGTCCCAGGGGTGGTGGGCGCGCCGTGCGGCCTCAGGATGCCCGCCTGGTTGGCGGGCAGCGGCGGCTGCCCCCGGGGCGGCGGGGGCGGCTCGGGGATGCCCGGACTGACGGGCTGATGCGCGTCGCGGCTCGCGCTCGTGCTCGTCACGTCGGGGGGTGGCCGTGGGGGTTGGCCTCGGGGCGCTTGGCCGGTGGCGGCGACGAGTTGAACTCCTGGAGCGGCAGCTCCGTCATCTGGACGTCCACCAGCGCTCGCTTGTCGCAGCTGAACTCGCCCACGTAGTTGGACATGGTCTTGGGGCGCTCGAACGCCCCCTGGTAGCTCTTGTTGCAGTCGTACATCGCCATCTGGCGGGACTCGTACGCTTTCTCGTACGCCTCGCCCGAAGAACTGCTGCAGCTGCCTGCAACACGGCGGATGGTAATTAGAATTCAAAGAAGCACAGTGAATCATCCCGATCCTACTCAGTTTTTGCGAATTTCTGTTATCGGGAAATATGGTGAGTGAAACTTGCCGCGGAAATTACCTACAGGAAATAATATTTATTTACGGCAATTTACAAGATTCTACGATGAAACTCAGATCTCAATTTTCAAAGAAATAGAGGATAGATTTAGTTGTAGATGTTGAAAGGTCCTTTTCAATGTCCAAATGGATTTTTATTGACGTCAAACATTAACACCTACAGTAACAGGAACAGTACCATTAATAATATACTTTTATTTTAATTCTCAATGCAAACAGTGAACAGTCAGGATGTGTGATATGTTTTATAGACCTTGTGTTACTTCTTCTGGATAAGGTGTATTTACTATTACTTAGTAACTTCGTGTTTCTCTATCCTTAGTTTTATTAGCGTATGAAAAAATTCAAAAGTGGATTCATGATTTCCTAAATCCGTCCCTGGTATTGACGTCATGTACTCCTGACTTACAAACTCTAGTGATAATAACAGAGGTTAGCAAATGGGGGGGGGGGGCGTAAAGCCATTTGACAACTTCGAGAAATTTCCTACATCATTTTTTCTACGACCATTTTATAATTTTCAAATTATATGTCTTCTGCATGTTTCATAATATATAAGGTTCATTATAATACAAATTTTCATTGTGATACAGATTTCACAGTCAATCAAATTCCATGTTTTTTCAATCAAGTAGCCTTTTGCGAAAATGCGAAAATTGGTGATTTGACTTTGACAGTTAATGTTTACGAAAGTTCGCTTCTTTATAGCAACTTTTAAGAATATTTAAATCAAAAACAGTGTCCGATTACAACATAAGTGATAGTGAAGAATTATCTTCCACTTCTCCAGATATTCGAGAAAAGGCGACAAATGCAATCGAGAATATATTACCAGAGAAATAAAAAAAAAACTATGAAACATTATATGGACAGTTTATGGACTGGAGAAACACAAATAATGTTACCTTGTTTTCTGAGAATGTTTTAATTGCTTATTTTCAAGAACTTGCTGAAAAAGTTAAATAAATCATCAACATTATGGACACATTATTCTATTATAAAAACGTTAGTATACATTAAACATACCATTGACATATCTAAATATAAGAAGTTACGTACTTTTTTTATAGCTTCAATCGGAAGGATGTATAGGAAAGAAATCCAAAACGTTTTCTCCAGAAGAAATCAGAACTTTTATAGACGAAGCACCAGATAACCAGTTCCTTTAATATTCTGTTAATTTGTTCCATTTTTGTTGAAATAAATACATATACAAAAATTTAAGTGTGTTGTTTATTTATAAATGGTCGTAGAAAAAAATAGCGTATGCAAGTCTCATGTAATGGCTATTAATACTCGCGTCGTTACTTTCTGCTCGTGTATTAATAGCCATCATTACATGATCGATGCATAATATATTATTTTGCCACATCAGGATCTTTAGAGATTAAATTATATGAAATAATAACATTTTTCGCTATATTTTAAATAATGTATGAGAATATTTTCGAGTGCACCCGATATCTACTGTTGACAAAAACATAATTTAATTGCATTTTTTTTCTAGTAGGTACGTAAGTTTTCTAAATATAATAATAAACAATCAGTACATAATGTGAGACAATATATAAAATCAAAATAGGTCACTTCCAACTTATAAGCTCCATTTGTCGAACGAATTGACTTAAAATGGTATATCACAAAATGTAGCGAGAAGTTGGGCAAACTCGTTTTAAAAAGCTTTCTGTTCTCCGCATGGAGCATTTGTCATTTATTGATTTTGGTTGAAGTGCAAGGAATACAGAGGCTTTCATGGCTTTCAAGTCTCCTCGCCTATTCTATAATTCCGTTTGAATGAAAAATAAAATGTAATCTTATAACTAAAGTTCGTGCGAGCGCGGAGTATAACAGGACCGTAGTCTGTTAATATCTTAATATGTTCACAGAAACTATGTTGCATCATAGTACATTATTAAATATTATTACTTATTACCAAGCACGAATATCACAGGGCCGACACTATGCATGTCCTGCCCTTGACTCGTTGGCCTTCACAGCTCACAGCTGACTTGCATTATGAAAACTGCGCTAGCAATTTTAGTTATTTATGGCACGCTGTAACAGATAGTCGCCGGTATTGCATCGCGTTGATACGTTTCGTTTTTACGTATTCGCCGTGTGTTTACATAACTTTATATATATTAATATAATTATTAGTTGAGGGGAGAAGTGAATACAGTGAGGTACCATGCCCAAGGTGAAAAGAAATAGACGGGAAATATTTTATACGTGGTTTGACAGTGATCCAGATGGTTTTAGGGACATACGTATTCAAGGAAATGACCTTTTTTGTACTGTGTGTGAACGCATTATAAATTCTTCAGATAAAACTAAAGTAACAAGACATCTGAAAAGCCATGCCTCGTCCAGCGCCGACGATTCCGTATTTTTCTATGAACTTACAGAAGCCTTTGCAAGCAAGATTCCATTAAACAAACTAGAGAACCCCAAGTAAAGTACGTTTTTAGAAAAATATATGAACCGAAAAATTCCTCATGAAAGTACGTTAAGACTTGCATATATCGATCGGGTTTACAACAATGTAGTGACATCAATACGCGAAGACATTGCGGACAATTTCGTGTATTTTATTATAGACGAAGCCACCGACGCTTGCGGGCGTTCAGTAGCTAATTTTTTAATTGGCGCGTTAAAAAGTGACACTGCTAGTGACAGCCACCTACTAGCTGCTAAGGTTCTGGATAAAACTTATCTAAAAAATATACAAATATGATTTATTTCACATGTGCCGCTCACGCACTTAGTAGGGTAGCTGAGAAAGTAAGGGACAGTTTCCCTTTAGTAAACACTTTTATATCAACTGTCAAAAAAGTTTTTATTAAGGCGCCTATAAGAAGGCACGTTTTTAGGGAGGCCTAAAAACGTGCCTCCCTCTGCCTCCCGAACCAGTTATAACTAGATGGGGTACTTGGTTAGAAGCCGTACCTCTCCCTACAGGGACAATTTGAAATAATGAGTGATGTACAAAAAAAATATATACGACGCCAATAATATATGCCCAGTCAGTAATACAATAAAAGAAAAAAATGCAAAGCGTGTTAAAAAAAAACAGGATATTTCATTTTGGTAAACATATATAAAGTTTTAGTTGGTACATATCAGGAGTTACCAGAAAATATATATATGTCTCAACAATTTCTCATATTGTCCATTGTCAACAGTAGACGTTGAACGGTCCTTTTCCATACACAAGTTAATATTAAGTGATAAACGTCGCCGTTTCACTCCAGAACAGTTAGAAAAGCAAATAATAATATATTTTAACCACCGCCAACCTGCCATGGGAACCTTGTCTCAACACTGACGTTTGTCGGGTAAGTGTTGCCATTGTTACGTGTTATCTTAATTTATATAGGTATTTTATCCTTGACTTAACCGTACTATTTGGTAAAAATAGTACTATGTTGCTACATAATTTATGTAAACATATTAATATTTTCATTCGTTAATTGACTACGGTCCTGTTACACTCCGCGCTCGCACGAACTCTACTTATAACGACTGCAACCATTAGGCAGATCTAAGTCCTCAATAATGTACCAGTTTAATTTGTACAACTATAATTTAAGTCTCTGTACTTACATAGTAGTGTGTCGTTAATATTAATTTAAATCAAATTTTTGAGGAGAAAGAGGGTTTAAGCAAAAATTTTCTTGTTAAATAGTACCCTTCTGCTCAACGGATTTTTGTTTGGAATGCCCTCATTATACATCGAATTATTTACCAAATAAATAAAACATGGATATCTATGTCTTTAATATTCATTTAACAAATTAATAAATACTCTTATTTTCCGAATAACAAATTGTGGAAATGATTCTTACCTGCCTCCGCCAATTCTTCCTTTTGCTTCTTTTTACTCTTCCCCTGTCTCTTTGGTGGTAGATTCCCGCGAAGATGAGAATATTTAACAACAGAAGGAAACAGCCAACGGCAATTGTGACCGTTAAGGCGGTCGTGTAACTCTGATAATGACTGGAGGCGAGTTTTCGAAGCAGGTTATTGTTGGAGTTTTTGTTGTGGCTCGAGATGATAATGGTCGTGTTGGGAGGGCATTCAGTCGTTGTCGCCTAGAAATTAATGATTTGTACGTCTTACGTCACGAGAAACTTGTTATAAGACGAAACGAGGACCCGACAAATTTTTTCTACATGTTCGTATTAATTTATAAAGTAGAATATGTTATATAATATCAAACTAGGTACGTGTGGTTGTTATTTAACGTTTACTACTCAACAATTTTCATTCAATGGGCATTAAATTGGAATGAAACAGGTTCTCACTTTTGTTGAATGGAATTGAATGAAAATAATTCTGGTTTCAAATGTCCTATTGCATTAAAATCTTTTTTATAAAAATTAATGCAAGGAAACAGTATTTATGATAATTATTAAGATATACGAGGTGTGTAAATTAAGTAATGAGACTGATTTTTGAATAGAATTACAATTCAGTATTGTCTCCTTCAAAACAACTTCCTTGGGAAGCGACACAGCGCTGGAGACGATTTTTCCATTCCTCAGCTGGTCGGTTACAGCCGTTTGAATACTTTCTATGGTCCCAAAATGACGTCCATTGAGGTGACTTTTCAATCTCGGGAAGAGAAAAAAGTCACAAGGACTCAAGTCAGGTGAATAAGAAGGGAGCCACATGAATGTTTTTACTGACTAAAAACTCGTTTACTAAAATGACTGTGTGACAAGGCGCATTGTCGTGATGCAACGTCCAGTGTTGTTCTTTATGTTTGGTCTCACACGCATGATCCTTTTTCGGAGTTTTTCAAGAAACTCAAACTTGTTCACAAACTCTTTGTGGACAATTCCCTGGCTATCAAAAAGCAAATCAGCATGTATTTGATCATCGACTCGCTCATACTTGCTTCTTCTCATAACTTAATTTACACACCTCGTATACTAAATGAGGTTACCTGTAAGGCCGTGTCGGATTTTGGGGGCGGTGGAGTGGGTGAAGTACTAGCTGGAGGCACACGTACGGTGGTTGGTGGTGGAGGTGGAGCAATTATATGTACTAGGGGTGGTTTTTCCTTCGTTTGGGGACGAACGGAACCTATACATAGAAAAAAAAAATAGAAGAGACAGAAAATTAGTTTAGTAGATATTAAATAAACGTAGATCCATTTGTTTCGTGTATACAGTGTGTCCCCGGATTGGGTACCGCATTGTTGATATTTTTTTTAGTCTTAATTTTCCGAAAAAAATCATTAGAAAGTAGTTAAAAAATTGTGGCATTTAGTTTCTGTTAAAAGCGATATTTTGTTGCTTTTTGACAACATCCCGTATTTAGTTACGGCTTCAGTTTGCAAACTTTGTTAAATAATGTTTTATAGAACATAGAATAAAAAACAAAGGCATTTTTCTTAATATAAATATTACATTTATTCAATTTTTCGAACACCGTGTATATAATATCACAAATTGAGTAGTGCTAGTAGCATCTCAGTATAAGCAAAGATTTTTGTGAAGAACGAATTTTTTTTTTTGAAAAATCAAGAATAAGCGAGTTGTGTGGTACCCCATCCGAGGACACTCTGTATAGTGCTGATTGTTCAAACTATATAGCAGTCAAAAAACGTAATTTAAAAGATGTCATTGCTGGTTACAGATGCAAATTTTGACTTTGGTAAGCGCAGTTATCAATTTCAATTTTTAATTAATTAGTTCCAAATATTTGTATACAGGTTGTCCCAGAATTATTTGTATTATTCTGGTCCTGTATATGTAATAAGTCCTGTATATGTAATAAGTGATATTTCTGTCACACTACAACTGTCTAGTCACACTATACGAGTCACTGGACGTAATAAACATATGTTTTCTATATTTTTTTGTTAGTTACTTCTCAGAAAAATATTTATATCTGTATATATGCATCTGTATATGGGGAGTGGTGTATTTTCGAAAAAAAGGCATAAATTTACACGAACTTCGTATATTACAGTGGTAATGAGCCATTGAGGCATGGAATGTTTATACCTATATTATATATTATCCATGTGTAAAGCATATTTTTAAAACTCTTTAAAATACCTGATTTGTAGGACTCTCACGTATTATCAATATTTAACCTCCTAAACTGCCGCTTCGAGATAAAAGAAGTGCGTCAATGATGGATTTGATGTGAGTTTGGGACATGCGGTAAAGAGAGAGACCCGAAAACTGCCTCGTGAAACCCTTTTCGGCTGAAAGTTGGAGAATATGCGGTGAACTACGGCTCGATGAATTTTTATCATTGGTATAAGGAGATATATTATGCTCAATAGAAGGGTTTTAGCATATTTACTTTCGAGGTTTCGGCGAAAAGCCTAATCCTATCGACGAAACGATTCGCGTGAATACCGGCCTTATACGCTGTAATTTTGTAGATTATGTACAGGGTGTCCCAATTTGACGTTTCACTGCCTGATTCTTGGGTTATTTTTTAGGTAAATAGAAAATTCAAATGTTGGAGTTCTTTTGAAACTTAAAAGATTCTCAAGGTTCCCGTAATGAACGGATCTTAAATTTTCAAAAAGGGTTCAAAAGCTTGAATGCTCTTATATATGTAAAAAAATTTACAGGTTGCTCGAGGCTTTTTTTTTACGGGTCTATAAAATTTTAAAAAATCGTTATTTTTTTTTCACACAGGACTGGAATGCAAAATTCTTGTCCAAAAAACTATCGATCCATTCATCTTAAATTTATAACCTCATTTAATTGTCAAAGCTGTCACATTATATGACAGCCATTATGTATTTTACAATAGTTGTGACAGTCACTTGTCAAAAGTTTGTCATAACCGAAAAGCTTCCACATGCCCGCTATTTCTATACAGTGCGCGCCTAAAGTATGGAATAAATTCAGTAAATGTGAAACAAAAAAAATCTGAAAAAACTGAACACAAATAAAACATAGCAAAAAAGTACGTTGCTAAGCAAAAAAATTATCAGAATTTTTGATGTATCCATGGTTTTTACTGTCAGTTAATCAGAAGATTTGTCATTAAATTGTGCAAAAAGTTAATGTAACGTGTTAGTATTTATAAAAATTCCAATTTTAATATGGCACATTTAACTGTGACACAAAGAATTGAAATTTTGATTTTCATCGGATTTCTTGCAAAATGATCTAGTTCCAGCGCTTGCAGTAATTTTCCCAAACGAGAATGATCCTGAAATTCCAGATAATACACTCTGTTACATAAATTGCTATATATATAACATTTATTAGGAGTAAACTGGAGTGAGTACTCCAGCTTACGTTGGAGTAGTAGCCAGTATCCGTTGTCTTTCCCCCCACAAAAAAAAAAAAAAAAAAAAAAAGGGAGCCCCCAAAAAGGGGTTTTTTTAAAAAATACATGTCCCAGGGCATTTTTCCAGAGAGAGGTTTTGACCACTCAATACTGCTTTCTACTTTTAATTAAGATTCACTAATAGACAGGAGAAATTGCTCGTCTATAAAATTTTTATACAAGCTTTTGCATAATGAACTGGATTGTCCTTCACTCCTTGAACAAATTTTCTTTTTGGTTGCAAGACTGCAATCTCGGCAGCATGTTACTTTTCATAACAAAATTTGTAGAACAAACATTCTATTAAGATCACCTGTTTTTAACATGTGCAAATTGTGTAATAATTTATCTTCCTCATGTGATGTAAATCATGATCATGTTAAGTACATTATTTTAAAATACAAAGAGTGTAATTTATAAATATCGTCTAACCACAGAGTTTTTGTATATTGAAAAAAACTAGTTTATGTATTTTTGTGTACAGTAGATTAGTGTCTACTGTACTGTATTTCTAAGATTTTCTGTAATTGGGTTTATCCTGTTGAAAATAAATGTATTATTATTATTATTATTCTTGTACGTATTGTACCAAAAATATTTGTATGGAACAAAGTGAAAAAAACATATACGAATATAAGAGAATGTCGCGTTAACGCAACACATAACACGTCGTCGACAATTTTTTTTTATGGAAGCGCTAACTCACCGTCATAATACTGATCGTCCTCCTCCTGAAAGTGATGATGCCTCATAGAAATGTCGTCCCCTTCGCCGGGCCGGTGGAGCTGAGGTATAAGATTCAGCCAAAGTGACATTTTATGTCCCCTGTAATGATCCCTCCTCTCAGGACGGTTTCCTGCAATACACACCGGTTGTTAGGGCGTTATAACATGCCTACCGGTTATGACATATCCTGCTGGAATTAGGCGTTTCCCGATTGCGTTTGAAGATTTTCCCGTTGTCACGAACTACATTTTTAGCTCGAATGTTGGTGAGACTATACGAGTACAGTCAGCAACGAAAGTCATCACCCTTACCTACACATTTTTTAAAGGTTTCTTAAATTCTGATAATTTTTGTACTATAGGTACACTAATGGAAAAAAATTAAGGGTCAAAATTTTTTTCCGAATTTTTAGTGATTTTTCAGAATGCTGTATCTCAATTAAAAATGGTCTTATCGAGGTCTAAAAAAGAGTATTTTGCTTCAAGTTTCTAGTTTTGAGATATTTAAAAAAAAATTTTTAGAGCTACATGTTTCGCGTAATTTTAGGAAGTAGTGTGAGAAGAAAATTTTGCGAATTTTATTGCTTTTTTTTCAAGTCCACGAGCTTGAAAAACATGTTTCTATCTTAGACATGGTATGGACTGGATAGCTTGTTTATTCAGATGCAATTTGCTTTTTTTTTTAAATCTCGATACGACCATTTGTTGCTGAGATATCGAACTTTAAATCAAAAAGGACCCTTTTTGTCTTTCATCGACGATATCTCAGCAACCAACGGTAGCACAGAAAATCTAAGGGCAGTTCTGAAAACTGGAATAAACCGCCTACAAGGGTCTGCTGCGATTTTTGAAGAGAAATTTTTTTTATCCTTGACATGAATTTGAAGAAACAGGAAAAAAACGGGTAATTGATGGTTTTTCAGAAGATCAACGGCTGAAATTCTAATCTTCATGAAATGACTAATGTTGCGTATGCCTTTTACAGTTGAATATACCCCCAAAAACCATGCAAAGTTACGTTACAATCTAACTAACCGTTTTCTTGTTGCAAACGGTCAAACTTTTGAAAAAAAAAATAAAAGGTCACGTTTTTTGAGCTTAAACATGTCCTAATCGTGAAAAAAATTTTTTTTCGACCGTATTCATAATTTTTTTCCCAAATACCGTTGAAATTTACAAAAAAAAATCAAGTTTTTTTTTTGAAAATTGAAAAAAAACATTTTTTTAAAGGCTTCCAAAACTTGAAAAAGTTTTGATTTTTCACTACTGTCGGCATTGCCATTACCCAAAGCGTACCACGTGGAGGTTGCACGATCGGATTTACTGTTTTTTTAGGTGTTCAGTTAGCACGAAAATGGATCAGAAATTTGTCTTCTAAGCAAGTATGAATCAGGGTCGAAACGTGATTTGGGTCATCAACTTTAATTTAAATTAAATTAAAAATTGATGGTCAAAAACATCAGACACAGCCGACGGTAGTGAAAAATTAAAATTTTTCAAGTTTTGGAAGCATTCAAATTTTTTTGTTCAATTTTCGAAAAATAAAACTAATTTTTTTTTGTAAATTTCAACGGTATTTGCGAAAACAATTGTGAATACGCTCGAAAAAAAATTGTTTTTCACTTTAGCCATGATTAGGACATGTTTAAGCTCAAAAAACGTGTCTTTATTTTTTTCAAAAGTTTAAAACCATTAATTACCCATTTTTTTTCCTGTTTTTTCAAATTCATGTCAAGGATAAAAAAAATTTTCTCCTCAAAAATCGCAGCAGAACCTTGTAGGGGGTTTATTCCTGTTTTCAGAACTGCCCTTAGATTTTCTGTGCTACGGTTGGTTGCTGAGATATCGTCGATCAAAGATAAAAGGGTCCTTTTTCATTTAAAGGCTCGTGGACTTGAAAAAAAAAGCAAAAAATTCGCAAAATTTTCTTCTCACACTACTTCCTAAAATTGCGTGAAACATGTAACTCCAAACATTTTTTTGCATAAATATCTCAATATAAACTTGAAGCTTCAAAATACTTTTTTAGACCTCGATAAGACCATTTTTTCACTGAGATACAGCATTCTGAAAAATCACTAAAAAATTCTGAAAAATGTTTTGACCCTTTAATTTTTTCCATTAGTGTAGTAGTGATTTGCTTCTGATAGCCTGTGAAATTCTGCGTCTAATACTCGTAATCCCAAGTTGAAGGTGACGTGTAAATTGTGTGGAAAAATATTGATAGAAAAGTAACATTGCAATGTATAAAAAAGGTGAATAACTTAAAAATAAGTATGAAAATATTAAATAATTTTAAGTTTTGTTACTTATTTTGCAATTTTGTTTTGTCTAAGTTATTTAATACAAGTTTTGGACTTGTTATTAAACAGAAATCTTCAGAGTATCTATTTAACAAATACATCGTAAAAATGGAAAACTCTACCATCCTTACTAGTTTAGTTGTAAAATTCTCTGTTTTATTATCTCTCTCATAAAATTTTAATAAAATACAGAGGGTTCTAGACGGATATTAATCCGTTATTTTTTTCAGAGTTATGTGTGACGTACAGTTTTTTAGGGTACAATATTTTTAGTTAAACTTTAGAAATTTGTCATGTTTTATATTTTTATATAATGGTTCAGTTCGTCAGATAAGATATTCCTAAGATTTCTCTTTAATATAAGTCCGAGAACTTTCAGAATGATTTAACATTTTCGGAATTCATTCACGATTTTTTGAAAACATCAATTTTACTTTCTTAACGATATATATTTACACAATCGACATATCACCATTCACTTTATCTTACAGAAGCAAAAAAACAATATCTACCCTTATTTTAAACATAGTAAGTGGAGACAAGCCGAAAAAAACATATATATGAGTTATATGAGCCTAAGAGCCTTTATTATTTTCTCCCTTGCGCCTTCGCCAAAATACACGGTGTGTCACCGCGGTGGATCTATACCCATTAATATCTAAAACTAGGATTATCAAAATTCTGAAAATGTTGCTACAAAGTAAAGTGTATATGTTCTATTTAACTAAAATAGTTTGAGATCTGAGACTTTCGCGCATATCAGAAATATATACGAGGTGAGTAAATTAAGTAATGATAATGATTTTTTTATGTTTTTTTTATTCGAATAGAATTACAATTCAGTGTTGTCTCCTTCAAAATAACTTCCTTGGGAAGTCACACAGCGCTGGAGACGGTTCTTCCATTCCTTATAGCAGTACTGGAACTCATATTCTGGAATAGCCTTCAGCTGGTCGGTTATAGCCGTTTGAATGTTTTCTATGGTTCGAAAATGACGTCTTTTGACGTGATTTTTCAATCTCGAGAAGAGAAAAAATTCAAAAAATCAAAAGGAATCAAGTCCTTATTCAAGTCAAGGTGAATAAGGAGGCTGATGTTTCGATCATCTTACCAAATTTAATGATTATGTATATGGTTTTAAAACAAATTTAATTTCTGGCATTAAAAAAAAATAGTTAAAGTGTAAAGCTAATTTTTATTCTTAAACAATAAGCTCAAATTAACGACCTTCCTTTCCTTGACAGAATGCAACTGAAGGTAAACGTATACGTAGGAATATTACATATTATTTCTGTCACATTTTTAATATTATTGGATTTAATTTCGTAGGCTTTGTTCTTTAAAGCCCCCTATAAAAAATCAAGAGGGGTCAGATC
The DNA here is from genome assembly GCA_029963805.1 of Aromia moschata. Classification (NCBI taxonomy): domain Eukaryota; kingdom Metazoa; phylum Arthropoda; class Insecta; order Coleoptera; family Cerambycidae; genus Aromia; species Aromia moschata. The sequence continues at coordinate 4,616,558 of JAPWTK010000015.1, read as the reverse complement.
AGGTGACATTGCTGGCCACTCTATTGTGCCTTCGTCCAAATCTGTAATAAAAAGTGGGATTACCATTTAAAAAAAACAATCTGGACCACCCCGGTAGGACCTATTTGCTAATTAGAAATTATATGCGTTTTTAATGTACTTAATAAATTATTCCATTTAAATTAGGAGGTCGTTTATCATCGGACCGTGCTGCTGCGTATACCTGCGGCGACACGTTTCGGGCGGTGAGAAGTAAAAATTTTACGATGATTTAAGGGCTTTCCAGCGGCCACTGCCTCCGGGCGCAAGTCGGGCGTTAGTTAGAGAGACACCCGGAACACAGACGGAGAGTCCGGAGAAGAAGCTGACAAAACCGCACAATTAAGATGAAGTGCCCCGCATTTATACAGGGAAAGAAGAACCGCCCCCGCGACGAGTTTTAATTGAATAGTCCGCGTCCATGCAGCCGGCACCCCCATACTCGTTAGCCACGGGCCAAATGGCACTGAAAAAGTTTTTAAAAATGTTTTTTTTTACACTTAATTTTGTAGCAACTGAAAGACCATTTGATTAAAGAAAACAAGCAAGGTTTCTTTAAAATTTTATTTATACACTAGGCGCAGAAATTACTTTGGTAATTTTTTGGTAATTTTTAAAGAGCCTGTAACTTGGGAAAAAAGGGTGGTAAAGAAAACAAAAAAAAAAAAGGAAATTGAAGCTGCAAGTTTCTGGTTTTTGACGTTCAGTTTATTATTTTTTGGCTCAGCAGTTTTTGAGTAATCAAAAGAAAACTATTTTTTTCTAAAAAACTGCAAATTAAATAAAAATAAACATAAAATATGTTTTTGTTAATTCACTTAGCAGTACAAGGGGCCCTTTTGGAGAATAAAATTTGATTTTTATTGTCGGTACAAAACTGGGTAGGTATTAAAAATTAAACAGCATATCTCCATACTTGACAATAAACTTAAAGTTCTTATTATATTTTTATTCATTATGATTAGCTTGCATTAGCTTGCAAATAGTGCATTAGTAATAATAATGCTTTAGTAATAATAATTTTAAAAACTATTTTTATTCTACAGTGAATTATGATATAAAAGATTTGTCTTGAGTTTAAAAAAAATGCTTAAATTTGCACAACAATTTTTTATATCCATTATTGAGGTCAAATGTTCCTTAAAACAAATATAAAGTGATTTTCTGCTACAGGCGCTACTTTAGAAAATACAGGATGGGTCATATGTAATTGTACATAGTGCAGTAGCAGATTTCTCAGGTCAAAATGATGTGTTTCACAGTTTAAGCATTTCAAAACTACGCAAATGAAACTGCTCAACCAAATATTATGCTATATATATACATAACTGGTACTATATGCATGTCAACTATAGTCCATAACGTTTTGTTTCATAGGGCAGAAATTATTAAAGACGCTTTAGTACCTATCGGGAACCTTTCTGAAGAAGCCACAGAAGCTAGAAATAGAGATTTCAAGAAGTATAAAAAAGTCAGATTCAGAAAATGCGAATGAAAATTTACGAATTAAGTTATTCGGTTATTTTAAACCTTAGACGTATAAAAAACAAACAAAAAAATATTAATTTACGATTAGAAGTGGATGGAAGAAAACTATATAATATAGGTAGTTGTCTCATTTTATGGAAGTAATACTGGTAACAAATACCAGTACTACTTCTGAGCTAAAAAAATATTTTATCATGTTCAATATAAACTACTATGTTGCCTGTATGTTGACAAAACCTAAATAAATATATAATTTTTTGATATACATAGTGTTTCTAGCTCAATATTGTTTTATGTACGTGTAATGTAGAATTTCATAATATTAAACGATCTTTATTCCGCAAAAAAATAACTTAAACATCTCTGTATGTGAAGTAACTGAGCATAACATTTATTTTCGTGAACACCGAGGTTATATTTACTGATGATTTTTTTATTTTAATTCCAAGGATTTTGTTTTTTGCCCAACTTGGTCCGATGTCCACAAATTCCTATGTGTCGATCCACTGTGACATGGTGGGTTTAAATCTCCACAAAACAGTTGCCTTTAAGTTGTCTTTCGTCCTCCGCCAATCAAGTAGGCCGCTGTCCGCCCCGAAAGCGGCTGGAAACATGCCAGTAACCTCGATAATTCAAATTTGGACCGTTTTACGGAGCAGCGCGCTCGGTGGGTCATTCCTGCATTTTACGCGATCCAATAAATAAACTTTGGCGAAAAACAAATTTCTGAGATTAAGTGAAGTATTCCTCCGCGCAAGTGCCCTATTACTTTTACACATAAATTATTCCCGGAATATGTCCGGGATCGGTTTCAAGCGCCGCCTCCGGCATTCTTAGAAAATAAAGTCGCTAATAGATTAATCTCGATGAGACCATTCGTTTTCGGGATCTCTTTAATTAGCGTGATTTACTGGGCGGCATCATTTTAATTTCGAAACTGGAGATTGCACATTGTTGATGGGGCATCGCGTGCATGTTATTAATAGTCCTTTTCAGTTTTCAGCGTCGGCATTATATCTCGCCGACGGCGGCGTCCCAATTTTTATTTTTACGCCGGCTCTCGAGGACCGTACGTCATGCGGCCTCCGAGGCGATTTGTTGTGCCCAAAGAAACATGATCGATAGGGATTGGTTGACGGCGTCTGAGCAGCGGCAAAAATGCGACGCCACGTACACTGGGAAACAGTACCAATTAGGGATAGCACTAAACCATAAAAAGTTAGGGCACTTTTATGGTTTAGTATGTACTTGGTACTTGGTACATAGTACATCACTGTGAGAAATACGAAAAGATACGTGAATCAAATATTCCCACCCTTAAATTCTCTGATCTTAACATTACATGGGTTGCATACTCTTCTGGTAGACTTATTTTCTTATGTTTTACTAGTTTACTAGTTTTCTTATGTTTTAACTGAAAGTGTGTACCTTTTCATAAATTATTCCTTATATAAACAATCTCTGTTCATTGTCCGAATCTGTCTAATTTTTTAGTGCTATCTCTAGTAGGTACCAATCTAGGCTTTCAAAATTAATTTTACTTAATGTGTCAAATCGATTCAATCTCTAGTTATATAAATATTTAACATGAAGAACTGAATCTAAACTATTCAGGTTTTTATCCTACTCATTAATTAATAATAATAATAATAATAATTTTCTAATCTAAGAATTCTATCTAAGAATATTTTTTTATTTATTCCTTGCGCCAACAAGAGCAGATGGAATATGTCACAGCAGTTTAGAGATAAAATTATAAAAAACAATACACTATCGGACGAACAAATTGTTATCTACTGAAAAGTTTGTATCTTTTAATTGGCATACAGCAACTCAATTCAAAGGCAAAGAAAAATAATAAAAATGTAGATAAAACATAAATGATGGAAAAATACAGGGTGTCCCAAAACTATGTTAAAACTTTTAAAGTGTCTATTCCCCAGTTGATTATAAAGAAGGTTTTTGTATAAGCTTTTTCGATTAGAGGCTTCCCTGCAATGTTATTTTTACATACAACAACGTAAGAATTTACTATTTGGTGTATGTCTTTTATTAACAGTAGGACATTGGGTAAAATTTGTATTTTCTCTCAGCGCCTACATGGGGTTGAAACAAGCACCCCTATGTGACAAGACCCCCCTTTTAACCGCATGCAGAATAAACCCTTTTATCACAATTATTGAACACCCTGTGTAACGCAAGGAATAAATTTATAATATTTAATTTATATCAAGGCCAAATAACTTCAAACCAAGATAAATGTCGCAAATTCCTGGCAAATATACACCGAATTAAATTGCATCCCTCTGTCCTTTATAGAAACAACCTTAATTTCATTATGGCAGGATACTTACACTGTCTGAAGATTATATAGGGAGTGCTTTGAGAGCATTGAGTTTTTTTTATGTTCGCGATTTAACGAGAATATGGGAGATGTTATTGCAGTGAAATCTGTGAGGAGAAATTTTAAAATTCCGAGTATGTCTCAAGTGTGCTGTTATTGAATAAACGGGTGGAACAAATTGGTAGGTATTCGAGAATTTTCTCATCCACAATATTAAACACAACGTATATAAAATATGTCCTTTGAAAATAAAGCTTTTAGCAGAAAATGATGCTGGTTGTGCCATCAAATAATTAAAGTGATAAAATTTCATAAAAGCAACACAAAATGTTAATTAAATTATATACGAGGTGTGTAAATTAAGTAATGAGACTGGCAACGTAGCGCCCGATCCATCAACTTTTTGGATAAGCGCCATTTGCGTTCCGTATTAAGTATTACGCTAATTTTGATGAGTAGTTTAGTTAAATATGGCGAAGAGAAATTTTTAATGTACTTAGTATTTTAATAGTGATTTTTGTTACCAACAGTTTGATGTCAGGCTTTTCTATAGTTACTAAGAATTCTCAAGAAAAAACAATCAAACAAAAACACCTGGAAATGTTGACACAAAATAGGGTGGCAGTAAAAACAAAACCTTGCTGACTGTAAACACATCTGTTCCCGAGCAGGACTCAATTAAAGATCTAAATAAGGTAACCAAATCAATTTTATTTTAATTACAAATTAGATTCGAAAATGTTAGCAATTCTTTACAAATCATTACTTCTAATATATAGAATGTTAGCTCGACAGTTTCAATCGCTGAGAGACCCGACATGAATAGATAAACATAGGACTATATAAGCACGAAACTCCGAAATCACATAGGGCTTTGTAAGCTCTGTCGTACAAATGCAGGTAAAGGGGATCGTTTATCTTCTGTGACATTAATAAGAAACGATCCAGTAATCAAAATCTGATATGTTCGTTAACTGAAACAAAGACGTATAATACTGCTGCTAGATACTAAATCAAGCCGTTAATTACTGCAGGTAATTCTGTATTAGGTTAAATATATCACATAATGTTCGAAAAGGGGGCTAAATTGATATGGATTATAAGAAGGTCGTCATTATAGAACTGATGTATCAATCAAAAAAAGCTAATTTTGATGAACAGTTTATTAAGGAGGATCTTCTGGAATTGCAAAAATAATTAAAAGTTGATGAAATTGTTGATATATATTCTTTAAGTAATAACATTGTCTTCAGAATTGTTTGGGATTTTTTCACCATCTAATTTGTGAGAAAAAAAATTATCAATTTCATAAATTGATAATTGATCATGAATTTGATAAAAACTACGTTTTAAGTAATTAGAAAAATCTGAAACTTTGTACACTCATAGCAATAACGTTTAGGAAGAACATAGATTTTAGGTTAGAAGAACATAGACGAGGCAACGCCGCGTCTCCTAATTGTTTCTAATCCTTTTGCCTAATTGTCCTAATTCTTTTTTGCGTTTCTTCCCTGCCTCAACGCCACATTGCACTCTCCGTAATTGTTTTGCCGAAATAAAACGACTTTTCCTACATAATCTATCAGGTTTCTCATTTGATTTATCAAAATTTCCGCTTGGCCGAACCATTACCGACAAACTTTTTGAGGTCAGAAATTACTTTCTGTCAACAAAGTTTTTCGCCGAGTAGCCTAGCCAACTGCTGAAAGCAAACCTTTCAAACCGTTCAGCGTTGCGGTAATTTCCGACTATAAATCGACCTTTAAAAACGCGGTCAATAAATTATTTCATTGTCCAAACTTGTTATATAATAATAGATTATTAATTTATTGTGCATTACAAGCATACTTCACAGAGAGTTCCATTTTAAATTAAAAAAAAATATGATATCAACATTTCACTTTTGCAAGTTGGAATCCTAATTTCTTATACATGGAAGAGATAGGAGTTTTTCCCTTTGTCCCGCACCTCGCTGACCAACCTCCTTAAAAAACTGTCTACAAAAACAACATAAAATAATAATCTTTCTACGTCTTGACTTGAAACGTTTTAATAAACACTCTAAGCACTCTAGATCAAAAGTTGTAAATCAAAAAATAAATGAAACGAAGTGTCAAAAAGTAACAAATGACATATCATTGTGCTCAGAATGACATTTGGAATCAAAACAAGTGAAAATAAATATGACGTACCATCAAGGATTCTGAAGTTGGGGCCAGTTCCGATTAAACCGGATGCGAATAAAAATTGCCGACTATATCAATAAACTCAGATTTCCGTCTAATATCCAATCCTAAAATGTCGTAATGTTATCTCCGAAAACAAGACAGTAATGGGGTTGAGCCACTTTTGAGAATCACCCGGTAAGTTAAGCACATAAAACGAAGCGTAAACCTAAATTCTCCCCTTTTTGCCACTCTCCTACGCTACGGTGGAAAAGTCGGAGAGCTCGTAATAAAAATGGTGACAGACAGTAATCTAATAAAGCTAAAAGATAAAACTTCATAAACCGAATACATCGTCGGCCGAATATCTCACCTAATTCCAGATAGAACTGGTTGATGGTGTCGTACGTGTCCCAGTACGGCGTGCTGGTGTCCTCGTGCTCGTTTTTCGAGTTTTTGGCCTCGGACGCCGATGCATTTGGAACACCGCCATTAGGATCCCTGGAAACAATAAAAACCGGGGGTGAGTTGGCCGCGTCGAAATTATTACGTTAGAATATTTCAGCGACGTCACTCGCGTTACCGCTTCAGTAGGTACGCATTAAAATTTAACTTGTTTGGCGCTCTGCGCAAAGAGAATTATTCCAGTTTTAAAGCAATCTAGATATTAGCGTGGGTAATTCTAAAGCGGGTAACATTTTAGTTGGATGACTGAAACAAACTCATTAGTTTTCAATTAAAATATCTCAAAAACCTTTCGTGTTAGATATAGACAGTGGTTATTAAAGAGATTTTAGATTAATGAGAAGAAACCAAATATGGCATATAATATTATACGAGGTGTGTAAATTAAGTAATGAGACTTGCAACGTAGTGCCCGATCTAGCAACACTTGGAAGGACGGTAGGTTAACATCTAGTAGTGCACCTTCAGTACAAGAGTCATTTGTTTGTTCTTTGTGACTGTTTTCGTAAACCGTTTTTTTTTCTAGTGCGTTTTAAAAATGAGTGACATTAATTTTGAGCAATGGTGTGCTATTAGGTTTTGCTTCAGACTTGGACATATCGCATTTTGCTTTTGATTGGCGTAGCGCATAGATACTTTTGCAAAACTTCAACACGGTTATGGAGGAATGAGCAAGTCGAAGATCAAATGCATGCTGATTTGCTCTTTTGACAGCCAGGGAAATGTCCACAAAGACTTTGTGCCTCCAGGCCAGTAAATCAACACTTTTACAGAGAGGTTCTTGAAAAACTTCGAAAAGGATCATGCGTGTGAGATCAAACTTGTTTTTTAGCAAGTTAAAACATTCCTGTGGCTCCTTAGCCTCCTTATTCGTCTGACTTGGGTCCTTGTGATTTTTTTCTCTTCCCGGGTTGAAAAATCACCTCAAGGGACATCATTTTAGGACCAAAGAAAACATTAAAACGGTTGTAACCGACCAGCTGAAGGCTATTGCAGTAAATAAGTTATTTTGAAGAAGACAATACTGAATTGTAATTCTATTTGAATTAAAAATAAATAAATAAAAAAAATCAGTCTCATTACTTAATTTACACACCTCGGAGCATGCCATTTACAGTACCGAAGTTAGTATTCACTTCCAGTTTATTCTGAATTACCAAAAAGTCGCTGTTTTAGGTGTATAGATAATCCCCGAAAACTCATAGAAACAAAATTTCATCTACATATCATTTACAGTTCTCCCAAAACGTTTTAACAGGCCACTCATCGTGATTCACCCTGTATCTTGTTACAATATATTAAACAGAGAACGGCAAAAGTCCTGAATGATTGGGCAGAAATAATTAACAAAAAAAATATTAGGCCTTTTTTTTCCAACAAACCCTTAAAATATATTTAGTTTTCAAAATTAATTAATTTCTGCAGTCGTAGAACTTCCTTACGATGAAAATGAACACGATTTATTATTTACTAAACACGGTCTGGTTTCAGCAAGATAGCAGAAGAGAGCCTCTGAGATTTCCAGATCTTAATCCCCTGGATTTTTTTTTTTTTTGGATATTTGAAAGCAAAAGTTTGTACCGACCACGAAATTTAGAGGATTTAAAGATCAAAGTACAGAATACAGAGAGAACATAAATACGAAAGCACACAAAGCTAACGAAAAAGCACATTCCGTTGGGCATAAAGAGGTACTAGAGAAGTGTTTACGACCATTAAATATGTGGCTTTCAAAGGATTATGCAACGGACAGTTAAATCCAAATTATTATGTTAGAAGTAGCTCTGTTTAATTATTTGTCCCACTGTTTCACTGTGAACATACCAGGGTATTAAAATTTAACTCATTGGTCACTTTGTGCATGTATAAAATTATTTCCATTTCAAAGCAATCTCAACATATTACCAACTGGATAAGTTCATTAAATAATTATTACTACCTCTCTTATAACCTTTCAAATATCTTATAATACATGATGTTTACGTCCTGCTTATTTTTGATGTTGTAAATAGGAGAGATGTGTGTGTGTGTGTGTGTGTATGTGTGTAGTAACATGGAATTAACAGACACAATGCTAGGATTATTTCATGTGAGTGCACTTAAAAAACTTAGTATACGTTTCAGAAATTGACACTTTTGAGGAACTAATTCAGCGTATCGAATGCAATTAATAGTGCAATTAAAAATAATCACCAACAAGGCCTTTTTCAGCAATCATAGCTTTTTTCACCGGGCTGGAATTATTTAGACTTGCAATCTAAATTGATTATATTAAGAATAAATATAGGCACAAAATCGCTCTAACTTCCTAGACGTTAAAAAAATTGTTACATTAGTTCGTCTCTTGGCTACTTGCGGCAAAACCGCTGGATTCGTACTGTTTAAAAGTTTTTTCCTCCAGTTTTATTGTTTAAAACTTTATTGAAACATGACATGATTCTCTCGTGATATCAAACGCTTTTAATGGTTGTACTTTAAAGTTAATGTTGTGACAGTTTGAGTCGTTTACCACAGAACTTAAAACCTAAATAGATTGTCGACACTTGGTGTGATATACAAATATTTTTATATAAGTAACCTAGAATTATTTTAATAGAAAAACTGTTGGCTCTATCCAACAAAACGGCATGTGATATGTAAATAATTTTCAGCGCCCTTTTATGTTTCTTCGCATTCTTAGTTTTTTACGAGGTGTGTAAATTAAGTAATGAGACTGGCAACTTAGCGCCCGATCTACCAACACTGCGGAGAAGGCACTTGGAAGGGATGTAGATTAACATGTAATGCACCTTCAGTACAAGTTTGAACTTGTTAATCATTTGTTTGTTCTTTGTGACTGGTTTTATAAACCGTTTTTTTCTAGTGCGTTTTAAAAATGAGTGACATTAATTTTGAGCAACGGTCTGCTATCAAAAAACCTTTCGCAGGAACAAAAGGACATCAGGAGAGAAAGGTGTCTTGACTTATCTATCCATGGAAGTATCCATACATTCATCCATTTTATGGAACGTATCATTACTGGTGATGAGACTTGGGTGTTTGAATACAACCCGGAAACCAAGCATCAAAGCATAAAATGGTACACTTCAAGCTCTCCAAGACATACAAAAGCAATAATGAGCAAGTCGATGATCAAATGCATGCTGATTTGCTTCTTTGACAGCCAGAGAATTGTCCACAAAGAGTTTGTGCCTCAAGGCTAAACAGTAAATGAACACTTTTACAGAGAGGTTCTTGAAAAACTTCGAAAAAGGGTCATGAGTGTGAGACCAAACATCAAGATTAACTGGATGTTGCATCACGACAATGCGCCTTGTCACACAGCAATTTCAGTAAACGAGTTTTTAACCAGTAAAAACATTCCTGTGGTTCCTCAGCCTCCTTATTCACCTGACTTGAGTCCTTGTGACTTTTTTCTCTTCCCGAGCTTGAAAAATCACCTCAAGGGATATCATTTTTTGACCATAGAAAACATACAAACGATTGTAGCCCACCAGCTGAAGGCTATTCCAGTATATGAGTTCCAGCACTGCAATGAGGAATGGAAGAACCATATCCAGCGTTGTGTGGCTTCCCAAGGAAGTTATTTTGAAGGAGACAATACTAAATTGCAATTCTATTCGAATTAAAAAAATAAATAAAAAACCAGTCACATTACTTAATTTACACACCTCGTATTACTTAACCAAAAAGTTTGATAACTGTAACAAGAAGAACATTTATCTCATCTTATCATTAACATATCTCATTTCGGATAAATGTAAATATTGCAAACAATAGAAATAGTTACTTACAAAATGTAATGTAATGTGTCAGATATATATATATATTATATATAAATATACTCGTATCTATATTATTTTCCAGTGCGTTAGTTTGGAACTAAAATTAAAACCGACCATATATAACCAATTGAAATCCAATAGCATTTCTATTATTTCGTTTCCTTCATGCTTTATTACAATATTATTTATTATATAGCGTCACGCAGAACTGCAAACGTACTATTTATCGCATTGGTATAAAATCGGAATCGGTGACGAGATTTTAAAGCCAGCGCAACGATCCGAATGCAGCCACAAGCATAACTGATGATATTTATTAAACGGCGGTGCTTTGCCATTGTAAATGTGTTATTTATAATTATTGGCCAGTAAATTTAAACACGTTGTTGTTTGAACTTTAATTATTATTGAATCGCCTCTGTGCGAAACTCATTAACCTTGTGCAGCAGTGATGGCTCGAGAAATATCGAGCAATATATATTTTTTTTAATTCTTCCAGATTGAATCTGAAAGTCAGAAATTTCATGGCTCTTAATAATATTTTAGTGTAATCGTAAAATATAGTGTTTAGATATTTTCTTTTGGTATAATGTTAGTCAACAATATTATAGTAGAAGGTGTATTATATTCTTACTGAAAGAGAAAGACGTCACGACAACCTTTTTTTAATCTACAATCATAGATAAATAGTCTTCTTTTACTTCTTCAGACATTCCTTCTTGGCATACCCCAAGTATCCTTAAAATCAATTGCTTTTTCAAAATTGTCTTTTAGTGCACGGTCAACTTAGCACTTAATTCGCGAAAAACTCCGGAAATAGAAGAAGACATGGACTCTTCGTGTTATCTCTTCTCAATGCAAATGCAATGCAATGCAATGCACACAGCGACAGAAAATATAAACTACAGTGGACGCCGCTTATAAGACTCACTTTGGGACTGGCAAAAAGTGAGTCTTATAAGCGGATGAACCTTATAAGCGAAGGGAGAAAAACAAGATTTTAGAATGTACAGGGTTTGTCCGGAAAGTAATGTCAGTGAATTTTTTTTCCCGAAACTGTACGCGCCAGCCCGCGCTTTACGTGCTGGGATTGTGGTGGGGGGGATCTGGAAACCACGACAATGCGCCTTCGCACACCTGCTTCCTCGTGGCCGATTACCTCGTCAAGGCAGGCATCGCCGTTGTTCCCCAGCCTCCCTACAGCCCCGATGTGCCCCCCCCCCCCCCAGACTTTTTTTCTGTTTCCGCCCCTCAAAACCCCAATGAAAGGACAGCATTTTGGGTCGGTGAAAAACATTCAGAAGGCTTGCACCGACGCTTTAAAGGCGATTCCGGAAAACGACTACCGTGCGGCTTTCCTGGGTGGAAAACCCGCTGGAACGGATGTGTGGACGCAGGAGGAATGTATTTTGAAAGTTTCTAAGATTTGTACACATAGAACCAATAAAAACCATTTTTCAAAGCTCACTGACATTACTTTCCGGACAAACCCTGTATGTACCTATGTATGTAATACACAAACTTTATTATACCTGTGAATAGACATAATACAACACAATAGCGTGTTATTTACTTATAAAAAAAGGTAACTTTTCAAATACATACGTACAAACATACATAATCAGTTCAAAGTTTAAGATGGTTTAAAGAAATTTCTTATTTTTGTTTGTTTTTTTGTTACTTTCCATCATTTTAATTATGTATTTTTCATACTGTTTTTGGCGATTTTGAGTCTTATAGGCGACTGAACATTATATCCGGAGTCTTATAAGCGGCGTCCACTGTATGTCGCACTTTTTCATTGTGCAGTTCAATGTTTCTTTGACACGTACTGTCTAGCTGAGCTTCAATATTTACTTTTACAAAAACCGTAAATTACACATTTTTCGTATGCTGCGCAACGCATTTCGGCCGCCTAAACGATTTAAATTAATCAATCCTATTTCCGTCTATAATTTTCTAGAAAACATCGTATTCGTGCAATTGGATTCGTAAATTCAACACACGACAAATTGGCCTGGCTGTTAGCGAAACCGTCGTCCCCAACTGAAATGCCAAACATCGGAAAGTCATTACGGGATACTTAAAAGCAAGGAACTGGAAGCCACGCCCATAAAATTCATCCAGTTTGTTCCGCAATTCGAGCACCCCATTCGGTTCGCCGTAAAATTAAACCTTTTATGGACTCGACACTTTAGACCGGACACAACGTAGGCATTACGTTTTTATGCAAATAGGGGGCGCAAAGGTGAGCTGTTCAACGGAAGTTTAGTAAATTTGAGAACCAATTTGTAACAATGAATTTCCTCGTCGTGTATGTACAGTGTGTCCGAATTATAATTCCCGTTTCATAGCAATCGTTTCTTGATATGTTTAACATATTTAAAAATAACGTAAAAAACGCCAAAGCAAACTTCTTTCACATCCAATTTTTCCATATTTAAAAGAGAAAGAGAACTTTAGGAAAAATAGTCGTAGAGAAAAGAAATTGTTTCTTGTTCCGAGCCCTATGAAAAAAATAAATCGTAGCGCTTTCAGGGTTTCTTTGGGACACTTTAAAGTTGCAGTCAGTATTTTTAGTCTAGCAATTATTTGCAAAGTTATGTCAAGTTATGCAAATATCCCTAAAAATAAAATTTTTTAACAACAAAAAAAAAAGGGGGGGCCCCCCGGCCCCCCCCCTCCCCCCCCCCCCCCCCACCACAGCCCCACCCCCCCACAAAAAAAAAAAAAAAAATTTATTAAAATCCCCACACCACCCCCCCCCCCCCCCACAGGGGAAACCCCCCCCCAGGGGGGGCGGGCCCGCCCCCCTCACAAAAAAAGAGTTTTTTTTTTCCCCACACAAAAACCCTTCCCCCCCCCCCCCCCGGAAAAGGGGGGGGCTCCTTTCTTGCGGCAAGCTCCCCATTTCTCGAAAAAAATTTTTTAGCAAAAACCAATAACCACAACTTGTAAAAGATAATTTGCAGTAAAACCAAACCCCAATTTTTTTTTATTTTTATTTTTTCTATTAATTTATTACCAAAGTAAATAAAAAATTAATTTTTTGTTTTGAACGGCCATAACGAAAAAATCATCGTACAAGACCCAAAAACAAGTCAAATTAAAAGGAATCAATTATTAAAAGATCTCTATGATGACATTATTGAAAAAAGTTTATTGAGGTTCGTGGACTTTTTAAAAGACGGAAAAATCAAAATTTCGAAATTTCTTATTACTCAAAAACTGCTGACGCAAAAATTTTAACTCGATATCCAAAAACTAGAAACTTTGAGGAGGATTAAAATTTGTGATTTTTTCCCTCAATTTCTGCGCCTATTTTTATGTCCAATATGATGAAGATGCTCTCAGTTTGAGACTCGTTGGAACTACCAAAAACAGCATCCTTTGTAATTTAGGTTATGATATTGTCCTAATTCTATTCTGAATTGAAGAATTAAAATTATTTTGACATTCGTGCCGTAACCTTCGAAGATTTGTTTACTTTTTCAAGACTAAAACCAAAAATCCTGGAACAATATATCCAAAAACAGTCGCCTCTTACTACGCGTCGCCACTGGTATGTACTGTGCGGCCATATTGCAATTTCGTAGCCTCATAGACCTCTCAATTCATCATCCTTCCGAGGGTGTTAAATGTACAATGAAAACTCAAGATTAAATTGAAAACTGCAGGTTTGTAGAGAACATAATAAGCGAGAATAGATGAATTGCATTTAAGATCTGTTTCCACCTTTTACAATGTATGTGAGATTATCAGATACTTTGTTATTCTCTTTATTTAACTTTGGTAAGGAAATTATCTGCTATTCGAAGTGTGTGGTGTTGATGCCGGTGGCTTTATTCGAAAGTTTCCATTATGTAGTCTCTGTTATCTTCCGCCGGGTTTATTGTTTCATTTGTGCTTCTTATTGTGGGTACGTGGAGGGTGTTACGCGCTGGATGAGCCCGATATAAGCACCTCAAACAATACCTGGAGCAAAGATGTTAAGCAGGAGAAGCTTGTTTCCTACTGTCATCAGATTAAAATAAAAGCAACTTGCATTTGTTCAAACTTAGTTTTGGTTTTGTTGTCACTATTGTGGAAACTACCTTATAAAACGCAGGTCAGTCAACTTAATGCAGGAAAAATTAAAAGCTAAGATTATTGAATGTTTCAAAAAATAATGCCACATTCAAAAAATCTATAGTTTTTAAGATATTCTAACTTAAAAGCGAAAAATACATTGCTTTTTGACATATTTGAGGTTATGTAGCACCGCAAGTACAAGTTCCTTTCTCTTTCAAATGCTGTCAAATTTGCTCAAATATCTTGTTTTTTTTGCCGGAGATATCGTATTTTGAAATTTTCAAGATATTTGCACAAAATCAACAGCATTTGGAAGGGCAATAACAGTACTTTAAGACACTTGTCTCGTTTTTTGAAAAAAAAGAATGACGATGTTACATAACCTCAAAACTGTAAAAAAAAGGCAGTTTTTACATTTTTAGGTTAGAATATCTCAAAAACCTTACTTGTTTTCCAAATTTCCATGGTCACCATATTGAATTTTTCACTTAAATAAATGAAAATATAACATCAAATTTGATTTCAGCTACTTCGAGAAAATAGAAAATGACTGGTCAATTTTTACCAATCAATCAAATGGTCAATCATTGAATTTATCGAAATTTCGCAATTTTCGTCGCCACATTGCGTCCGCAATAAGGAATATAATTGTTATTTTTATTTTTATTTTCTATAAATTTCCAGAATATAAAAGTTCATGAAAGTTCCATATACGCTATTGTAACTTTAGTCAACTCTAGTCATTTTGAAAATCTGAATGAGCAGGTCTTTTGACATAAGGAAATATTGACTTGTTATTGGTTTTTAAATAGTTTTGACGTTTCTTAATAAAAACAACAATCCTTTGAAATACACGTGTTCCTAATGGGTTTTCAGGTATAGGGAAAATCACACTCATGAAAATTTCAAAATGCGATATCTCGGCGAAAAAAATAAAAGAGATTTGAGCAAACTCAACGGCATTTGAAAAAGAAAGACTTGTACTATAAGATCTCACACATGATTTTTTGGAACGAAAATATCACATTGCTACATAACCTCAATTATGTCAAAAAGCAGTGTTGTCTAGAACAATACTGATTTCATGAACTCAGAAACAACTATTGGTTGTCCAGGGGCACAAAATATTCCAAATTTTGCAGGGTAGGTCATATTTGTCATCTTGTCACTTGATTGAATCGAATATTTTATTTAAATAAAATCTAATGAAACTATTCCTTATGGCAAAGGTTATTAGTTCAATATTGGTCAAACTAAAGAAAATAAAGGACGTATAGCAAGATATAACAAGATAAAGTATTAGTCCCATCACCTATCCTTGGGGCACACCTAACAAATTAACGTAATTCGTCAAAGTACTTTTTAATACATCTGGAATACAAAAAGTTGGAGGATTTAGTTTATAGCAGACAGACATCTACATTACCGCGAGTGGGCTGCTTTTTCCATCCCGTACAAGTTTTGAGTTACCGTTAAACGCCCTGGTTTGAGATATGAAGTTCGCAGATAATGACTTGCCTCGGGCACAGCCGATGCGTCACCCCAAATGCCCTGGTAGAGTTTTCCGCCCCATTGCGTATTCCACCTACCTACGTACATTGGCGGATACCCAGATCGGTCGCGAGGGGTTATCCCCCAATAAAGGGGATGTTTTAGCGCATATTTGCTGGAAAAAGGGAGCAGGGAAGAACAATTTATACCTCTTATCTGTTGAAACTACAGGTGGGAAAGGACTAACGAAAATGTAAATAATAAGGGAGGCTTAGGTGAAAATATAGAAGATCTCTATAGGAAGCACATCCACTGAGAAAAGAAAGTTTTCACAATAAGAATCATAGCTGATTTGTGGTTTATTTCACTGAATAAAAAAACTTCTTGAAACTGATAAAAATTACTTTTATTTAAAAATATTTTTAAAATGAATATAGTTTGATTCACATATTAACAAATTAAATTGTATCGGTGACATTCCCTTATACCAATCAATTAGAGATAATCGATGATGCATGCCTTTCTCTGTCTGCTAGACTGCTACGTTAGCATCGGCAATAGTCATATTTTACTCTTGAACATTTTTTCCATCCAATTAAACATATGTATACTGTCTAGAATATTAAAGAAATAGAAATACTTCGTTTATCGTTGAGAGCAGATAAATTATTTTTTAAAGAGATTTATTTATTAACCCAAAATAAATTGGCCAGTTCGATAAAAAGTCACATTTTTATTTCAAATCGCCAGACACGGCTAATTAGATTTTACTTAAAGTGATGTAACTCTAAAACAGTTGGCCCAAACATAGACATATATATTTTTGGAATGTGGAAATTAAGTTGATTTAAAAAATGACTTTTTGAAACTCTTTGTTTATATTTTGCAATAATATTTTGTTTTTTTTTTGATATTAAAAATTTTCTGGAACAATCCTACAATTTTAAAGAGGTGGCAATGTATAAAGAAAAATCCTGTAAACATAAAACATGTTTAAGTATTTTATTTAAAGAAGAGAGAGATTTCCATTTTAAGAAATCTGTCTTCCCACTAGTACACAAAGAGAAGAGTTTCTTTGTAGGTAAAAGAATATTCATGTGTGGAAAAAGTATTTCATCAAATGTTCATTGTACAACCCTCATCACTCACACAAGGTGCACTCTCCGCCTCTAAACCGAAACTGATACGGTATCCACCTCGAGTCGCCGATTCCTTTTTTTCTCCGTCGAAAACACCCAGACGTCTCAAATTACCGCCCCCTGACCACGATTAATCAAATGCGACCGGCAAATACCGAGCGGCAGCGCACTCAATCATTAATTAAATCTCGTGGAATGCTTTCTGTGCCTGTATGTCAACGGAGAATCGCGCGCTCAAAGATGAAATGGCGGCTAAGCGCTCGAAATCCCGGCCGCCATTAGTTTGTCGATGTGCCGGGCTGATTACCTGCCATCGTCGTCACGCCGTCAGGGCTCCGGCACAATCATAATCGGCCCCGCTGTCTGGAAATGAAGCGCGTATGCGGTCGCCGTACTCGCTGATTTGCGTAATTCGGTCAAATTGGATTAGCGGCGTCGGGAGAATTGTCTGGCGCGTCTAACGCGGCGGCGGACACCGGTGTCTCTTCGGCGGACACCTGAGTCGGTGCGGCGGACACCGGTGTCCGCTCTGTATTTTGTTTCTGCACGTCAAGTACAATGAATTTAAATTTCATTTATTTATATTACAGCACTGATTTGAATTATATTTGAACACTAGCATTGGTGATAAATTTTTGATCTAGTTGATGATTTTTTTGAGAGTTGAGAAATGAAAATTATTTATACTACAAAGTGCTAAAGTATGAGCAAAATAATTCAATATTGAAATGTTCTGCAGTGCCTACGCATATAGTATGAATATGGAGAAGGGGGTGTCAAATTAATCCTAAGCAAAAGATAACGAAGCTGTAGGTTGTTTCCGACAAAATGTAGAATTAATACGCGTCAGTTGGTAAGGCATGTTCCCCAGATGGTTGAGATTATATTAAATTTAGATTGAATACCTTGTAAAGACAGATATACACAAAAGCACAGGAGGGGCCATCTTATCATACATCAATACACACAGCTGGTGTTGCAAACTGCTCATGTGATGTAATATGTATGTAAAATATCATATAGCATCGTTTTGCTGAATATGGTACCTTCACAAATATCTTTTAGAGTAAATAGTTTTTTTTTTATTTTTGTTTTGTTTTTTAGATATTTTTTAAATAGAACCCCTTTTTTGTAACTTTTTTTGGAAGAACTCTCCCCTGTCTTTTCGACTTTTCACTGTAAAGTTTTCGAAATATTTAATTTTCTTATTTAAATACTTCGAAATTAAAGTTGTAATAATTGAATTGGAGCTTATTTTTGAAACAAATTTCGTTGAAATCAATGTAACATTGTTTTATTATTTAATAAGCACAGAAAAAAACAGAGCAAGATAACAATCAACTGCAAGTTGGAAGATGTCTGACTAATTTTGATGATGTTTGAACTTGTTGTCTAAGATTGGAATTTAGTGTGTAATAGAAATGAGAGCATTCTATAAACATGAAGAGGATCACTAATCCCATGATCGACGATACAGCTCGTTTTAAAGTTTCTCAATTTACCTTTCGCCTTCGTTGTTCTGAAATCCCACGAAACCTTAGGACAACTTCTTTCTGTGCATTGTAATAACATCGCCACCGCACGACAACGGTATACACAATGAAGTTACTTTGTATTGTGTAGCTCCGCGCCGGGGAAGTGGAGACAAAGGAAGGATTTTATCTGATTGCACGAACGCGCTCCTTTTCCGCCTCGTGTTATTTTTTATTCCACTATTTTTAATAGCTGAAGTGCGCGCTTGTTAGGAGTTCGGAAAAAGAAAAAAGGGGCGCAAATACAAGGCGTGACTATTAAAAACCCCCTTGGCGGTCTCTACACCGCTGCATACGACTTTTCCATTGTTGAGAGCAGTGCTGGAAGTCCGCATCTGTCAGCTGGTTCAGAACCTCCGTTGCTTTTGCTTTAACCGCTTCCACACTGTCAAATCTTGTCCCTTCAGCGCCGATTTAACCTTGGGAAATCAAAATAGTCACAGGGGGCAAGGTCGGGCGAGTATGGTGGATGTTCCAACATAGTAATGCCGTATTTTACAAAAAACGACTTCACAGACAAAGCAAAATGAGTCGGTGCATTGTCTTGGTGAATCTTCCATGATTTGGTCTTCCACAAATCGGGTCTTCGTCTTCTCACAAGATCACGAAGGGCTGTCAGAACCTCGGTGTAATAATGCCGATTGATCATCTGACCCTCAGGGACCCAGTGAACGTAAACAATGCCTCGAATGTCAAAAAAGACGGTCATCATGGCTTTGAATTTGGATTTGCTCATCCTGGCTTTTTTTTGCCTTGACGAGTTCGGGCTCTTCCAATGTATGGATTGAGGCCGTCCGGGGCGCGGATCGTCTTCGGTCGTTTCACACCCCTTTTAAACCATTCACAAACTTGTGTACGGGATAAACATTAATTTCCGGACAGTTCTGTTAACATTGTATAAGCTTCTGTAAAAGTTTTTCCCAGTTTAACAAGAAACTTGAAATTAACCCGTTGCTCCATCTGAACACTTAACATTTTTTCGACGCATCACTGGTGCGTAGACTAATTCAAACGACTGCTACAGTCAAACTGAGCGACCCACTGTGTTGTCCAGCGAGCTTAGAGTGGGAAAAGTATCACCAGACAAAGTTCTGTTCAAACTTGTCGCGACACGTTCGCAGTTAATTATTAATTACTAGTTGTGTATACATTTTTTTGGATCGTCAAACGCGGTAGCAGACACCGATGTTTCTTTGGAAGACGCTTGTGTCGATGTAGCGGACACGGGTGTCCGCTTGGTATTTTGATTTCTGTACGCAAAAGAACATCTCTTCAATTTAATACCAGAGTACAACTCTGTATAATCAAATAAGATAATCATTCGACTGTATTGGAATTTAATTTGCCTTGCGCTTCCATCCACCCGACTGATTGTAAACAAAGATTAATACAGAATGCGCCTGTTGACGAGACGGTCGCTGGTAATATCGCCGCGACGCGACTGCACAATTCGTTTTTGTCGTTAAACTTATTCAACATGGCGCGATTACTGCGAAAACTCCAAAATGGGCCATTATAATTTTAATTAAAGATATATAGTTCGTCTTCCAGTGCTCGCGGATATCTGATAAATCAAATTTAACTTACACAAAAAGATTTCTAAGTAGTCGAACGAAAAGAGAGAAAAACAATGCACGAGATAAATAAGTTTTCGGTCGAGATGATGAACAAGGGTGTTTTACAGACTGTAGAGCGGACTGTTTGGACGTTGGTTGTAATAGGAGCAAATAAAAATAAATTGTTGCTTCAGTACTGAGCCAAATTCAGTCAGGTGCCTTAATAATCGATAGTTCACACATTTATAATTTTATTTTGGGTTGACTATTTATACTTTATAATATTTATTTTGCCCCACTTTACCCCAGTAATTCACGTCGGTGACGTTTATTATTTTTCTGTTTATTATTTCGATCTTATGAACCATACATATTTTCTCATAAAATGTAAATCAGGTCATAACCTTAATATTCCCAGCTGTTCTGTATTTAAGAAAGTTTGTCATTTTTTTTTTTAAATAAATTTATAGAGATTGTTATACTTTGAAAACTACACAGAGAAAATAAATTCGTTTAAATATAATAAATACCTATTCTCGATATTATATCCATATAAATTAAGTTTATATGTGGGTTTATGATGTGTTTTTATATTTAATTGATATTGTGTGCCCCCGCGGAAGCCCGGTATTTAACCCCTTAATTTCGTGAGACGGGATCTAGAATTAGAGCTTCCATCTACTCAATTGGACGATGTCTGAGGGCTCAATATTATCTCGGAACGACGTTATTTCTTTCAAATTTATTTCTCAGATCTGGCCGAAACTCCGGATTAAAGGGATATGCTTTGGCGTAGAACAAAGCATCGAAATAAAGCTCCATAAAATAAGAAGAAACTCGGTTTACAGTACGACTATACAACAGTATAGAAATATAAAATTCACAACTTAATAGTGAGAAGTACATTTACAATTTCTTTCACAGAATAACTGTCCACAACAAAGTTGAGAGAGTAGGATTATCATAGGATAACATCTGTAAATACTTTGTGTATAAGCGTCTCAAAATTACCAGTTGAATGTTTCATTTTGTATCAATTTTTCCTTCATTTAAAATCACTAGCGCCTTCGCCAAAATTAACAAAACGATGGATATTCTCAAATATGGCGAACGCGCCAGTAATAGGGATTTTAAAGGTTTTACAAGCTAATATTTCAACAGTATGTTCGTTGGGTTTTTGCGATTATAATGAAAAAATAATGGAATTCAACTTGTACCAACGATTATTCTGCTAAGAAATTTGTTAAAGTTTAACAAATCAGTTAAAACAGTGCTATATGCTATTACTATTTTTTGGGCCTTATTTTGTATACGTAATTCATAAGATTAACAGTACATCAGTTAATATGGTGATGGATCTTATTCGTACAAAGAGAAGACCAAAACTTAAAAAAAGCTAACAATTCACTTCTAACTTCAATATTCAATTTCACCTAAACTCGTTTAACACTTTCATTGTAGCATGCTGAATATAAACTTTTTCAATTGGGTCTAGTGAATCGATTTGTGGCAAAAATAATTCCCATACTTATTTATGTACCAAAATAATGGAAGCAAAATGTTATTTATAACAGAATTTCACTTCAAGCTTCAAGTTTTTATATCACCGAAATCATTTGAAAAAAGTCACTCAGATACATATTAATGGTTTCTGCAGCTTACAAAAAACACAACTGCATTTTCCCACACTATGTGGATCTATTACATTAAATGAGTCTGCTTACTTTAATCTATATGCAAATTTTAAAATTGGATCTGAGAATTTGAATATGAAAGGGAAGCAACATTTTTTAAACATATCAACCACGTACCATGGCTCTCAATAAAATATCAAAGTGAATTTGAAATTCCAAATATGAGATTACTTCCGGTGAAATGTAACGTATTGAAAATATGAAAGAAGTGACCAACATTTACTCTTTTGTACGTTGTCTTTTCCATTTAGTTTTCCATCATTAATACTCTTAATATACAGGGTGATTAAACGTTCTGGGAGAACTATGAATGATATGGAGCTGAACATTTCTAACTGGGGTTTTTTGGGGGATGCTCTACAGATTTAAAATAATGGCGGCTTTCGGACAATTCCGAATTCCCGAAAATGAGTAGGTATTGGAGAAAAATGGTCGCACAGAAAATTAAAAAAAATTTAATTGTAGCTCCAAGTATCTAGTTTTTGGATCTGAACTTCGAAATTTTTAGCGTCAGCGATTTTCGAGTAATCCTAGTAAAACCACCGACAAAAAATTTTCGAAATTTGTTTGTTATTTTTTGTGGTCTACGAACTTGAAATATTTTTTTTTGCACTTAACCACCATATGGATCAGATAACTTGATTATTCAGCTTCAATTCCTTTTTTTAAAGACTTTGATTCGATCATTTCTCGCCGAGATATCGGACTTTGAATGGAAGAGGATCATTTTGTGTTTAATTATCGATATCTCAGCAACCAATGATCGCACTAAAAAGTTAAAAGGTGGGTTTCGAGAACTCGAATACATTCTCTACAAGAATTAGCCATTGGTTCTTCGAAACATTTTTTTTCCATTCTTTACTTGAATTTGAAAAAAACAAAACAAAAAAAAGGGCTTTTGGTGGTTTTTTCGGAAAAATCAAACGCTGAATCAAAAATATTGAGGAAACCACTGATGTTAAGTGTGTTTTACAGTTCAATATACCCACAAAAAACCCTACAGAGAAAAAAAACATTTTTTTGAATTTTTTTTTTCAAAAAATTAAACTCTGCGATAAAAATGTAACGAAAAAATGATAAAAATGTTTCTCATTTTGTCAAAGATTATGAGCTTTTTTGGATAAAATAACATGATCCTTTAATTTTTTCAAAAATTCAATCGAGTAAAACAAAAAAACGGCTCTGGATTGAATTGAATCTCTGTAGGGTTTTTTGTGGGTATATTGAACTGTAAAAGGCACACTTAATATCAGTGGTCCTCGATACTTTTGATTCAGCGCTTGATTTTCCGAAAACACCACCAAAGCCCTTTTTTGTTGCCTTTTCAAATTCATGTAAAGAATGGAAAAAAATGTGCGAAGAACCAAAGGCTAATTCTTGTAGAGAATGTATTCAAGTTCTCGAAACCCACCTTTAACTTTTTGTGCGATCATTGGTTGCTGAGATATCGACAATCAAACACAAAATGATCCTTTTCCATTCAAAGACCCATATCTCGGCGAGAAATGATCGTATCACAGTCTTTAAAAACAGGAATTGAAGCTGAATAACCAAGTTATCTGATCCATATGGTGGTTAAGTCAAAAAAAAAATTCAAGTTCGTAGACCACAAAAAAGAACAAAAAAATTTCGAAAATTTTTTTGTCGGTGGTTTTCTTAGGATTACTCGAAAATCGCTGACGCTAAAAAATTTCGAAGTTCAGATCCAAAAACTAGATACTTGGAGCTGCTATTTACTTTTTTTTAAATTTTCTGTGGGATCATTTTTCTTCAGGTTACGGCCTGTTGAAGATCACCTAAAAATTAGGAATCTTTTTTTGATCCCTTAATTTTTTCCACTAGTGTATTCGTTTCTTTCGAGAATATGCGTATTTCAGCGATGAAAAGAAAACCCTTGTGTAAAAAATATTCTAGCGTTCTTACCCTTTCCTAACGAAATTGCTGATGTAGTGTATGAGCGTCTTGGAGACTACAGCGTCGCTGTGGCTGTAGTTGTGGGGAAAAAACGGCCCGCCTCCGATCAAGGGCAACCCCAGGATAAAGGGAAGGTCCTCGCCCCGAACGCTGCCGGGCCTCTAGAAATGAAAACGGCGAATTAATGCAACGATAACACTAGCCGCAAGGGATAAAATTACAGTTGGCGGCTTTCCGGCGTTCTACACTGAGAAAAACATTGCCTTATAGTGAATAAATCGGTATTATATAATTTATTTAATATTTCCAGGACATATTTAGTTGAGGACAAAATGTATACTTAGTTGTAACATTAAAAACAAAAAGTACAAAGCAAAGGCCGAAATATTCACAATATTGAAATAACGGTGCAATTGAAATATTAATACATTACAAAAGAGATGAGCAAACTTTCATGTTTTGTCTAGTGAGGCCGGGGGCAAAGCTACTTTTAATACACTGTAGTTTACGATAATGTAAATTATAGGTACATATAGATAAAATTCAGATATATATCATTCATACAAGGCCATCTTCATGAACCGATGAAAATGGCAGTAGAATACGGGATCTTGTGCGTTCAAATCGTTGGTTGACGATAAGAATGATCTGGGAAGAGTTAAATTTGATTCACACTACTGTTCATCAGATTTTGACTAACGAATTGGGAACGAGAAAAATCTGCGCAAAAATGGTTCCAAGAACAAAAGAACATGGTGAGGAAGGTGCCTTGACATTTTGGAATCGATTGAAAATTATCCCCATTTTATGGAACGTGTCATTACTGGTGATGAGACTTGGGTGTTTGAATATGACCCGGAAACCAAGCGCCAAAGCATGGAATGACACACTTGAAACTCTCCAAGACCCAAAAAAAGCAAGAATGAGTAAGTCGAAGATCAAACGCATGCTGATTTGCTTTTTTGATAGCCAGGAAGTTGTCCACAAAGAGTTAGTGCCTCCAG
This sequence comes from Aromia moschata, assembly GCA_029963805.1. Lineage (NCBI taxonomy): Eukaryota > Metazoa > Arthropoda > Insecta > Coleoptera > Cerambycidae > Aromia > Aromia moschata. The sequence continues at coordinate 4,591,892 of JAPWTK010000015.1, read as the reverse complement.
GCCAAACAGTATATCAACACTTTTACAGAGAGGTTCTTGAAAAACTTCGAAAAAGGGTCACTAAACGAGTTTTTAGCCAGTAAAAACATTCATGTAGCTGCTCAGTACAAAAGTAGTCCATTTTGAGTCATAAAAATGACGTTTTTTGACGATTTTTGGCTATCGCACAAACCTGTGAACTTTACCACCAACCGTCACCAAAATGACTGATGTTAAAGTCGTATACCTATGTATATATAAAAAAAACTTTTAATTTTTCATCTTTAACGCTGATTGCTTTACACTCGTTTACACTGTTAAAATATATCGAATGTCGTCTGAGGATTTGATAAATTGATACGATTTATCACCCCGTTCAGGCATGTTCAAAGCCGCCTGCGTCTAAATTGAAATGATCCTAGGCGTGATGGGTACGCAAAGAGGCAGTAAGCCGTTTTAAATGAGCCCCTAGTTCGTCATTCGAGTAAGTTAGAGCTGATAGTGGAAACTGGCATGGAACTGCTCCCGTTTACGTTATGTTTCAATGTAATTATGCTTCAATGTATCTTAAGGATCTCCCATAATTCACGTAAAATTTGAATTTGCTGCCATTTGTGAGGTAAAATTTTGGCAATCAAAAAAAAGATAATAGTTTGACAGCTGACAGTTTAGTGTTAGTAAAAATGGAGCACTATACGAAAGAGCAATGCGCTTTCATTGTTGAACAATATTTCAAAAATAATGAAAGTTTGGCTGCTACAGTTCGCAAATTTCTTACAAAATATTGTTCTAGAGGGATATTAATCCATTATTTTTTATCTGTGGAATATATTTTTGAATTTTTTAAATATGTTTGGTTCAACTTTAGAAACTCCCTGGCTCAGTTAGTCATGTGTATAAATCGATATATCTAAAGACTTTCCCTTGGGACTGGAAGATTAATAATTTTAGAACTATACTTCTGAAATTACAGAGACCAAGAAAAATGCCATCGAGCGGAAGATAAACTATCAAGAAGTAGCTACAACTCAGTTTTGTAAATATCATAAAAAAAAACTAATTCGAAATAGAACGTACTAAATATCTTTATTTTTCTAGAAGTTTCCTGATTGTTCTCCCCTCAATAACAAAGTTTACACATAAAAATAAGAGGATAATCTTGCAAGGATGAACTCGTACTAAGGACTGAAAAGGGCTATCTTAATGGAATGAATTTAACTTGGAACGAAGTTAAGCATTTTCTTTTGTTTTAAACGATCTCTAATTTCTGTTTCGTGTTCATCATAATTTGTTTTATCTTAATGGATATTAACTTTCCTCGTTTTTTTTTTTTTAAATTAAATAGAGAATCAAAACAAAATAGCTTTTGTAGGTATTAAGACTAACATCATATTTAAAAACCGAAGACAAATGAAATACAGTAACACAAAAAAAATATATAACACAAAGATTACTTTCAAGGTCCTAATTATTGTTGGAGAGCTAAATCGAAAATTTGAGTTTAGTAATTATATCACTTTGCATTTTATTGAATCTGTGGCATTTTTATGCAAGTTAATTACATTTTTATTTTTCTATGCAAATTAATTACATACAAGTATATATATGTTTTTATTTTATTTTGTGTAAAAGAGACATTAATAACTTGAAAGATAACTTAAAATTCGTTGAAAAAAAGCCGTCTTATGTATTGTTAGGTATACAGAATTTGACACCATGTTATCCTGTTATGAATGTTAGTTTTAATATTAGATTAATCACTTCTCTCAGTGTATGTCAAATAAATCACTTCTCCCAGTGTGATCAATATTGCTTGATTAGATTAGGAAAACCAACCTCACGTTGCAGAACCAAAAGAAATGTATGTTGACTGTTGTTGAATGAAATTTTTTGTACCGCTGTATAAGTCCGGCGAATATCGGACACAAATTAATTCGCGATTTTTCTTTATTGCAGCGAAAAAATTTAATTTCACCGGTCGACTTTCGAATGACTGTAATATTACGGATTGGTATCCGTTCTCCCAACGATCCGTTTTCAGTAGATTAAATTTTCTGCAGCCCTTAAATTATGCACAGTGTAGGTTCAATGCTCGGATCTCAAACCCATGACAAGAGAGAGAAAAAAGTGGTTGTTAACGGCAATACACAAATAATTTCAAAACGAATTCATTGCAAATCTATATTAATACGAGATTTCGCATTTATGTAAATCAAACGATTGTACACTCAGCGTTACGCTTTCAATCTGCTATTCAATTGACAAAAACCAATATAATAACATTTTATCCACATAAAATATGAAATTTATTCATATACATGTTTTCAACTTGCAATACTGTAACATGATCATTCGAATCAAAATCAGTTATACGCTATTGTCCTACAGTGCACACTCTACTGTTACTATGTAGGTACTTTGATATGGAGGATATCCTGTTATGTGTTCAGTTTGCACTGCTGTAGAGTATCTGTAGGATATAAAATTAGTTACAGGTAAGAACGCCATTTCGATATTTTCTTTGTATACGCTACCATGTGGCTAAAGTCCTATTTCGTGTAATTAACTTTTAGAGGATTATTGTCTTCCAACATCGGACTAGTTGTACGTTGTGAACGTAATTCTGTGGTTACCAGAATTCTACAGTATGCACGTTACCCTCCCCTGGACGTGTCACCTACTGATATTGCTGTACTGGGTGTTTGTGGAGAAGTGCCGTGCCCTCAGAGTGAGGTAATTAGTTTTCTTATGTTTTATTGCACTAACTTTACGTAGTTTTGGGTTAAGTTCTGGCCACTTAGAGTGCCTTCGTTGTGTACAACAATTTTTTTCTTTAGGGTCGTTGGTACGGGTTCTTTAGTACGGGTTCTTTAGTACGAGTTCCTTGGTACGGGTTCCTTGTTACGAATTTTGAGTTGACGAGTTCCATGTGTGGATCTATTGTGCCAAGTTTCGAGCGCTTGGTTCGAGCATTCGAAGACTGGGGTTGAGTTCTACGTTCCCCGAGGTAGGAATCACGTGAGTGTGCCATTCCGACTGAAATTTATTCCACCTTATAATATGTTATACCTACTATTGATATTTTACATCGCAGTCTGCAGATAATTATTGCGATTTATTACTTTTATGGCCCTTTAACACCTATAATATTTTAGTACGTAAATGTAAACCAACGGTAGGTACCTGCGGAGAGTATTTTGGTATATTTTTGTGGTGTTCTTGTCCTTTTAAGGTTACATATTTAGTTTAGAGTGTTTCGTATCGGTGTTAAGGCCGAATTACACCTACTGTCACCACTGTACCTGACTGTGCTGTTTATATTATTAAATCGTGTCTATTGGTGTTTGAAACGCTGTGTTATAGTTTTCCTAACCCCAAAGAACGAAAATATCTATTTGTTATTTGTCTTTTGCTCTTTGTTAACAACAACAAAAATTATATAACAAACTCCTGTCAAACGTATACGTGAAAGTTGTCAATACTTTGTCTGTTTTTGAGACTTCACCACAGGGTATCTTTGTGACATCAAAACTGCTCCTACCTTCCATAATGCGCCGACTGTTAAGTCTATAGTGTTGCTGTTCACGAGTCTGAATGACAGCTGTCAAGAAACTGTGAGAATTCCTAAAAAGGAGTTCAATTCAATTTTGACATCAGATTCGTGATCAGCAATCCCAAGAATTTCGTAAGATGCACAAAATATCGATTTTTTATCTTTTTCGGCAATTTTGACATATTGTTGACAGCTGTCATTATGTCAAATTTCAATTTTGATGTCGCATTCGCGACCGTGGAAATACCAAAAAATGTGCTATAAAATTTTGTCGAAAATTGCACCTCTCAGTTAAAATTAAAATATAGTGCGCGCCTAAAGTATGGAATAAATTCAGTAAATGTGAAAAAAAAAATTTTGGAAAATTTTTGAGGGAACGTCTATTTTCAAAATGTCATTTGTTTTTGAGTAATGACGTCATCAACTTATTTTTCAAGTGGCAACCCCCCATTTTTTTAATTTAATTTGAGAGACCCTTTCATTGTCGATTTAACGGTATAAAAATGTTGCCACCTTACCATAACAAAATTTTTGAGTAAATGACAATTATTGAATCTTACAAAATGAAAAATATATTTTTCACAATAAATCGAGGATTTTTTCCAAAAAATTTTTTGTTTCACATTTACTGAATTTACTCCATACTTTAGGCGCGCACTGTATATTAAATCATATTTAACGTAAATCAAAGTATTATAAAACATAAAATCATCCTCCAAAATCTTCCACGAATAATATTGATTCATTGTCACCACGAAAGAGCTTCTAAACGGAATATTTTCTGCGTACAATACAGTATAAAACTGTGAACGCATATCTTACATCTCTCTTGCAACGCGCAAAGCTATCAATAAAGGGTGTGCCAACATATCAGACAAATAACATTTTTTGTACTGAAAAACTCGCCCTAAAAAACCTCTCATAAAATCTTTTACAGCTCCTTTTAGGGCCGTTTGACTAGGTAGATTGTAGCTACGGTTAAACACATTTATGAAATATTTACTAACATAAAGAAAGCTTGTACACCCCCGGGAAAACCGTCCCTAGGCACCGGACCTGTCGGATTTCATCCCTGGATTGTTGGGTTTTATTTTGTGCTACGTGTGCCCTGCTCGTTATAAAATATTCACGAGTGTTCAGTCATTACGGTATCGGATTAAGGGCTAATTATGAGAAAATCATGAGGAATAAAAATATGCAATAATATATATGGTGTTCCATTTGAAAATTTTAAGTTATAAAAATGTCGTTTATATGTAAGAAGTTGATTATAAAAACTTTTGAAGTACTGTTTAAAACTGTGTCAGTAGGTAAATTAAAAAAAAATCAGTCTCAAGTAAATTTAAAAAAATCAAAAAGTATTTCTGCTCCCACTGTTTGAAAGTTTATTAAATTTTGATAATTTTTTATGACTGTATTTTATTTGCTTCTCACAGAATTATAACTTGTGAAATTCTGGGTCTAATAAGCCCAAGTTAATTAGTTAAGGAGGTATTGCTAAAAAAGTATAATGGCGAAGATTTAAAAAAACCGTGAAAATATTGAAATCTTTTCAAAGTGCTCAGTTTTTAAAAACAGTCCTGAATAAGGTTTCTCGGCGCGATAATTAGGTAAAAAATAGTAGAAATGGATTGTGCATGTTTTGGATAAAATTGGTATGTAGGAACCTTAGTAAAAAAAATCGATAAAAGTGCCGAAAACAGGTTTTTTTGCGGATTAAGGGATGAAAAATAACTTTTTTCGTAAAACAAAAAATATCACGTTGTAGCGCTTGAAAAAAAACGAAAAAAATGAGTTTTTGGTGATCAAAATCAAAATCGGTTTAGAAGTTTTTGCACAAAAAAAAAATAAAACCGATGACAAATGCCAATTTTTTTAAATCGAATTACAAGGGTTCTAATAGTCGCAGAAATTCTTCTGCGCTCGAGGCAACGTGACGCTTGATTTTCAAACGCGTTTTTCAGCCGATTGAATGAACCTCTCCCACAAGTCACGATAATGGATTTGTAGGGAATTTAATGACGAGTAATTTAAGCCCAGGAAAAATGTTCTATGACCATTTTTCGGCTTGTTCAAGCCGTTTTTCGAAAATACCTTTTTTTTAGTTTTTTTCGATTTATGCAAAAAGTTCTTATTATTTTTGCATGAATCTTATTTTCTTACTGCAGATAGGCACGATCAAAATCTACAATTTAAGCCAAAGCAGAAGTTTCTGCGACCATTAGAACCCTTGTAATTCGATTTCAAAAATGGGCATTTGTCATCGGTTTTTATTTTTTTTGTGCAACAACTTCTGAACGATTTTGATCACCAAAAACTATTTTTTTTTTCGTTTTTTTCAAGCGCTACAACGTGCTATTTTTTGTTTTACGAAAAAAAAAATATTTTTTCTTCCCTTCACCCACAAAAAAAAGGTTTTCGGCACTTTTATCGATTTTTTTACTAAGGTTCCTATATACCGATTTTATCCAAAACATACACAATCCATTTCTACTATTTTTTACCTAATTATCACGTCGAGAAACCTTATTCAGGACTCTTTTCAAAAAATAAACTATCTAGCCTGGACCAACTCTTTAGATCTCCTTTTAAAATTAATCCAAGAACTTTGAAAAAGATTTAATATTTTCGGAGTTATTCACGTTTTTTTTGAAAACTTCGCAACTCTATTTTTTAGTGAGATTTTTTTCAGACAATAAATACATTACCTGCAACTTGAACTTATTAGACGCATAATTTTGTAAGCTGTAATCACATCAAACACAAAAAAAAACAAAGCTGTAGTACAAACATTATCAGAATTTAAACAACTTTCAAAAAGTGTGAATACGTTTGCTGCTCCCTGTATGTGTATAATTTTAATAATTCAACTCCAGCAAAATATACCGTTATTACATTAAAAGTTGCACGAATATAAAACTTTCAAGCCAGCAACATAACGAATATAAGAGCAAAAAGCTCAAACTTCACGTTTTATTAGAGTATAAAAACTTCTAGTTAAATCCGTTATCTTCAAGTTATCCGCCTCTCTTAAAACACGGGTATTAATGTTAATAATACCGTGAACGCGTTTCCATAATGTTCAGAAATCGTGAGATAAATATTATATTAAAAGGAGCAGTTAAGGGGATAACCCTTGCTTTTAAAGATTTGTTTGTAATGCAGATGATAGATGAAATTATACTGCGTATGAAGAATATTTTTGTAAGGAGTGCTGCAATTCTTATAAAAGTTATATTCTTCTTCCCATGGTGACTCTTCCCTAAAAGTAGCACTACAATACCGGTTGTGGCAACAATTTTGTTAGGTAAATTATATTTTAAAGAGATATTTTTAACTACGACAATACACTAATGGAAAAAATTAAAGGGTCAAACAAATTTTCCGAATTTTTAGTGATTTTTCAGAATGCTGTATCTCAGTGAAAAATGGTCTTATCGAGGTCTAACAAAAAGCATTTTGAAGCTTCATGTTTCTAGTTTTGATATATTTCGGCAAAAAAAATTTATTTCTCACACAACTTCCTAAAATTGCACGAAACATGTAGCTCTAAAAATTTTTTTGCCGAAATATCTCAAAACTAGAACCATGAGGCTTCAAAATGCTTTATGTTAGACCTCGATTAGACCATTTTTCACTGAGATACAGCATTCTGAAAAATCACTAAAAAATTCGGAATTTTTTTTGACCCTTTAATTGTTTTCACTAGTGTATCTTGTTACGTTTGAAGTTCACAGTGTGGAGTTACTGTTTTCATCATTTCCATCGGCATTCTAGCAGATACGTACTAATTACAACCCTAACGTATCCTGAAAATCTAGAAGAACGCTTTCGTGCTGTCATGAAAGCGGAGTGAATTTCCCACTCGCTAATTAAAGATTTTCGGTTACAGTTCAGCTGGAATTACAGGCTGGAGCCGGAGGGCCGTCAATTGAAGGCTATTTAGCTTTAGAGCAGTCTGTGTCATTTTTGCTTTATCTCCGCCAGATAGTTGACCTACTTTAAAAAGTAATTATAGGGTATCAAAATGATTCGTTTCTGAAATAAACACAGTAGTGTGCTAGATGTACCATTGGATCGAAATTGTAACACATTAGTTTTTCTACATACACTGTTATTGATCTAGTTATTCTATTAGTATGACGGAATTATGAGGAAGAATAAACACGTTTAAAACAGGAAAGCGATTTAATTTGGTAAACAAAATTACTCGAACGATATTTATATCCAAATGCAACTAGCGATGGATCGGTGTAAATATAGCCGAAGGACAGATCTAAACAAGTCTAATTCCACGGATTGCCTTCGTTAAAGTAACATCGATTTAAACGGGATAAAGCGCGCAATTAAATTAATTCAAATTGAAATTTGTATTTCAGTGCTCGTTAGCGAATTTCGACATGCGGTTGGCATTTGCTTTAGTAGAAACATTCACTGTTGTTCGATCAGCAAGAGAGATTGTCAGTTATAATTTCGTTTACACAGATTTCAACTTCAGAAATCTCAGAAATGTCCGGGAAATATCTTTCCAAAACGGTTCAGTTAGTCAGGTAGATACTCTGAAGATTTCCCTTTAATATTTTTTTATAGACTACAAAGTACATACATGTATAGTATCAATCCAGTGAATGACCTCCTTTAAAAATTATCTAAATCTTAAATTTAGAATATATTTGTCTATGCAGTGACAAATAAAGGGTCCAATGAGCCCAAGAATTTTAAAAAGAAGTGTATGATGACTTTTGTTGCTTACTGTAGATGATAAGGTTGTATCGGTCATACAGGTCATAAGGATTAAACAGGTCATAAAGGCCACAAAGGTCACGTTCAAACACAACATTCACACTTCAAAAAAATATAAACCACTGTTTTTAGAGACTTAGTAGTAGACTTTAAAAATTTAGTTTGTATATGGGACATTCCACGCCAACTTCGCCACAAAAAAAATTGATTTCTCTGAAACTTTGTATACAGAGTGTCCTCTAATTAATGGTACACACCAAAACCACATATTTCTTATATCAAAATATTAGTAATTAACCAAACATACCTTAGTCCAAAAGTTGATAATAACCAAGATACAGGGTGTCAAAGTTGAAATTTGGTTTTACTTTTTTTCAATAAATTCTGAATAAATAGGAATAATGGCACGAAATTAGAGATTCGGGGTTTTTTTGAGGCGGGAAAGTCAAATTCGTTCATACATTTGACGTCACTAATAGAGAGCGCCACCTCTAGCACATAGAGCTTGTTTCAAAGGACACAACTATTTTGCGGTTCACTGTATCGCTTTGACTATTAAAGACATCGATTCTTCTACATTTTTTACGTAAAAAAGGTCCACTTTCTTGGAGTCGCTATATATAATATATATAGCGATTATATATTATATAACTAATTGCGATATAACGCAAAAAATGGTAATTTTTGCGTTATATCTTGGTACTTAAAAAAAATGTATGAAAACCGTATTATGAGGTTTTTAGGATCTCTGATTACGAATCTGGTGTCTGATTTAGAAAAATCGTTTTTTATGAGGACCCATGGGGCCCTATAACAAAAAATATGATGAATTTCAAATTTTTAAAAAATACCATGGTATTCTATACAAGTATTTGAGTAAAAAAGGTCTCTTGGATTTTTTTCAATTTAATGCGTATTTTTAGAGTAAAAAAATCGAAAACTTTTATAATGGTATTTCTCATTTAATAAAAGTTTTTGAATTTGTTGCTTTAAAAACGCGTTAAATTGAAAAATTGCATAAGACTTTTTTTACTCAAAATTTTACTTAGAATATGGCGGTATTTTTTAAATTCCGTGATTCGTCATATTTTTCATTGTGGGGCCTCATGGGGCACCATAAAAAACGAAATTTTCCTTTTATTCTACGTTAAATTTTAAGTAAAAAATGTCTCTTGCAAAAAAATTATTCAGCTTTTATAAAAAAATTATTCAAGTTTTGCCTTATTATAAAATTCGTCGAGGTTAATCAATTTTTTACTCATTTAAAGTACGCATTAAATGAAAACATTACAGAAGACATTTTTTAATTAAAATTTAACGCAGAATAAAAGAAAATTTTACCGCTTTAGTTGTATTAAACACGTCATATTAAATACTCTTTATTTCCAGTCCAATGCGCGGCTTTGGAAATTAAGAAGATCTCACTTCATTTTTTTTTACTCATTCCCCTTTACCCTCGACTTAACAGTTAATTTTCCCCCGCTTCCCCCACGTCTCACTCCCCCTCCCCCACCCCGCACGGGAAAACATGGCATCGCCGGAGACAAGAGCACGTGAACACAAAATTGATTAAATGTAGGAAATGTTGCGGCACTAAACGAGACCTTATGGAAAGCTAAACATCATTACCCGATGTGAATATTAAACATTTTTTGTGATTAATGGAGCGAACACTTTCTCAAGAATCATTCATCAAAAAGTAATCTTTCTCCGGCGATAAGAGGAGCGGGAAAATTAAAGAAAAAAAAGTGTTTACCGAATGAATATCTACAGTAAAAGTAGATTACTGCGGAGGGTGTCCCTTTTTTTGGTGAGGAATTAAATCGGTAAATACTGCTGGCGTTTGGACGAACTAATCTTAACAGATGGATGATCTGTTAATTTAATTCTCAACTACATAGTGTAGTGAATAGCTATTTTTTAAAAATTAATAATGTCTAAATAGGCTGAAATGTCCAGAACTTAAACTAAGCGAAAAAAAATCTTTCCTGGCGGGTTGATATTTCTCCTTGGTTATGTGATCCACAAAGAGTTTGTACCTGCAGTCCCCACAGTAAATCAACACTTTTACAGAGAGGTTCTTGAAAAACTCCGAAAAAGGGTCATGCGTGTGAGACCAAACATCAAGAACAACTGGATGTTGCATCACGACAATGCACCTTGTCACACAGCCATTTCAGTAAACGAGTTTTTAGCCAGTAAAAACATTCCTGTGGCTCCTTAGCCACCTTATTCGCATGATTTGAGTCTTTGTGACTTTTTTCTCTCCCCGAGATTGAAAAATCGCCACAAGGGATGTCATTTTGGGACCATAGATAACATTCAAACGGTTGTAACCGACAAGCTTAAGGCTATTCCAGGACATGAGTTCCAGCATTGCTATGAGGAATGGAACCGTCTCCAGCGCTATGTGGCTTCCCAAGGAAGTAATTTTGAAGGAGACAATACCAAATTGTAATTCTATTCGAATAAAAAAAAGTCTCTACTTAATTTACACACTTCGTAGACTTAAAGTTTTACGTTCGTCTATTTGTTTAACAATGTTATTTTAGTTTTTGAATGATAGTCCCTGTTAACTCATGAATTTCCTAGTTATTTCTCACATAAATATATAAGTGTAACATATTTTCCATATCCATAAAATGATGCTCTGCTAGATTTTGTTGGAAAAATGTAAGGTAGCCATTTAAATAAAATGTTATTGATCTGTTCTGGAATTAAATTCGAAATTGTATTTCACACATTGTTTACACACTGTACCTATACTAAAATCGACACAAACATTTTCAGTGACTTGAAGAGCCATATTCACCCACGCATATTCTAAAATGAACAGATATTCTGATGTATATTAGTGGACCTTGGCTTCTTTATTTACTCTTCCCTGATCCCGTAAAGGTACATCAAAAGCAGGAGGCCAAAACTCATAGGAATTTCTTGTTATCGAAGACATGATTAAAAACATCCCTAAACATCCGCACTGTACCTTACCCGTTTTATTTACCTTCCTTTACCGTCTCCTCTCCAGAGACTTTCAGAATAATTAAGGACGATTAAGGATAAATAACTAAATGGATAAAATATACCTCTTCCATAATATATTTCATTAGTATTTCAACTCAACGCGAAAACAGACGTTGTATATCGAATTTCCGAGATACAAATTGCGTAATCTAAATTCAATGTTTTGCAGTTACAAGTAAAGTAGAGTCATTAATGATACTCTAAAATAAATTAAATTAAAAGATAAAGCGACTCGCGAAATAACAAAGTTAATTGTCCGTGAGTCTGTAACAAAACTAACTCGAACACAAAAGACAATTTCGTCGGGGTACGTTTGCGAAGGGAATAAGCGCCAGATCTAATAATTCAACCTTTTTACGGTGGAAATTTTATATTCGGCTCGCGGTATAATTAAACAATTTGATTCGTTGAGCCTGGCACGAAGTTATAATTTCGAATTTGAAGTTACCTGGATAATGCATGTGATTTTAATTATGGAAAATTGTTCATTGAGGGTAAATATACGATGATTAAAGGTCGGAAGTCAGTACATGACGTTAATATCAGGGACGGATCTAGGACATCCACTTTTGACATTTTCCCACATGCGGATAAAATATACTCAGTGACATTCCTTAAAATGCGTTAAAAAAATTTTACTTTTATTAATAATGTGTTGTCCCCCATCCCTATTAGTTACACATTCCTACACTATTCGTAGCATTGATTCCAGTAGGTAGTCTACGTATGTTTTCTTGGGGTATTGTGTCCCAAGCAATTCATACCGGAGAACTTCCAGTATCTGATGAGGATTTGTTCCTCAATCGTCTTCCCATAAAGTCCCACACGTGTTCTATTGGTGAGAGATCGGGAGATCTGGGTGGCCATGGCAAGAGAAAAACATGGGCCTCTTCGAACCGGTTAAGAGAAGTCCTCGCAACGTAAGGACGTGCATTATCTTGCTGGAAAAGTGAGTCTTCCAGCTGCTGAAGATATAGAATAATATGGGGTTGCACCACTTCGATAACGTAACGCTTGGCATTCGTACTGCTTCGCGCATGAGCACCAAATGAGACCTACTTCCATTTGCACCCCATACATTAACCCCCACGGTTTGATTCGCATATCTTTCAACAGAAAATTGAACATTGCAATGTTCCCCACGTCTTCGTTTGACCTTCATCACGCATCCCTAAATAGAATCTGGATTCATCACTGAACACTACCTCTATGCAACTACGTTTCAGTGCAATCACATCCTACACCACTCCTAACGTTGCTGTTGGTGTTAAGCCCCGATTGCAAACTGAAATCCCTGATTCGACTTTCGAAGGACGTTACAAGACGACCTTCATTACCTAACCACTGATCAGCAATTGACCTGGTACTAGAGAATCGGTCTCTTAGCACCTAATTAGTTTGTAATCCCACACTGACAACACGTCAAACAAAAGTATGTCAAGAGAAAACAGTTAAAAGTCAACCAAAGTTAGCAACAAGTGAGAAACGTCTCAGGTATGCCACTACCATTTGATCTATGGCAACGAAATTTTAATAGATCATTACCGCTGAGTAGCTAAACGTTTCTGCCAAATTTGGTCGAAAAATTCCTACCCTTTCTTGGTATTACAATTTCCATGTCACTGGGTATATTTATATAGAAAAAAAACTTATCAAGCAATACTAAACATACCTTAATCAGAAGAAGTAATGCATATTTTCTAAAACTGTCACTGGAAATCCATTTATACATTGAAAAAGACCTTTCAACATCTACATCTAAATATGTTTATCCAGTATTTAATTGACAATTGAAGCCTGAATTTCATCGTAAACCAGTAAAAAATCTCAGCTGCAATCAATTTAATCTGAACTGTAATTTAACAGTAACAACAGGTCGTAAAAGAACTTTGTTACTGTTTCGTAAAAGCTTTTTGCCGGATATTTTTAGAGTGCTTGTTTTAATGTATCAGAAATCTGTTTCAGCGACAAAATGTTTTGAAACAAATTCCATTTATACATTTAAAAGTATTACCCCCATATTACTTCCACAAGTCCACAAGTCGAAAAGAATTTTATTTACAAGACAAATCAATATACGTTATTGAAAAGTTGTTGAGTTTCCGTAGAGGAAACCACTGAAAAGTTTTAACAGAAATTGAGTGGAGGACTGGTGAGGGCAAATAGCTCCGGCATAGACGAATACGAGTACATCTGTACGTGTGGACACTACTACCGCGGGTTCAGGTTACCGAGGAGTTGAAATAAACTTTAACTGGTTTCTCTGTATAGGTGTTCACCTTTTACTACTTTACTGGCTTCTGAAAGTTCATAATAGAATAATGTATTTGCTGGCCATCTTCTGTAAAGGAAATCGAGCTATTATTTGTGTTATTCTGCCCCATTATAAGAATGGAAAATTCCCAATCGAATAATAGAATAATAAGAAAGTTGGCAATATATAGAGATCTAAGATGAGCTAAAGAACATACAAGACACGTTATTATGCTGTTTGTTTGGAAATACAATGTTTACAGCGACAACAAAAAGTTACATTAGTTCGGACCTGGAATGTCCACGAAAGTTCAGAGCTCTAGTTGCAAAAGGAAATACAATCTTTAAAGATTATTCTCCCGTGTAGGACATCCAATTATACGAGTATTAAAATATCTAAATAAAAACAAACGAGACGACCTTTTCATCTCGGTTACCTGTATTTCTCGGTATTCACTTTAAAACTCAATCTTTAGAAATTCCATTATTTTAACTTAAGCTAGAATGAAATTCTTTACGGCAAGAAAATTAATTAGGTACTTCAGTTCCTGGCTTCCTCCACTACTTGAATAACTTAAATAATTTTCCGGTCACTGTCCCGGATTCTTTTAAAGTTTGAAGTTAGCTGTGAATTTTAAACTTTAATAAAGGTGATTAAACAGAACTGGCAAGCAGATTTCTAGAAAGAAAAGGACTATAATCAACGATTTTCTTTTGATGTATATTAATCCAGTATGTGCCCTTTGAAATGGAATCGCCCTCTTATTTTGGAAGGAGTTGACCGATTTTCAATTTTTTTTATTTGATAGAACTTCAACAAAGTTCTCATTAACTATGATTCTTCCATTTCAAAGGGCACACACTGCATTGATCCAGGTGTATGAATAGAATACAAAAAATGTCGCATGGTGTTTTATATTGAGACGAAACTTTTTCTATGATTCTTCTTGTAAGACACAGTATTTGACGTATTTCACAAACTTCTATGTAAAACGTAAAATACGTCGAGCAATATACGCCTTGCGTTTTTCCGAATAAAAACCAATATATTTTTTCCCCGTTTTATGTCGATGTTTCCTGGATGAATGGCCCTTCGGAAAATGATTGAAGTGTTCTCATCTGCGGCATTGCTAAACTGTTACCGATCCAATTCCGAACAGACGAAAGAAGGGCACATAAATTGTTGTTGCATGTGTTATTGCTCTGGGCAAAGCACTTCCATAAAATATTTGTTTATAGCACTGCACGCGATGATTGATACTGCAGCTGTCTATTACGATATGAAAAATTGGGCGACCTGTTGAATTTGACGAATTGTCTGTTTGCGCTTTCCGTATGAAATTTAACAGCAGGTATGGTAAACACAATTCCAATATCGTTTATTCTAGAATTGGAGGAATATTGAATTTTTATGTTGAAAATACTCCTATACGTGGTGAATCATGAAGAAAGTATTGTAGTTGGTTAGAATCATAATTTTAAATATATGCCTATACGTAGTGAATTATTTTACACCTTAAATTATATCCACAAGTTCTGTGGAGATAATCATGGAGGTGAAAATCATCAATCATTTATCTGTGGAGGATGTAATATATTTTTGGAATGTTCACATTTCCGTAGTCATGGCTACAGACCTTTCAGAAGATTATGTCTAAGCCGTAAAAGGCATGATCAGATGAAGAAGGAGTTTACAGATTTAAATCGATACGAGGTGTGGCTATTAAATAACCGAACTGCTGTCATAACACTTTCTATTCGTTACCAATTGCAGTAGCAACTTTTTCGCCTTCAATGTACTCCCCTTGGCGAACTCTACACCGCTCCATATGACTTTTCCATTGTTGAAAGCAGTGCTGGAAGTCCGCTTCTGTCAGCTGGTTCAAAACCTCCGTCGCTTTTGCTTTAACTGCTTCCATATTTTCATCGCAAGTAATCACCGTGTCTAACAAGCTTGGATCAGTGACGATGTTGTTTAGAATGTCAGAGCAAATATTCGTACTTGAATCCTTTTGCTCCGGAGTGAGGGAGTTTTGGCACCATTTTTGCGCAAACTTTGCGCATGTTGTACGATTCATGCAAAATCTGGCGAACACATTCTTTGTCGATTCCTATTATTTCAGCAAGCCCTCAGATGCTTATAGAACTTTCTTCACGGATTAATTTACCAGTTTTTTCAATATTTTCGTCCGTTTTTGACGTTGAGAGCCGTCCGGGGCGCGGATCGTCTTCGGTCGTTTCACGTCCCTCTTTAAACCGTTTAAACCACTCAAAAACTTGTGTGCGGGATAAACATTAATTCCCGTACCCTTCTTTTAACATTGCATAACCTTCTGTAAAAGTTTTCCCCAGTTTAACAAGAAACTTGAGATTAACCCGTTGCTCCATCTGAACACCTTTTTTTACACGCGTCACTGGTGCGTAGACTAATTCTGACTGCTACACACTAAGTTTAACTGTAATAGTCAAACTGAGCGACTTGGCTTGTCTAGTGGCTTGTCTAGTGAGCTCAGGGTGGGGAAAGTATCACCAGACGCAGTTATGTTCAAACTTGTCGCGACACGCTCGCAGCGCGCTGGTAGGGGCATCAGTTCGGTTATTTAATAGCCACACCTCGTATGTTGGAAACTAGTTCACATTGAACTGATAATATTTTGTGTGAACTAAATACATCCTTAATACCGTTAAAAATAGTCCCCTATCTCTTTCGTCTAATTTTCACAACAAAGAACGCGAGAGTTACCTCACTTGCATTTAATTCGGTATCCCAAAAGTGCACCTTGGGTATTTTCATTAGAGATTGCCAAAATAAATGTCGAGTAGTTTGGCATATATCGCCAACCTGTTGAGAGTGTTTACTACTTGTAAAACTCATGCGAAACAACAACAGTTTCGATTTAGTCTGCCTTTATCGTTACTTAACAACAATTTTACACGCTCAATAAATCCCGTTTTGATCACACACTAACGCATGGTATATAAATATCACCCTTTATACATACTAAACTCAGTATATTCAGATGAGAAAAGCGGATCTAGAGAAGAATTAAAATTTATACACTCACATTCCTTTTTTTTAATAAAAAAAATTGGAAATGTGTGAATTAAAACAGGTACTTTGTGAGGAAATGTTATGCCAGTAACAATAAAACGTTTAATAAACGATGAACGTCACTGATCAATGCGCAAACACATTAGCGACAATCAATACATTTGCCAAGGAGAATCACCCGCCCTTTCGAGGTCAGCTTTAAAATACCCGGTTTACTCTGACCTTGATTGCATTCCAATTTAATCAGATTTATGGGCTGAAGGCTTTGGGTAATCCTTGGACCATTGGTGTAATCGATACTCCACGAAATAGAACAATAAATTATAAATAAATTTGCACCCTGCCAAAATTATAAATCTGGTTGATGATATAATTGTGGGCAGATGTTTATCTGAAATAAATTGTTCTTCAATAAGTTCGATTCATGAAATGTTTGGCCCAATTTTCAACCGCTATAATTAAAGAAGTATTTGATCACTATTGATGTCCTTGGTGACAATGGAAAGGTCATTTCCGTTCAATTTGTACAACTGAAAAGTATTTAGTGAATGAAGATAATGATTATGATGGACATTTTTCAGATACAAATGATGATTTTTTAGAAACTAGAAGCTGCGACACTAATAGTGAACAAGATATTTCAGAATATGAGGAAGGCATGAAAGAGATTGTGGACGAAATATTTTATTTAGGAACGGATAAAAAAAAACGAAGTGAGGGAAACATATATAGTACATACCAAAAAAAAGAGTTCTTAATTGGAGGAACAATCATTGTGGGATTCCGAGAATCCATATGCATTTGTAGAACATTTTGTCTACTTCAATTTCGGAACGTATAAAATTTTCTGTAGCAGGAGTCGTTTAGGAGATATAAGCAAACAACTAAAAAATGTGCGAAAATTTCTTGGTTTTTTTGCCTGCCAAAAGTTCTCCCCCCGGTTTTCCAGGTTGAAAACTTAGTTTTACACTTCCCACCTTATACCAAACAGTCCTACAAAAAAAAAAAACACTTGCCCTAATTAATGCAAGGTGGAGTGTTTTTATCAATTGGACTATTAGTATTTCTGTACAACTTCGCTTGGTCTCATAGACCGATACGAGCATTCTAGGCAAGTACGATTGCGAAAATCCTTACCATGGGAAAATCCCGGTCGCCGCTGTGGTGCTGGAAGTGGAGAAAGAACGTCTTGCCGCCGCTCATCGTGTGCAAGTACCCGACGCGGATCAGCGGGGCCGCCGTGTGCCCGTCGCTGAGCACGTCGAGCGTCGCGTCCCTTACGCTGAGCGGGTTCTGCGTGGGCCGCTCCCAGTCCGTGTACTCGTTCTTCAGCGTGGAGAAGATCTCGTTCAGGTGGTAGTAGTACGAGTTGCGGACGTACGTGCGGAGAATACGGTCGCGCTTCGTCTCGTTGAAGCCGAACTCGAGGTCCTGCGCGTTCAGATCTAGGTAGGACTCGGTGCTGGTGAGGCCGAAGAGGAGGTCGCGGTCGGGGAAGTCGGCCAGCTCGAAGCCGGCCGACGTGGCCACGGTGGAGGACGAGGAGCTGGCGGTAGGCGGCGCGCCAGTCGGGTTGAGCAGGATGGTGCCGTCGATGAAGGGAGCGAAGCCTGTGAAGAAAAGTGAAACCCCAGGGTAGTGTGCTTGGACCCCTAAGGCGCGTTTAAACGGGTCAACCGCGATGATCTCTTTGGCTGATTCATCTAACGTGAACTCAGATCGAAGTGTTGACAGAGTTGTTGCAGTTTCTAAAGTCTATAAACTAAACAGTTTATTTTGCCTGTGAGGACGGAGCTAAGACGTAGAAAGAAATCCTATCTATTTCACTCATTTATTACGCTTTCACATGCCAGTCGATGCATTTTTTAGACTGTTTAGTAACATAAAGTTTAATAACAGCCATAAAGTGGTATAACAATCTTTAGGCGTTACCTGCAGTCATAAAGTTTGAAAAAAAACGATTTTTGTTTAAAAGGTCAAAAACGTAGGTCAAAAAAAGGGCATCAACGGGGAGAAAACCGGTCACTAATTGTTATCAGCAAACAAAAAATATGGTGGTATGGAGAATAAAGATTCTAAGAAAAATAGCGTTTTTTGCTACTCGAGTTTTAACCAATACAGCGAACATAACCAAAAAAATTCGCAAAAGTCAAAAAAAACGGTTTTTGCAAATAAAAAAAAAGCTTCAAGTCCTACACAAGAAAGTTAAATTAAAAAGTTGTAGGCCTTAAAAATGCACGTCGAATGAAATTTGAACGAAAAAAAAATCGGTTCATAAACATTTGAGAAAAATTAATAAAAAACGTCAAAAATCACGTTTTCGTATTTTTGCTGTATAAATTCCAATTTTGTTTGAACAGACTTCTTGTTAACTACAAATATAGCCCAAGACAAGCGGAAAATGATCCTTTTTTTCAAAAATTCAAAAAAGTTTTATTTTTTCGAGTTATAAAGATAAAAATATTTATAAAAAAAAGACGTTTTCAAAAATCAGTTTTTACAGAGGCAAAAATGATCGTACAGAAACGATCATGGCCCCATTTTATTCGCGAAGACTTGTACTTTCATGCTATTAAAAAACCAAATCGAAAACTATAATTCAAGACACGCATTTAAAAAAAGATGAAGGTCCTACGACCTCAGGGAGCCGAAATATTTTTTTTTAAGCGGAGGAAAAGATAATTTTGCGAGCGCGATCGATTGAAATCGTGTTTAGTTTTCGATGCGCCCAAGCGGAGTGTTCCTCCACTCTGTCGCCGTGCGCTGGCTAGCGCGTGTCGCACCCAGCGCTGTTCTTTCGCAAACAATTATGTCAACTTAATTTATGCGAAATGATTTGAAATATTTTTTTTATGAAAGTAAAAGTCTTTGAGATCTATTTCTTGTAAAAATGAAGTCAATCGGACGTTATACAGCGCAGTATAGCTTAGCTCGGATCCCTGAGGACATAGGACCTTCATTTTTTTTAAATGCGTGTTTTGAATGCCAGTTTTCACATATGAAACGGCCAAAAAATGTAAAACAAAAATTAAAAAATTTATTCGAAAAAAAACCGGTTCGAAAAAAGATACAATTTTACAACGCATTAATTTTTATGCAATAATTAAAGCGATTTGGTTTTTTAACAGCATGAAAGTATAAGTCTTCGTGAATAAAATGAGCCCATGATCGTTTCTGTACGATCATGTTTACCTCTGTGAAAGCTGATTTTTGAAAACGTCTTTATTCAAATCTTCAAATCAAAGTCAAATATTTAAATTTCTGAAAAAAAGGATCATTTTCCGCTTGTCTTGGGCTACATTTGTAGTTAACAAGAAGTCTGTTCAAATAAAATTGGAATTTATACAGCAAAAATATGGAAACGCGATTTTTGATGTTTTTTTAAATTTTTCTCAAATGTTTATGAACCGATTTGTTTCGTTCAAATTTCATTCGACGCGCATTTTTAAGACCTACAACTTTCTAATTTAACTTTCTTGTGTAAGACTTGAAGCTTTTTTTTATTTCCAAAAAACCGTTTTTTTTTTTATTTTTGCGTAATTTTTTTTGTAATATTCGCCATTAAAACTCGAGTAGCAAAAAACGCTATCTTTCTTAGATCTTTTTTCTCTCTACGACCATATTTTTTGTTTGTTGATAACAATTAGTGACCAATTAACATGGGGGCTTTGCTCGTTGATTGGACTATAAGCCATGTATCATCGTGGGGCCATCTGAAATCATTTTAAAAAATATTTAAAGAAGAACTTTAAAGAATAATTGTTAAACAAGAACTTTAAAGACGTGTTTCTCGAACCGACATTTTCCTAAATCGGTGGACAGGATTATAGACAAACTTCTCAACGGGTTTTAATGAAATTTTTTGGAATTGTTGACGATAACATTGGCTCGTGATTGAACATAGGAATTTAATTTCTGATCAAAATTTATATTCTCTTTGGGTTAAAAGGGTCGAATTTTAGGCCAAAAAAACAGCCCTTTCTTCAAACGGTCGCCATTTTGCGTAGAATCACTATAAATTAATTTCCAACGTTCAATCACTAGCCGATTCGATGTAGAATAAACCGCAACTTTGCTTGTTTGTTTCTGATTACCATTTGCCAAGGAATCGTGTCCAACACGAATCTCTACCACGAAAACGTGCTCCCGACAACAGGCCATAACTCCGTCATTTTTTACTATATATGTTTATAAAAATTCGCGAATAAAGTTTAAGAATAAAATATTTAAACGTACTAATTGTTCTTTTAATCCACTGCATACTTTCAGAGAACAGAAATGTCAAAAATGAGGTCCAGAGTAAGCTCGTGACTGCAGGTAACCCCCTTAACAAAAACCTGTCAAAAGTATATGTCAATGTTGTTTGTCTGTTTCTGTTTGAGACGTCACCGCAGGGTATCTTATGACGTCAAAATTACTCCCATTTTTTGTAATGCGCCTACCATTAAGTCTTATATACCAGCTGCTAGTGGCGTTCGTTCCTTGTGCTCCTTTTTTAAAATTCTTCTATCCTTGTCATTGTATAATAAATTATTGTTATTATAATAACCATGACTTTCAAATGGAGAGACTATTATACCATACGTTGTCTCCACGATGGAAATCATCCGTATTTCCACATTCCACTTGTCGCATCATTGATTTCCAAAAACATGCAAACAAACCTAGTAGTTCACATTGGTTGAATCAACGTGGTCGAGCAACTTGGTTGATCAACGTGGTTGACCCGTGTAAACGCGCCTTAACTCTTTATGGTTTTTATAAATGACCTTTCAACGTACAGGGTTGTGAAAAAGAAATTTCTATGCGGCATACTTGTGGCCCTGTCAAATTTATTAATTTGAAATACATTTTTTTTAGAAAAAAAAATATTTTAGAGGGTGGATCAAAAAAGTGCAATGTATGTCAACTAGTTTTTTAATGAAATACATTGTATGTTTTTACATTTTTAGATTCTACTCTCGATCCTACACATTTTCGTATTAGTGTAACCTAAATTTAGGGTAAATTTAGTAAACTGCTTTAAATTTAAAGGATCTTATCTGCAAATTGCGAGAATGCTTACTTGTTTAATTGATTTTGTTCGTATTGTACTCTCATTACAATTTCGCCACCTTCTTGTGTATGTGTATATGTATAGTATGTAAAATAGAATAAATTGAAGATCTCAATTGTTCAATCAATTTTAGTTTTTGAATCTCAAATTGACGTGTCTCAGGATTTTTCATAAACATGCAGAGTAATTTTGATACTGAATTTATTCCACTTAACTGTTCCACCCTGTATAGAACGGCAACACATACATGTACATACAGGCACGCATTCGATGTTTATTTACCACTTTGTTACCGCACAGTGATATATTATTTCAGTGGCACCGGTTAATGAAATTTGCATCGCAAAGTTGGAGTGAACGCAAACACGACATAGTGGAAACTAATTAAATTTTAGCGGCTTTGAAATTTTATTTAGGGCTTTGGTACCATCCATTAATTACGAAGTGAAATAATTTTTTTTAGGCTTTCGTACCTAGCCGATTTTATTAGCAAATCGCGTTTTTTAATTTTTCGTAGTGCACTTTCCAACTGGGCGGGTTCATCCGTGATTATAATGAAAGCTCTGTGCCAAGGGACATATCTGTATCTAATGTAATTAACAACTGTACAATAATTTGCATTGTAATGATTTTTTTCATTTAAAAGCCGCAGGTCAAGATAAATGGTACATTTTATTCAATATCATATGTACAAGACTAAAAAAAAAAAAAAGAAATCTGTACCTACTGTCGGCAAGAAAGCCATTGTACACCCACTTTTAGAAGGTTATTTATATTCTAATAATGTTTGTACTTTAGTTCAGTCATGTTTTTTGAAAACACCGCAATTTTACTTTTTTAGCGACATCCTTTCACATAGTCCACATACGAGGTGTGTACATTAAATAATGAGACTGATTTTTCTTTTATTCAAATAGAATTACAATTCAGTATTGCCTCCTTCAAAATAACTTTCTTAGGGAACCACAGAGCACTGGAGACGGTTCTTTCATTCCTCATAGCAGTGCTGCGTTTAATGTTTAATGTTTTCTATAGTCCCAACATGACGTCCCTTAAGGTGATTTTTCAATCTCGGGAAGAGAAAAAAAGTCGCAAGGACTCAAGTCAGGCGAATAAAGGCTGAGGAGCCACAGGAATATTTTTACTGGCTAAAAACTCTACTGAAATGGCTGTGTGACAAGGCGCATTGTCGTGATGCAACATCCAGTTGTTCTTGATGTTTGGTCTCACACGCATGACCGTTTTCGAGGGTTTTCAAGAACCTCTCTGTAAAAGTGTTGATTTACTATTAGGCCTGGAGGCACACACTCTTTGTGGACAATTCCCTGGTCTTCAACCTTCCCAGGTCAAGACAGATTTCACTCATGAAGTCCTTTTGTTCCTGCGAAAGATTTTTTGGAACCATTTTTGCGCAGATGTTTCTCATCCTCAATTCGTTAGACAAAATCTGATGAAGAGTGGTGTGATTCAAATTTAACTCTTCCCCGATCATTCTTGTCGTCAACCGACGATCTGAACGCACAAGATCGCGTATTCTATCAACATCTTCATCGGTTCTTGAAGACGAAGGCCTTCCGCTGCGTGGTTCGTCTTCAATCGATTCTCTTCCTTCTGAGAATGCCTTAGACCACCGAAAAACCTGGGCTCTTGAGAAAACACTGTCTCTCAAATCCTGATAGCAATGCGTTGCTCAAAATTAATGTCATGTTTAAAAAGCACTAGAAGAAACAGGTTTACGAAAACAATCACAAAGAACAAACAAATGACTCTAACTTCTAAGGTCAAACTTTTACTGAAGGTGCATTACATGTTAACCTACCGCCCTTTCAAGTTTAGTCTCCGCAGTGTTGCTAAATCGGGGGCTACGTTGCCCTCTCATTACTTAATTTACACACCTCGTACATGGTTATCAGGATTCTTTTTCTTTAAATTGGAAAAAGTTATAGATATGTTTATATCAGTTGTATCCTTCTGTTTTGTTGCAATTGACCAGCTGAAAAACGGATCATAATAGAAAAAAAAAAACACAATGTATTCCTAACAAGAGATCAATTTCTTAAAACAAACGCAATACTTTGAAGTGGACACTCGATGTTTCGTTCAATTTGTGATGCACTGCAATCAAATAAACAGGTGTATTTTAGTCCAGATATCAGTATAATAAAATTTGGCGAGATCTCACGTGGAAATAAAGCCGCTTCCACCTTATATTCACGAGATTAAATCGTCATCAATCTACCTAAACTCCCTAAATAATAACTGCCTACCTAAAAATGCCTTCCAGAGTAAGTAATCAACTGTAGTCGATTAATCAAAGTTCGTGAAATATTGTCGGAGGCTGACGCGGGTTGATCTGGCGAAGACAGTTGCCGAAGACAAGGACGTTCGGATAAAGAATAAGGGTAAGGAGAACAAACTCAGGCGTTGCGGAAGGTTCACCTTCAGGGAGCAATTGAGCTCATCAGCGGATGCCCGGAGAAAGGCATACAATATTAAAGATGTCAATTTGCGAGGCTTTACTCTTAACATGATTTAGTGTTTAACGTAAAGGATGAATATGGGCCACGAAAACTAGTATTTTACAGTCCAGTAGGCGGGGAGCTAAAATCATCAAAAACTGTTCTTGAAAGATATAGGGCTAGTTTTTACGGTTCCCTATGTATTTTTTTGCGTAGAACACAATGCGCGGGGGTCCCTAGAGCTGATTCCGTCCGATAATTTTTTTAAATTAACAATTTGTGAAAAAAAAAACGTATTTTTTTCACATTTCCGCTTATATCTCCGTTCCTTGGCATATTTTAGATAGCATATGCATATAAAAAGTTGTAGCCTATTGAATTTCCTAAATTTTAAGTCCAAGTCTCCAAGTGCTATTGTTAACTTGAAAATGTGCTTTTTTTATCATTATTTCTTACTTCGAAAGTAGGGTGACTATGATCATGAAATTGCATTGCAGCAATTGGAGAGATTGCTATTTGTAGTATGAAGTTATAGAAAAAATTTCAGCTCGATCCGTTAATAACTTTTCGAGTAATTAACGATCGCATTTTTTTTGCCCTAATTCACAATGACGCCATTTCTTTGTTTATTGTCCGATATTGACCGGGTTGGGCTAGAAAAATCATAAATCTCTTCAAGTTTGCGAGGCTCTGTCAGATTTTGAAAATTATTAATTTGGGTCAGTTTTATAACGTTTTCTACGCGACTAATTCTATTCTATTGAAAGTACGCGTTCTAAGCTTTCTTAGTAATTTGTGTACTTTCGTAGTAATTGTACTCCTAAATCGTACAATTCCGAGAATTTCGAAGCCACAACGCTAAAACATATATGTACGTCGCGTCAAAAAAGTAGTTGCGTAGAAAACGTTATAAAACTGGCCCAAATTAATATTTTTCAAAATCTGAAAAAGCCTCGCAAATTTGAAGTGATTTATGATTTTTCTAGCCCAACCCGGTCAATATCATACAATAAACAAAGGCATCGAAAGTGACAATGGCGTCATTGTCAATTAAGGCTAAAAAAAAATGTTAATTAATTAAATGTTATGATTAATTGTGCTAATTTTTTTTTTGTAACTTCATACTACAAAAAGCAGTCAAATTTCATAATCATAGTCGCCCTACTTTCGAAGTAAAAAAATTGTCAAAAAAAAGCACTTTTTCAAATTCAGCAGTCATTTGTAAGTTAAAAATAGCACTTGGAGGCTTCGGGTTAGGCTTAAAATTTTGGAAATTCAATAGGCTACAACTTCTTAAATGCATATGCTATATAAAATATGCCAAGGAACGGAGATATAAGCGAAAATGTGAAAAAAAGGCGTTTTTTTTTCACAAATTGTTAATTTTAAAAAAATAGCGGACGGTTTCAGCTCTACGGACGCGCGTTGTGTTCTACGCATACAAAAATACATGGGAAACCGTCAAAACTAGCCCTATATATTTTAAGAACACATAAAAATCTCTGCCTACTGGACTATTATATTCGAAACAAATGTCTCAAGTCAATTTTATTCAAAATGACGGAGGCGCCAATGGTAATTTCTGTTGAAAATTATGGTGGCGCCAATGAGATTTGGCGCTAGTGGGGTGGATTTACTATTGGCGCCAAAGTATAAATTTCTGAAATCCTTGCAGAAAAGTAAAAAATATTTACACAAAAAAGTGTTGGTTTATGTTTTTTCGACATTAAAATGTACAGTTTTATAGGCCTAAAATATAAAACACGACATGTACTAAAAATTGGTTAAAAAGAGTACAAAACTCGGACACCGACCTGGCAAGAACCGCGGCATGTCCACCTT
This sequence comes from Aromia moschata, assembly GCA_029963805.1. Taxonomy (NCBI): domain Eukaryota; kingdom Metazoa; phylum Arthropoda; class Insecta; order Coleoptera; family Cerambycidae; genus Aromia; species Aromia moschata. The sequence continues at coordinate 4,565,931 of JAPWTK010000015.1, read as the reverse complement.
CACGCTCAACAGATGACTCAGCGGCTTGAGCCTCAGACAGGGCGCCATGTCGTCCTCGTGGAGGTCGCCGTGACAGCCAGTGTGCTTCGCCACGCCCCTCTTGATCCACAGTGGATCGCGCTGGAGGGCCCAGGGACTCAAACCAGACCCGCTGAGCAGGATGACGCGGTGCAGCAGCTCTGAAACAAACGATCGTCGTTTATTTAAATTATTTAGGGAGGCCGGAGGCGCCGACAGGCCTGCCGCATACGCTGAGAGAACGGTTCGTTTATAAGAATGGAATAAGAACAATGTTAAAAAATGGCATTTTCATGATTCATTATGTAACAAACATTAAAAACGGAAAGAGGAGAATATAATACCGTATAGGGGCCATTTGAGCCCCCCAATATTCATTTCCTCCTTTCTATCCAAAACCTATCCCTTCATCCCCTAAATACACCTTCCGGAGAGGGTGAGTAAAATTAATTTGCATAGATATGATTATTTTACCTTCATAGAAAATTTATCTCAAATATTATTTTAAATTCCCCGTGAACTCTTTCCTACATACAGTAAAGTTAAAAAAAATGTATTAAAAGTTTACTTTATTTTAGGGGTTGATTCTGTATTTTCTAGGGGTCGTATGCAAAAACGAACTCGTATCCAAAAATGGAAAAAGGAGATAAATTTCAGTTTGATGTTTTTGTTAGTGAAGATTGTTCTCTCAGTGTAGAAACAGCATATTTAACAGCGGCCGGATATCCGGCACGTGACGTGGACTGGAGAACGGATGCATGGGAGGATAAATTAATATTTGATGTTGCAGGAAGCATTCCCGAAAATGGGTCTATATCGGGAAATAATGTGTAGGGGTGGATGTAATGAAATTGGTGCATCAGGTTTTAATTACATAAATTTGAAAGGCAGTCTGAAAAGCGGTAGAAATGTCAGGTGTTGTTTCTATGTACCTGTTAGTTTTAAAACAGTTAGTTACTATGAATAATCTTAAAGCTGTTTCAACATCTTGAAATTTGGTCTGACTCTCTTTAACAGCTGCAGAATTGTATTCTAAAATAACAGCTTTTATTTGCTGGAAATCTCTCGTCAGTACATAACCAGATGCGTGTATTTTTTAATACACTTTTAATCCACTTGAATAAGCCACTGAAGTTACATTTAGTTAAGTTTGGTTAAGAATACATTCAGGGGTACATCACAGGCAGTTAGCATTAAAAGTAAGTCGAACATAAACTGAGTTCTCAATCTCTCAATCATCTTTTTCTTACAGACTCTACACCTTACGGTCACTCTATCATAAAATAAATCTTCGAAATCACCGATGAATTTATTTTTGGAGTTTTTATTTATTACAAGTCATTACAAGCCTTAGACGCATTTCAAGAACACTTTAAAAAGTGACAATGCTGAAAAACATCTACTTTAAATTACTTTCCATTAATTTTAATAGGTACATAAGGAATGTTTGGCTATATATTTCATTTAATCCACAAAAATGACATAATACGGTGCCCGCATATAAATTGCCTGGACCCATCATGCTGTAGCTCGGGGTCGTATAATTTTATATGTCAGGGTGCGTCTGTGTACGTATGTATGTACCAGAAAAGCTATAGCCCTCTGAGAATTTCTCACCGTTAGGTCTGAATGCCACAGTGGAAAACTTTCGACTTCCACCTATGTATGTGCTTTCTGCCCCTTGAGGATTACCCTATAAATTTAGTTGGTAGCGGTTAAATATTCCTAACTTCTCAGATGGAATTCGTTGAAAAATAAACATTTCTCGCCAGCAGACAGAAAAGTGGGTTGATAATAATTCTTTAGAACATGTTTTTTTTCTGTCAGCAATATATAGGTATGTATAGTATAACGAAATAACAGCAGTATAACCAAATATAAATTTTTAATTTCTGACGTTTCTTATAATACAGTAATATACTTCGACTTCTTCAGACACAGTATGCATTTGAATTATTTAACATTTTCCACAACCTTTATTTTTAACTTTTTAATGAAACACTTTTTGCATTAAACAAACTTCAGTTTCTTTATCTGGAGATACATAATGTTTCTATAATGATTTAATTGTCTCAGTTGTTTAATATCCCATTTGATTGATAAACTTTTAGAATCATACTTTCTCTTTGAACTTTGCATTAATGAACAAAACTATCCTCCGTGTTAATATTTGTTTACCATTCAAATTTATATTAATTGTCTATTTGAATACAGTTGTTACTATTTTCTAACCACTTTTGTTTGCTTTCATTTGCTTCCTAAAGTTAAGGCTAACACATTTTTACTCCATAAAAACTATCCCCTTCAGTATATAGCATCACTATTTTTAGACAAAGTGGTTAAACGTTCAACTTTAAATATTCAAGGGTCGAATTTATTTCCAGAGATGGCCCGAATAGGTCCTTAGAGGAGTATAATATTCCAGGCCTCGGCGTTAAGACAAAGCAAAATCTTTCCCTTCGAGGACGATGTACTTTTATTCGCTTTGAAAGCGTCCATATAGATGGAGAGTTTATTATGCCATAATGTCTTTATTTAGGATACATTCCTTTGTGTTTACAAAGTCAGAGATTTTGTATACTGGCACAAAACACTTCCATAGTCTCGTATCAGCGAGCTTATTTTAAACATTATTTTCAATAGCTAAGTGGGTTTACTTTCATCCACTCCACCTAGCGGAGTAAAATTATAGTATATGTGAATTTGTTTTCAAAATGTCTAACTAAATACGCCTAAAATGATCTTAATGTTGATTGTTTACAGGTACAGTTGCGTAATTGTAGATAAAAATAATGTGGTATTTTATTAACTGCTTTTTTTATCAACAAATTTGATTGTTTTGTAATATTTAGAATAAATGTTCCTGTAAATGAGTCCTCTTCAAGAAATGTACATTTAAGATTTTTATATTTAACAGTTCTCAAGATATTACCACTTTTTGGTAAAACAAGGATAAGAGCACAAACCATAAAATTGCAAATTGAGGAACTTCCATCTTGTTGACACAAGCCGAACCTAAGACGGAATTTATTTCTAACAGTGTTTAAAATACCGGATGATATTATTTTCATTTCTGTTACAAATTAGATTTTTTGAATCGTCTTTAATATGAAGTTATTAGGGTATGTTTTAAATATAATATTTTTTTAAATAACCCCCTTAAAGAGAAATCCATTGAAGTCGGATCCTGCAATCTAGCTGGCCATGCTAGAAAGCCTGGTCCTCCAATTCGCATGGTTGGAAAAAACTGCGTCTAAATATTCGAGTACTTTCAGGAGATGTAACAACGAACAATTAGCAATTTGTCAGTATCACACTTTGAGACAGTTTTAAACATTACGTTCAAAGACAGAGGTAAAAAGAGGCCCTTAAAAAGGCACCTACGGCCCAAAAATTATTTAAAAAATATAATAAAGTTTATCAATTCTTCGGTATATTTTTTTATTTGGTTTCTTATTTCTTCGTAAAACTTTTTTCACCCCACATGCTTATCAGCCGCGTCAATCTAAACATGAAACACCAGGCTGTTACCAATTTCTTTTAATTTTTAAATTATTTTTTGTTCATGGCCCAGCAACGATCCCTTTGACCTACCCTTTGCTAAAACGGACGCAAACGAGTCGTCGGCACCAAGTGACAAGGCCAAATAAATGGAAAACGCGAAACGCTAAATCACCGTGCTTAATTAACGCCATTAGAATTCATAAAAAATCTCGGCGGCCTTCAAAGTCGAATAAAATATAAGGAAATTAAACACTGTCTGAGGGGCAATAAGTTAACGAGAGCCTCCGCTGGTATCTAAAAAGACTTCGCGAAAAGACGTTCGGAAGAAGGCGTGACCGAGTGATTTTCTCGGCGAAAGTTTTAATTACCGGGGAGCTGCCTATTTTTAACGTTTAATTAGGAAAACAAATTTGAACTTCTCTATTTGCGCTTTAAATCATCTCGGTTCGGAGTTCTTCTGGACGAACATTCAATTACAGTCGGATTTTATACCGTCAGATTTTTTTAACGTTATTTACAGTGGTTTCCAAAATGCACGAGGTGTGTAAATTAAGTAATGAGACTGGCAACGTAGCGCCAGATCTACCAACACTGCGGATACGGGACTTGGAAGGGCGGTAGGTTAACATGTAATGCCCCTTCAGTATAAGTTTGAACTTGTTAGAGTCGTTTGTTTGTTCTTTGTGACTGTTTTAGTAAACTGGGTTTTGTCTAGTGCGTTTTAAAAATGAATGACAGTAATTTTAAGCAACGGTGTGCTATCGGGTTTTACTTCAGACTTGGACAGAGCGCAACGGATACTTTTGCAAAATTTGTGTTTGTTCAAGAGCCAAGGTTTTTGGTGGTTTAAGGTATTCTCAGAAGGAAGAGAGTCGATTGAAGATGAACCACGCAGCAGAAGGTCTTTGTCTTCAAGAACCGATGAAAATGTCGATATAATACGGTACCTTGTGCGTTTAGATCGTCGGTTGACGACAAGAATGATCTGGGAAGAGTTAAATTTGAATCACACCACTGTTTATCAGATTTTGACTAACGAATTGGGGATGAGAAAAACCTGCGCATAAATGGTCCCAAAAAACTTTTGCAGTGACAAATGGACATCGGGAGAGAAAGGCGTCTTGACTTTTTGGAATCGATTGAAATTTATCCCCATTTTATGGAACGCGTCTTTATTGGTGATGAATCTTGTTGTTTGAGTAGCCAAAGCGCCAAAGCATGAAATGGCACACTTCAAGCTCTACAAGACCCAAAGAAGCAAGAATGAGCAAGTCGAAGATCAAATGCATGATTATTTACTTTTTTGATAGCCAGGGAATTATCCACAAAGAGATTGTGCCTCCAGGCCAAACAGTAAATCAACACTTTTACAGAGAGATTCTTGAAAAACTTCTGAGACCCAACATCAAGAACAATTGGACGTTGCATCACGACAATGCGCCTTGTCATACGATCATTTCAGTAAACGAGTTTTTAACCAGTATAAACATTCCTGTGGCTCCTCAGCATCCTTATTCGCCTGACTTGAGTCCTTGTGACTTTTTTCTCTTCCCGAGATTAAGAAATCACCTCAAGGGACGTTATTTTGGAACCATAGAAAACGTTCAAACGGCTGTAACCGAAAAGCTGAAGGCTATTCCAGTATATGAGTTCCAACCCTGCTACGAAGGATGGACGAAGGTCTCCAGTGCTGTGTGGCTTCCCAAGGAAATTATTTTGAAGGAGACAATACCAAATTGTATTTCTATTCGAATAAAAGAATTTAAAAAAACAGTCTCTTGTCAACAGTCTAACAGTATTGTTTGTTTGTAATAATTCTTCTAAAAATTCTAATAAAGCCTTCTATACTATGGCGTTCCTTCATGGTAACGCGCTCTAGTACATTTGAATTGGACCAGACATATTTTGGAGGTCCGACAAAGTTGGTAACTGTCAAATGTCATTCTCAAAGCACTGTCATAACTTTCTAGTTTGATCTAATAGTGACCTCCTCTCTCATGCTCCATCAGTGGCCACTGTTCTATAAATATTTCTTTTTATACACCGGGTGACAATGAGACCATGTATCAATCTACTGTTTCTTTTTTTATTTACAGGAAGAAAATCTTAAAAATTTGAACGCGTGTGTTGGATAGACATGCGAATTATATTTCTGGTTTTAGCGGGAATTCAAGTTTGTAAATAGAACTCCCTGTATATTCCCACATAGTCGGAATTTGCATAACATTTGTTTTTCGGAGCACTTATTTTTGGCATGGCGAAAATGAAAATTAATTGTTACAAAAATCAGTTTTTGGTGAATAACACGCTGTATAATGATCCAGTGGCCAAATTCAGATTGCTTTGAAGATTCTGCATAACTTCAGAGTTTGAATTTTTCTCTCTAGATCAAAAATGATTCGAAATATCGACTAAATAAAAACATCTCTTATAATGAATGCTCTTGGTGCTTGTCTTTGGCTTTACCACATAATATGTAATGTGTAAAACGCTAGAGAGTGGGCGGTAGAATGGCCAGCATGATCACCAGATCTAACTCCAACTTTTTTTTGTGGGAATACTTAAAATAATATTTACGTCAATCGTCCGAAAAGATTTAACCATATAAAATCATGAATTAGACCCGACTTTAAGTTAGGACACCCTGCATATCTACTAATTATCTTCTACATGGCACCGAAATATTTTTGCAGAGGGGCTGACATAGATATACCTGTTCGACATTAAATTATGCAGTCCATTGTTATTTAATATACGATAAGGTATTGTTACGTAGGGGGTAGATTATTCGCCCGAGACAGTATATTATGGCGAAACGTAATCCCCCGGGATGTACCCGAGGTCGATTACGCTCATTCCTGGCAACTACAAGGAAAAGATTAACACACCGGAAGCGCATCGCTTGGTCGGCATTCGAGAAAAAGGAGCTTAGGCAAATCCAAAACTTTAACGAAAGTTTTTTTCCTCGAAGACTCATTAGAAATGGATTAACTTCGGCCACTGCTTTATCTCGCCTTCTCACTCACAAAAACGACTCTTAGTTTTGGCGGGCTTAACAAGTTCGGTACAATATACATTTAATATACAGGGTGTTTCTAAAGTGGGTGATCAAAATTAGAGGATGTGTAGAGCAATCGAAATGAAGATGAACACTTTACTGTTCGGGTCTATTTGATCCGAAATCATCATTATCAAAAAAAGAAAACAGTTTGACAGCTGACAGTTTAGGATTAATAAAATGGAGCACTACACGAAAGAACAACGGGTTTTCATTGTTGAACGATATTTAAAAAATAATGGAAGTTTGGCTGCTACAGTTGAAGCTCATTTTCACCTTGATGACTTCGTTAATCGTCAAAATTGCCGCATTTGTGCTTCAAAGAACCAAATGTGATCATCGAAAAACAAATGCATCCACAACATGTCACTGTTTGGTGCGGATTTTGGGCTGAAGGCGTCATTGGACCATACTTCTTCGAAAATGAAGCTGATCAAGCAGTTACTGTTACTGGTGCTCGATATCGCGACATGATAACCGAGTATTTTCTGCCTAAATTGGATGACATTGATGTGGACGACATGTGGTTTCAACAAGACGGTGCGTCAAACGGCAAACCAGCAAAACCGTGGAGGTAATTTGCCCGATGTGTTATCCAATACATAACCCTATACTGTGTAAAAAATACAATAAAATAAAACTGTTTTCTATTTAAACAGCTAATTCTAACTAGAACTAAACCATTATAAAGAAAAGAGGAACCACAAGGGTTAATGTGACAACCTACTACTTTCGAGAACTAATTTTAAGTGAGCTATCCGGTGAAAGTTGGATAGGTAGAGGATGCAACTACTTTGGAAGTCTCGGCTTCTGAATAAGATGGATGACGACGTATTTATAAGCTCCATTATAAAGGACCTGCCTGACGCCGATGGAGGAGTCAGTATTCTTTAGTACAGTCCTGATGAATTTTTTTCTTAGAACGAAAATCTCAACAAATGTGTCCTTGATATTTGAACTTCACAATTGCTTATAATGTTTTCTTCAATTAAAATTGAACAATAAAACAGTAAATACTAAAAAACTTTTTGACAACGTTCTTTCTTTCAGATGCAGGGAAATGACATTTAAGAAAAGCAACATATGTCATTAAAATAATAAAGCAACAAAATGAAGTTCAAGCTGGACACACTCACTATTGTGTAAATGAGTAATAAGTGAGGGATGTTAAAATTTATCCCATTAGATAAACTGCTCTTGAAACTTGCACCGTATAAATAAAAGCTAAATCCCTTAGCAAAGTGTTAAAACTTAGTTTTATGTTCTTTTCTGTTGAACAACATTAAGGCGAACTTTAAGTTTGCTCACATAATTTGCGACTTGTTTTACAAACAGCAGCAGGAAGTGAATAAAAGTAGGTGGATGTTTATTAAAGTGGTGAATAAAACACCTACTTTATATGTACACTTTACAATGCTTGTGTCGGATTAGTATTTCCTTGAAGTTTCCTTTTTTCTAAACGTTCTAGTTTAACGCACTTTTTATGAGACTTTTGACAGCAAAAAATCCAAAGCAAAATAAAATTTGTTCGTATTGCTTTAAAACTAGATGCTATAAAGAAATCGTACAATTTTCTGTACTTTTTGTCAATTTATTTCAGCAGACTGTTACGAAATGCGCACTCACCTATTCAGGATAGGATCTGAAATTATCCAGCAAAAAATGTCCCGGTTGAGGGCGTTCAATAAAGGAGGCGGATCGAGCGTCACTTGTTTTATCGCGATGCGCCTAATTCTGCCCGGAGCACGTTCCTGGGTACGTTTTTGTTGAGGCACGTACGACTTTTGCATTTTTAAATTACAAAAACCATGAACCGACTGCAGAGACACAATAATCAGTAACGAGAGGGCCTGAAATTAATTGCGAAAAGAAGTATATTGGGCAAACAAAGATATCAATCTTTACTAGATTTAAAGAACACATATGGCTTACTTAAAAATTATTTTCTTGTAATTTAATGTAATAACGAAATCAAGTTTCTTTATAATAATGAAGTGGAAGTGATATTTAACCGTAGCGGGTCTGATATTTCAGGCTGTGTTAAAAGGATATAGCTCTTGGGTTAATTTATAGGGGGACTTCTAATAGTCTAAGGAACACAATCGTAAAATTTTATGAGCTGGATACAATTTAGATTTGCGCTCGTGAAGACTTTATTTTAATTATTTTCAATTAGTCGTCGAGTAACGTATATTTCGCAGCAAAGTAATAAAATGTAAGTAACTCAAATTATGTATAGCATTACTGGGAGTAAATTGAAATAGAACTTTTTAGTCGTTTCGAGAGTTACACATAGAAATTACGTAACGCAACGTGAGCGAAAGACCGAGGAATAAAAGACGTATACCTTTTCCTTATTTGTCATTAACAAATTAATTGTCAAGACTACCGACTAGCAACACTACGGAGACGGGACTTGGAAGGCCGGTAGGTTAACATCTAATGCACCTTCAGCACAACTTTGTGCTTGTTAGAGTCATTTGTTTGTTCTTTATGAGTGTTTAACCAGTAAAAACATTCCTGTGGCCCCTCAGCCTCCTTATTCGCCGGACTTGAGTCCTTGTGACTTTTTCTCTTCCCGAGATTGAAAAATCACCTCAAGGGACGTCATTTTGGGAGAATAGAAAACATTAAAATGGCTGTAACCGACCAGCTGAAGGCTATTCTAGTATATGAGTTCCAGCACTCCTATGAGGAATGGAAGAAACGTCTTCAGCGCTGTGCGGCTTCCCAAGGAAGTTATTTTGAAGGAGACAATACTGAATTGTAATACTATTCGAATAAAAAAAAATAAAAAACCGGTCTCATTATTTAATTTACACAACTTGTATATATAGAAGCTATACAAACTTATCTAAAGCTAAAAAGTTTTTACGAATCTTCTCAAGTTCGTGATAGCACTGCTAAACAAGCTACATCAGTAAGCTAATTAAGAGGGTAAGTTTTACCTACTTATATTGTTATAATCACTTTTGTTACTTTCTTATATTATGTGTATTATATTATGATGAGTACGCTTGTAATATATTTTATAAACGTTAAAGTCCGAGATGTGTTTAACTACTTTTATTCTTATTAACGATTTCTTATTACATATTTTACTGAGTACGTCTTAAATCCAACTAACTAAATATTCAACTTTTCTTCAATATTTGCTAGCCACAGGTAAATCGCTTAGGTTGCACTCTGACATAAGTTGAGCCGTCACATCCGTTACGCGTATAAGGAATTGACCTGAGACTAGATGCTTAGTAATTAATTATTATTTTACTTACATAAGTTCACTGCACGCCAATGTCCGGCGGCATATTTCGGCCAACTCTGCTTATTAACTACCTACGGCTAATTATGTTCATGTCTCTTACAATTAATGTAAAAAAATGTCATTTATTTGAATATACAACTCTTCAGTTACTTCATTAGTTCATATCAGCCAAGCATAGAGCGCAATCCCGTCGTCGCTACATAATTCAAGGACTCCACTCTCATTGTCATTGTACGCCATGCGTATCTGCCTACATCTCGCACGTAAGTGCACGTGCTTTCTTCGCGGAATATAAACCTGCCTCGCCGGAGTGCCTTTCCGCGGCAAACACATATCTAAGAATAAACAAGTCGGACCGAGGGTGAAGCGGAAGAACACGACAATGGTCCCGATTCTCCTTACGTATTGTCGGACGGGCCGCGCCGGAAGCGAGTCGCAAGAGTCTCCGGAGACGAGGGCCCTCCAGGGATGGCGGTCTCGCCCGCTCGCGACGCCACTTCTCCGTGTATTCCCACGCCGACGACGGACGCCGTATGTATTCGCGAATTACCGCACTCAGCGCTGAATACACAATGTAGTGCACTCCGGGCGACTACAGACGTAACAATATTGTTATGTCTGCTGTCCAGAAGCGGCGAATCTCTGTTTGGATTTCTCGCGAAGAAGTCGGGTACGCCTCGTAATAATATATTACATAACGTGCACGGAAAGTAGCACCTAATAGGCGAGTGTGATGCTTCATTCACGAGGTGTCAACCACACGAGTCTGTTACTGCTCTTTCCAGCGAATTATGTTCAATACACGGTGGAGACTAACTGGAATATATTCGCTAGCGGGGTAGTGAATGATTTTTCAAAAAAATTCCCGAGACCCGTCAACTTTTAAATGTATTTACCTACATTTTGCAAGTAATGTGAAAAATATAGCCCTTCAGGGGTGGCTGAAACCACCCTCGACATGATTTTTTCAAATGCATGGCTTGTGACCCCTCATTGTAAAGCTGGTGGAAAGAGGAATCCAACGCACTGATCAAATTTTAATTTTTAGTATGTTTGTAGGGTTGCATACAATTAAAACGTAATTTTATAGTTTAATTTATTTTTAATGCAATAATTTCGTACTCAAAATGTGTGTTGTTTAGTTTTGAAATGTAAACCTTACTTTTTATAGTCCCCACAAAAAATTCCAAGCAATTTTTTGCCACAACTGATATTTGTTATTTTTTTGCTAGTGTTTTTACACGGCCGCAAAGAGTAATTTAGTTTGTATGCTGTATTCAGAGTTTGAAACGAAGTGTTATGTCAAATTGGTGAAAATGTCTTATTTAACTGAATCACTAAAAATCGAAATTTTGATGATATTGGATATGATGATAGGGCGCGAACTCAATGGAAGTTTTCGTGTTTCGAGAAACACCTGACTTGCCACCACTAAATCAAGGTACCATTAGTAAAACTGAGGCACAAATCAGAATGGCGTCAGGATGTCAAGTCCGAGTAAGAGGCAGGCTGTTGTTGATGACGACACGAAGTTGAATTTGTTGCTTTTAGAAGAAAATCCAATCACTCCAGCCCGTCAACTGGCCCGTATAGTAATCTTAATCACAAAACAGTTTTAAAAATACTTAAATGAGAAAAACGCCCATATAAAGCAAGCTGTTCAAGAGCTACTTGAAGAATCCAGATCGACGGTTGGAATTTTGATTTATTGATGACTTGTATTGACAAAACCAGTTATTTTAGAGGAAGTTTTTGACGAGGTACTTTTACATTAAATGGGCACGTAACGCCAAAAGTTACTGGGCGAAGAGAACCCCCATTGAGGGACTTAACTCAGCCCACGAAAACTAATTTGGGGCCGGAATAATACAAGATAGTGACCATTTTTGAGACACTTTAATAGCAAATACTTGCGTTACTAACGAACTAAGCCAGTTTTTCCAAACCCCTTAAACCCTAACTTGCCGACGAGGTTTAGAAGTGGGCCCCACCAACTTGCCAAGTGGACAGAATTTTTCCCGTGGGTGGATGGAGGCGAGGTAAATTGAGGCCAGCAAGATCTCCAATTTACACCACTGGATTTCTTTGTGGGGACACTTAAAAGTAGGGTTTACATTCAGAGACCCAACAAATAGATCTCAGGAAAGAAGAGGGAAATCGGAAAAAAACCCGCAATGTCAATAGGGACGAAACCTACCACAGACTGGAAAAGAGGGCAATTTGACAATGTTCGTTAAAATAATTATTTTAAATTGTTTTAATGCACCCTACAAACATACTAAAAGAAATGTCTGGTCCTCTTTCCACCAGCTTTACAATAGGGCACAAGCTTAGGTTGCATTTGAAATCGAGGGTGGTTTCAGCCACCCGAAGGACAAACTTCAATAAGCCGGATTTTTGAAAAATCATTCACACCCCGCTAGCGAATATATTCCAGTTAAAGTCTCCACCGTGTGTATCCCAAAACGAACTGACAATATTATAAATGAGTATAAATATAAGTCTAAAAGATATTCGTCGTAACAACTGTGTTATTTTATACTTATGTAATAATATGTACAATTAATATTTTTCTTGTTACAAAGGAGATATAATTATCGTATTCACAATGTTAGAGCTTGTCGTAGAAGGGAATTAATAAAATTGAAACTGACTGACACAGATGACCGACCACAGTCACAGAAGATGACTGGCACTTTACCGCATTAGTTGGGTAAAGTGACACTTTACCGCACTAGTGCGGTAAAGTATGTCTATATGACAATCAAGTAAATATTGTATATTTGTTGCAATTTCCATGTCACTGAGTATACTACTACGTACAAAAATACCCGGAAATTGTAAAAAAGCACATAAATTGTTATTTATCCATCAACATTTATATTGTCCTTTTCAAAGTAGGCTCCATCCAGTGCAATTCAGCTATACCAACGTTTAACGCAATCCTCCATACACCGGTCATAGGTCGCCGAAGGTATCGTCTTCAGCTCCTTCAGCAAATTTTGTTTGATGGACTCTATCGTTTCAAAGCGGAGACTCCGTAGTGGCAATTTTAGTTTTGGAAATAAAAAAAATCACACGGAGCCATATCCGGTGAATATGGTCGTTGGTGGATCGTATTTATTGAGTTTTTGGCCTTATATTCGGTCACAATCGTAGCTCGGTGAGATGGCGCCTTGTCGTCGTGCAAAATCCAAGAATTTTCCTTCCACAATTCCGGCCGTTTGCGACAGACGCTTTCACGCAAACGCCCAAAATGCCGAGATAAAACTAATTATTAACCGCCTGTTCTTCCGGAAGGAAATCTGAATGTACCACGCCTCGATAATAAAAAAAATAAAAAAACGTCAGCATCACCTTCACTTTCGATCGACTTTGGCGCGGTTTTTTCGGTTTCGGCTCATCATCATAGCGCCATTCCGATGATTGACGACTTGTTTGCATGTCATACTCGTAGACCTATGTTTCGTCTCCAGTTATGATGCGTATCATAAAGTTTGGTTCACTATGTCAAGAGCAACCTGCTTCCGATACTCTTTTTGAAGAACATTTAGGGGGGGGGGGGGGGGGGGGGGGGGGGGGGGTG
>JAPWTK010000015.1:837500-937500 GCA_029963805.1 Aromia moschata | reverse complement strand
AATGATCGTCTACTCCATTTACTGGCCCAGAACCGGCCCTGGAGTACCAAAGAGTATAATAAGGGTATAAGGTAATATAAAAATATATAAGAGTAAGGGGTCAAATAGGAGAATGGGTAAGAAATAGACAAAATGGATACTGGAACTCTATATCCAGGCAAAGACACGGAAAAATGTTTATTAAATGAACATGCGAGGAAAGAACTGAAGAACTATTAAAAATGAATAGGATTCAGATAAGAGCTGTTGTAGGCCTCCTAACAGGACTCAAAGGACACCTACACAGAATGGGGCCGTACAACGGAGAACTGAAATGCACACTCTGCAACAGGGAAACGGAAACAGCACACCACATACTGTGTGATTGCGAGACCTTAGATCGCAAAAGGCAGGCCATATATGGACACCCCAAACTTTGTCCAGAAGATTACAGCACCCAGCCGGCGGGGAAGCTATACAAGCTTGTACACGGGACCCGGCTACTGGAATGGGTGGTGTCAGAAGGATGGGAGGTTCCATACATAATGTCATATTCCATACATAATGGCATACGTGGGTGTTTCATATAAAAAAAGAATTTCGCTAATACCTCACACACAGCTTGTTTTATTCCATTCCAACATCGATCCGCCCTTATAGGGAAACCTTTTAGTTCTATCCCATCAGGCTGGTTAAGAGAAGGGTTAAAATTTCCATCCTATAACTTTACCCAGTGACTTTACCATTAAAATTGGTCCAAAAAGTACCAGTAAAAGTACAAAGAGACGCCACGGCTTCAAATTTCATAAACCGCTTGACTTGTGGCCATACGCTTCTCAAGCCCCTGTAATTATCGTTCGTTGGTAAAGTGTCCCTTCGTCTAATGGCGATTTATTTTCGGGGTCAGGGAGGTTAAGTGGGGCCGGGTAAGGGTGGTTTTTGTTTACGCGCTCTGCCACTTAAAAATTCCTAGTCGTCTCTGTAGAAGTGGCGTTTGTTTTGGATCGTTTTCTCAACGGGCAGGGAACAAGTGGTCGCCTTACTTCAGTTTTAAGTTGCACGTGGAGTGGCAACGGCTCAAGATGGTGGTGTGTCGTGGCATATTCTGTGAACACTATCACGTGTTTAGAGAGACCTACGTCGCAAGTGAGTTTATCATAAGTATTAATTTTTTACATCCAAAAAAATTATGCAAAAACTCGGTATAAGTAGTGCTAGTCTAAGTTGAATTATGTGACTAATATTGGTGGGTTCGAATCCCACCAAATAGATTTGGCATGTCTCACTAAACGTGAGAACTTTACCTTACTATAAGTCTCGATCGAAGTGGGGTCGACGTTGTGCGACCTAGTTATGATTTATTATTATTCTATTTTTTTTAAATGATCAATGTAATTTATATCTACAGTATAAGCACAAAGAAGCCAAGTAAGTGCCTATATTGCCGTTGTGAATAATTAATAATCATCGTTTATACTCGCCTTTACCTTTGCTCTACAGTCATCGATATACCAATGGCTCGGTAACTCGGTAATTTACCATTATCCCTTATTTTACTTCACGGCGCCGGCGCAAGTATTATTAAAGAGAACAACCCCTCAGTATATTCTCCGATAATTACACAGTACCGCTGTCTACTCTAGAAACTCGGACTTTTCCAATTTCCACAATTTTTCAACATCGTTTCTAACTTCTTTCAATTTAATTCTTCCACATTTATTCGCATCGGTTTCTGTTCGACATCTCGGTTTTATACTTCCCACCGAGCTATTAATAGAACCCTCATTTGAACGGCGTGTGACATAAATATCAGGGACGGAGCGAGGACTTGCGTAAACATCCCGAAATAATATATATCATTAGATAAAAAAAAGAACGTCCTCAAAGTATGCCTTGGAATGAATACCGCCTGTCTTGAATTATTGGTCTTAGAACTGTCAACTTCTGAAGTGACCATAAGTATGAGACGAACGTAATTTTCTTAAAAATAAAAACTTGACAGTTCCAAGTTCTAACGGTAGTAATTCAAGACATGAGGCATGCAAATTTCCCCTAAACCACGGTGAAAATTTTTGCGACCGATCGTTTGATAATAATTCTTGGACTGAGCTTAGACGAATTGTACTGCAGATTCAAATGGTTGAAGCTTTTTGTTATGCCGTGATTACCATATTTAATAATAACTTCGGGACCAACATTATTTTTGCCTTACTGAGGAAGTAAAGAACATCAGTTTGTTCACTTCGCAACATTATTATTTTTTTAAAAAAAAAAACAAGCTTTTATTTAAATGCTCTATAAAGAAGAAAATAAACTTTAAATTGAATCAAACCCATCAATTTATTACATTACACAATTTATATGATATAAAAGCTTGTCACGAGATTTATTTGTGTAGATGTATTTACCTATTTTATTAAATACATACTTTTTTTCTTAGATTTTCTCATGTCAAGATCAAGTTACATAATTATTACAATAATAGTAATAAATTGATGGGTTTGATTCAATATTAAGTTTATTTTCTTCTTTTTTAGAGCATTTAAATAAAAGCTTGTTTTTAAAAAAAAATTTTTCATTAATTTATTTTAAATTTTTTAATTATCGTCGTGTTTTTGTATCTAAATGTTTCTCAACCTGTTCATACTATCCCTAACCTATACCAATTTATCACTTTAAAATTGGTATGGTGGCCATCTTGTTTTTCGCCATTTTGAATTTTTTCACCGCCGCTAGAATTCGCCTAGGGTATAGGTTGATATTAGTTAAGACACGACCCCGCTTACTGTTTAACCGGGCAGTAGTACACCATCTCCTCGAAGGGTTGAACTAAGACGTCAGTTTATTCGTATTCTTCTTAGCAAACCCTTTCATTTGATACCCACATTATGGGAGTGCTTAAAAATAACTAGTTCGCCATATTGGATTTAGAGTGGTCATTTTATTTTTCGGATTATTCTCAGCAAACCCTTTCATTTGATACCTATATCATGGGAGTACACAAAAAATAACTTAGTCCGCCATCTTGGGCGGTCCGCCATATTGGTTTTAGAGTAAATACATTTTATTTTGTTATTTCTTCTCAACAAACCCTTTCATTTGATACCCATATCATGGGAGTGCCAAAAAAATAATAACTAGTCCGCCATCTTGTGCGGTCCGCCATATTGGATTTAGAGTAAATACATTTTATTTTCTTATTTCTTCTCAGCAAACCCTTTCATTTGATACCCATATCATGGGAGTGCGCAAAAAATAACTATTCCGCCATCTTAGACCGTCCGCCATTTTGAATTTAGAATGTCATAACTTAGCTAACCATGCATTGTCATCCAAACTAAACGTGTATGCAAAATTTCATCTCAATCGGTTGAACATAACTACTTTAAAATTCAGTTGCAAGATTTGACCCGAACATACATACGAGTACATTGCAAGTTAAAAAATAATAATAAAAAAAAAAATAAAAGCTTGTAAAAAATAGCGTAATTCACGTCTCCACTCCGTCGTTACTGCAATTACTTTGTCGCAGTGCAGAAGTACCGCATATTTGGCGCAGAGGGCATCTATTATGTATCAGCCAACCTACACATTGAAAAGGCAGGGCGGGAAAGCGATGAATTATTGAACAGCGATCAATCAAACCGGGATCTAAACTTGTGTCTTTATTTAACCGTGTTTACGTTTCGGTTATGACGGCGTTATTCCTCGTTGCAACTCGGCCGCTCGCGGTAATCGAGTCATCTTCGGATTAGCGGCGTCCGCGACTTTTAACTAATTACGGTTGCCGCATAGAGCACATGCCTCGGGTAAATGTCAAGCAGAGCGAAGTGATGAACTCTGGTGCACTGTAATTACGTGCCAGGCATGTCATGAATGAACTACACACGAAGGCGAGGACTGGAAGTCTTGAGGCTGTGTCGCGGAGATCGATATTTTTTTTTTTTTAATGAAAAGTTCTGGGAACTTTCCCAGCGGTAGAGGTTTCTCAATAGGATCTGCAGAAGCTGTGGATTTTAATGAATTATTAGCCAATCAGCGACGAGTCGTCGCATAGTATAGTAGAATTAGGATTTAGCCGAAAAGTAACCGACACTTCACCAAAAAAATCGCTTTTTGTAGAGGAGGCTGAATATATTAAACATCGTTTTTTAATATTTAAAATTATTGGTACATTGTTTAAATAATTCGCAAAGGTGCGAAAACCAGGTTTTTTTTGAAATAAAAAAGAGACCCGTAAACTATACAAAAAATGTTTCAGATAAAAAATGTAACTAGTAAAAAAATACCTACATAACCCATCAAGAAATTTGTAAATCCGTTAATTTGTTTATCTGCAAAATTGAAAAAACTGTCAAAATGGTCCCTTTTTCAATTGTTTATCACTAATTATAAAGTAAGCCTTGTGACTAAAGCAGTGGCGGTGCGTGATATTTCAGTTAGCCATATCTTGAAAACGACGCTGGGACCCCTTCACTTTTTAGGTGATGTCTTACACCTCTTACAGAAAGGATTTATAGTGAAAAAACCGTAGCAAGTTTGCGAAAAAATTTTCAAAAACTTGGAGCACTCCCTGTTCTCAGTAACGCTCTGGGGTTGCAGTATATTTTTTTTCATAATCTAGAAACAAAATAACTTTTTGTTCAATATTTTTTTTTTCAAAAAGGCATCATTTAATTTTAAGGAACATTTGTTTCCCAAAATAAAAGGCCATACTTTTTGAACAAAAAATTTTGTAACAAACGAAAAACTCTCCTTATATTTTTATTAGAAAAAAAATAACCAAATATTCAAGTATAAAGGTTATTTTTAAAATTTCAAACACGTTTTCACTATAACCTTTCTTAAGTTTATCATACCTAAAATAAGTGGTCACGTAGTGGTCCCTGGACAAAGTATTGGAAAATGTAGGTATCGGTTTATTAAAAAAACGCTGAAAATTTCAAATCGATATATTTTCAAGTTTTTGCAAAAAGTTAATTGTTTATTAAAAAGGTGCTTTCGTAAAACAGTCCTTAATTTTTTTGTAAACATCATAGAGTAACAATTGAAAATGGATTCTCTTCTTGATGAGTTGGACTATCAAGTACATCGAAAAATTAGTTGAATTTCATAAATTTAATTGTTTAAAATTGACATTGAAAAGTACGCCCATTTAAAGTTATAAACAAATGAAACAACTCGTTCGTTTTTTATCGTACAATGTTGAGCCTAGAATCATTTTACAGCTACGATTTTTCTGCGAATTTAAAAAAAATGAATGCTCCAAGTAACTTGGGAGCCGAGTTTCTTTTTCTTTTCTTGCACTCATAACTTATTCAATTTTTTTATTTATTTTTTTTAAATTAACACAGTAGTAAGATCATATCTTGCTCTGTATTATGTAAGAATTTCGAAAGTATGTAGTAGTCGGTTTCGTTTACAGCATTATAATAATGTGCATCGTTATTTTAGTAACGCGCGTGGATGCATGAGTGATGACGGCACGGCAGCGGCAGCAGTGTGGTTCTCCTGCGTGCAGATTTTCTTTCGCTCGCTTCAAAATCACAGCGCACGAAAAAAATCGTCACGGAAGAACCGTCTCCAGCGCTGTGCGGCTTCCCAAGGAAGTTATTTTGAAGGAGACAATACTGAATTGTAATTCTATTCGAATTAAAAAATTTAAAAAGATAATTACTTAATTTACACACCTCGTATCTCGATAAGATATTACACAGTATAAGTGTTGTATTGTTGGGTATTGTAAAGTGTGTTGTGTTTGACTTTTTTCCTGCACGTAACATGTCTGATGAAAAATATAATTATTATTATTATTATTATTATATATCTCGTGGGGGGGGGTATCTGCTGGCCCCACTCGCGGGCGCCCATGATTACGATAGACAATAGCCTTCCGCCTTGCGTTGTGAGAGCGACATTTGACCTTGCATTTCTTATTGGGAACCGCATTCTATTCGGGAACAGCATTTTAATTTCGCAGATTACTAATTCCGACGAATTCACCGTTCGTAATAATGGAGCGGTAATCTATTTATACCGAGCGGTAGCCGGCCGACGGGTCCGCGTGACTCTGCCCAAACAGCCGCCGCGATTTGCCTGAATTATGCGCCTTTCAAGTTTTCCAGAAAAACATAACCGTCAGTGAGTTCGGTGTGTATCGCGGTGGCCATGACACTCTTCAAACTGGGTTTGTCTGTCAATTTTACCATTATTATTATTATTATTATTTTAAACTTTAAGCTCTTAGCTCTGCTCGAGGAGGCATCTCACAATCAGTGTGGCAACCTGGAGTTAAATTAAATCCAGCATTTATTTTTCTAAAATCGGCCGCATAAGTAACGGGGACGTCGAATAAAAATTGTTTACAGCATATAAACGCTTTTGACACATGTTTACCTTATAATTTATTTATACTGTCATAAATAAATATTCACCCGGTAGCCAATGTCGATTTAAATTAAAAGCAAATTTCATATGGCGGCCATAAACATATACATTCAAGAAATGTCTTTCACTTAGTTCAATATTTAAGATATGGTAATGTATAGAAACCGCGGATCGGGTAGCCATTTCAGGTCAGGATTCCACAAATACCCACGTACAGGGTGTTACTTAACGGACCAATTTCAAGTCAAAACGTTCATATAAACCTGATGTTCTAAAATGTTTGGTTCTCAAAACGCAGGGCGCTAAAACTGTTTTTTAACTAAAGCTGCAAGTCTGCTGACGAACGCCTGAGTGCGACGCTTTGTCCGTCGAAATTCCGATACTGTTTAGAATCCTCCTCCGTCTATTTCCTTTTGTTATGAGGACCTGTGTCTCTTTGTTGCAGGCTCGATAATGTTCCACGTGAGAAGGAGACCCGCGGACTGCGCGCCGCGGAAGAGGAAGAAGAAACCGGGGTCCCTGGGCCAAGCGGCCGGCAACAGGGACGTCAGGGGCGATAGCGCCCCGCTCCTGGTGGAGCTGGGACCCGACGGTTCGGCACCGCATCCCGGGGACACGGCCAGGACCATCAGGCTTACCAGCGACGTCATGGAGGTGAGTTAAAGATATCAGAAGGCAGCGTATTCGCTATTTTGCTTGAACATTTCTTCACGAGAAAGCTCTTTTCGTAGTGGGTAGTGCGTTTGGTCACTGTTGGCCAAAAACAACAATGTGTTGATGATTCAGAGCGCTGTTTGGAGCTGTTTAGGCGAAATAAAAGGGATTTTTTTCATGCGACGTAACAATGGAGGAAACATGGATCCATCACTACACTCCAGAGTCAAATCGGCAATCAGCTGAGTGTACGGCAACCGGCGAAAGCCGTCCAGGGCGACCAAAAACACAAAAGTCGGCTGGGAAGGTTATGGCGTCCGTATTTTGGGATGCACACGGTATAATATTCATCGAGTACCTTGGAAACAGGAAAAGGAACAATGGTGATATTATCAGTGCGTTTGATGGACTAAATCACGGAAAAACGACCCCAAATGAACAAGAAGAAATCGCTGTTTCACCAAAAAATGCACCGCGTCACAAGTCGATCGCAATGCAAAATTGCACGAATTACACTTCGAATTGCTTCCGTATCCACCGTATTCTCGAGATTTAGCCCCCAGCGACTACTACTTTGTGCGTTTTGAAGGGTTGAACAAATGTCTCTATAAGAAAGGCGTAGACATGTTAGAAAAGCGTTGGAATGAATGTATCACTCTTGAAGGAGGCCATGTTGATGAATAAAGTCGAATTTTCCCTAAAAGTTTTTGCTTTATTGGTCATCCTACGAACTTATTGAGTGATTGTATTGGTTTTGTTTTGCTTCTGAGGACAGCTCGTGCAATTCAGCGTCGAATGAGCCCAAGTTGAGACTGTGTGAAAACATATCGCCAAAAAAGTAAATGTGAGAGAGGCCGTGGTTTGGCTCTCCTGTTGCCTGATTACCGATTAAAGCCGTAAAGAGATAAGAGGGCCAGATCCGTCTGCTCTCGTGGAGTGTTGTTCTTTGAAAGTAAGTGGGAATATTTTATTCTGGTGGCCAAAAAATCTGTGTTAAATGAGAGTGCGTTTTGATGCGGTGCACATATCAGACATGCCGTTGTTCTTGGGTGGGTGAGTAAGGTTTTCTCTTTAGGTCTTAGAGGTCAGAAATGGTACGTTTCTCCTGTCCCTTTAACACCCCTTTTTGAAGGGTGAAATGGTATGTGTTTGTTTTTTTTTTATTTTACGGGCCCAAAAAAGTAGTTAGTTTTTTCTATATATAAGAGACACCCGAAAAAAACTCAAGTTGCCGAAAAAAAAAACGATTCTTCTACGAAATATACCTTATTTTCTTGTCATTCCTCAGTTATTTCAAAGTAAGTTAGAACGAAAACAGCCCTTTTATTTTTGTTCACCCAAAAACCAAAAAAGACCAAACTTTACCTTCTTCTTAAATAAGTGTCAAGGAACGAAAAGTAAACCGATTCCTTTATTTTTTTTGATTAAAGTACAAAAGAACACGTAAAAATGTTTTACGTGTAATAAAAGTGTTTTTGAATGGTCTCGCACAGAGCTGACATCAGCGTATTTAAATAAACAACGATACAACATTTTAAAATGTTAAACGGATCAATAACGGGGTCTGCTATTAGGTCTGACACATAGTCGTCTGGTTCGGAAACACGAAACCGTATAGTAAATAGCACCAAAGTAATAACAACATTGTACAAATTCGTTCACGTAATGTATAGTAAATTATAATGCTGCTCTCGTTTCCCGACGACTTTTTTTCTATTTTTAAAGTAATCGATACTGCCACAGTCCATTTCGGATCGATATTGCATTTAGAATGAGGACTTTATACTTCTGCAGACACGACGATTGTCCGTCTTTCCTGTGACACAAGGTGCTATGACATTCTTCACAATCTGTAGCCCTCCTAGGACGTCCTGGTCCTCGGCGACGCACATCAACATCTTTAGACCACCTGACCCAACATTTGGAGTTACTGTACTACGCGGTTAGCAATTTCCCTAAGAAAAAATCTGGCCTCCCCCATACGTAACAATCGTACACATTGTATATCACTTAATTGACGATAATTTTGAATTTGTGGAATTCTAGACATCGTAAATAACACAGACCGACAAAATTAGGTCGATCCTCTAACCCAGAAACCAGAATATATTTTTCCAAAGGTTTTTGATGCGCCTCGGATTCGGATTCAGCGCATCAAGAACCTTTGGAAAAATATATTCTGGTTCCTGGGTTAGAATCTTGTCGGCCTATGTAATGTTTACTATGAAAATCTCTCTATACCAAGCTAACATTGAGATTTCTTGTTGAAACTCTAATTCTCTACAAAATTGCTCTTATGTTTTTTTTCTAAACTCAAAAGAAGCGAAGTTACAGAGCGCAGAATAAGAGAAAAAAAAATCAATTAATTTATTACAGAAAAATATTTTTATTTATCAAATAATTAACTCACTATATTTATTCATTAATTAACAATTCTCAAAATTAATACTATTTTAAAACAACAACAAAACAAACCTTAACAATAAAACAGAAATTAATTTTATTTGTTTACTGTTGACTCAAGAGTAAACAAATAAATTCATAAATCCAATAATTGTCAATTAATTTCTGTTTTGTTGTTAAGGTTTGTTTTGTTGTCGTTTTAAAATAGTATTAATTTTGAGAATTGTTAATTAATGAATAAATAGTTAATTATTTGACGAAAATATCAAAAATATTTTTCTGTAATAAATTAATTGATTTTTTTCTGCAGTCTGTAACTTCGTTTCTGTTGAGTTTAGAAAAAAAAAACATAGCAATTCTGTAGAGAATTAAATTTCCTATAAGACGGTAAGAACCAAAATTTGAAAAAAAATGTCTTCATGTAGTTATTTCAAAAATAAAAAAAACAAATCCCCATGTATTTTAAATGGGAAAGGGGACCCCCCAATGCGCCAGCTCAAATTTTGAGATATTGGGCTGAATTTTTGGGAGAATTTTTTTTATATCAGAACTAACTTTAGAGACACATTTAATCGAAAAAAAAAGTCTTTTGACACAGTCTAGTGTATATTTTACGTTTTTTCCTTCACATTATAGGTGGGCTCCGCGAACGGCATCGCGCTCCAGCTGTACGGGCCCCACATCCAGCCGCGGCACTGCGTCATCACCAACACCGACGGCGTGACGTCGCTGACGCCTTGCCACGCCGACGCCCACACCTACGTCAACGGCCAGCGCATCCACCAGACAACCATCCTGACGCACGGCAGCCTGGTGAAGTTCGGCCACAGCAACACCTACAGGTTCCTGGACCCCGCGCAGGAAGACCGCACCAGGCAGCCCTTCACCAACATGGACAACGGCAGCAGGATATACGAGAGGTGAGGAGGCGGTGAACTTGCAACCGAAGAATGATTAAAAGGTCCTCAAAGTAGTCCTAAATAACAATTTCGGGGCCTGTTCAGAATGTTTTTAGCTGGTTTCGGACAAAACAAGTTCCAAAAATAGTCGGGTGTACCGCAAGGAAACGTTTCGGGGCCTATTCCAAATGTTTTTAGCTGGTTTTGGACAAAAAAAGTCCTCAAAGTTGTCGGGTGTATTGCAAGGAACAGTTTCGAAGCATGTTTCGATTGTGTTTAGCTGGTTTTGAACAATAAAAGTTCTAAAAGTAGTCGGGTGTACCGCAATGAACAGTTTCGAGGCTTGTTCCAAATGTTTTTAGTTTGTTTCGGACAAAACGGAGTTGGTGTAGCTTGTCTAGACGGTTTGGCAATTGTTTATACCAAAAAGAGCGGGAAATTTAAAATTGGTACTCTATCTAAACGAGTTTTCTCGATAAAATTTCATTATATAACTTCGGGGATCTTGTATAACGACATTTAATGTGCATGCGACTAGTTTTTGTTTATATTTGGTGGATTAATGGCAATTATCATTGTTTGCTAACGCATTAACGATCCATTTGCATGCAAGTATTTTTTTTTTGTTATTTTTTTTTCGCTATATTTTTTGTTTTTGCTTTTTATCACGCAGTCGTTCCCCGCGCGCCCTTAGCCCGACCGATACCTCAAGGGAAAACATTGAGACGACCTTCGACCTAGAAGGCAACGTAGAAACCGTATCCACCGCCAGTGGAGCACGCGAGGATAATAGATCGTTAGGGTCCTCTTCTGAGAACAGGTAGGTTATGAGATCGAACTGACACCACGCGAATAAATCACAAAAAATGCCAATATATCCTGCCTGCACTTATATTTCATTTTATTTTGCTAAAACAGCTTTTCAACAGTGTTTACAGACAAATTCATTTTCAGCGTGTTGTATTAAGTGAACAAAATCATTTCACTGGTTGCAACTACCTTTTTGTTAGCAGTCTAGTGCCTATAGTTGAGATATAACGCATTCTGCTGTGCAGCTCACGCTAACATAGTGTCTGGTTGATTCCGAGTTACTGTGCACATACACATCTTTCCAATTTGCAAAGTTTTCATGGTGGGTTTTTATAATTGACACAAGTTTCATAACACAGGCCCACAAAAAAAGTGTCTGGTTCTGGGATGGAGACTAGCTTTTTTCTTATGTATTTTGTGCCACTGAATCCGAATTCGTTATAAAAAAAATTGGGGTTCCACAGCTAATTTTGAAGATAACCTCAAAAAACTGTCGAAAACGACGTGTTTCGGTTGTAAAAGCTTGAGAAGACCAAAAAAAAAAGCCCACAAAAAAAAGTATCTGGTTCCGGGATGGAGACTAACTGTTTCTTATGTATTTTGTGCCGCTGAATCCTAGAATATTCCCAGATTTCCGCTCTCAGAGATACAACAATCTTCAGATTTGTGTTCAGCTTGCTGTGGTTTCAAGTTATTTTCATAGTCTGAATTCGAGAAAGTCAAATGCAAGTATGTTCATGTAATTTCTAAAGAGTTTCCACTTAGTCTTGATTTTAGACTTATTCAATCCACGTTATTCAAGATTTTACCGTTCAAAACGCAATTTTTACATATTCTTGAGGATGATCTTTGAAATTCACTTGTTAAACCAACACATAACACATTCGGGTTTAAGAAATTAAGATACATAGGAATACGGTATTTTATATGTGACGCGAATCATATTCCCATTTCTTTCAAGCTTTTATTACAAAAAACGTCGTTTTCAGCAGTTTTTTGAGGTTATCTCCAAAATCCGTTGGTCAAACCTCTTTTTTCGTAGCAAATTCTGATTCAGCAGGCCAAAATATGTAGAGACAAAGTGTTTTTGGTGTGAAGCAAATATTTTTTTGATCTTCTCAAAGCTTTTACAACCGAAACACGTCGTTTTCGACAGTTTTTATAGGTTATCTTCAAAATTAGCTGCGGAACCCCCTATTTTTTATGACGAATTCGGATTCAGCGGCACAAAATACATAAGAAAAATTTAGTCTCCATCCCAGAACCAGACACGCTTTTGTGGGCCTGTGTAATCATTCGAACATAAATATACAGGAAGTATGCATTTTACTCGCGTGATAATCGAGTTTCTACTGTATTTTTTCGTCATCCGTAGACTAAGCGGCATCGATCGGTACCCGCGCGGCCAGGACCCCATCCTCCCCGCCGTCCTGGAGTTCCCCGAGGAGCCCCAGGAGCAGTTCCTCGCCAGGGTCATCACACACCTGGACGTGACCACGCCCACGTTCCGGCTGGCGCCCGCGTACACCCTGTACCTCTGCGCCAGGTATCGCGCCTCGACGCACTACCGACCCGAGCTGACACCCACGGAGCGTGCCCACAAGCTCACGCTGCTGCTGCAACACGCCGCCATGCTCATCCGGCACACGGTGCAGGACAGGAGCACGGAGAGCACGTCGCAGGCCTTCTGGCTGGCCAACGCCAGCGAGCTGCTGCACTTCCTCAAGTCTGACAGGCACGTCAGCGCGTTCTCGCTGCAAGCGCAGGACACGCTCGCCGACGCCGTCCAGCTCGCCTTCAAGAACCTGGTGGCCTGCCTCACGGACGAGCTCAACTCCGCCATGGCGTACCTGATGTCGGTTACCGGCGACGACCACCCGCGCGAGGTCATCAACATCCTCAGCGGCGCCATGAACCTGCTGAGGAAGTGCCGGGTGAACGCCGCGCTGACCATCCAGCTCTTCTCGCAGCTGTTCCACTGGATCTCCGCCAAGGCGCTGTCCAACGTGATCAGCAACAGCAACCTGTGCACCAGGAACTTCGGCAACAAGCTGTTCAACAGGCTGAGGAACCTGCAGGCGTGGGCGGAGTCGCAGGGCCTGGAGCTGGCCGCCGAGTGCCACCTGGCGAAGATTGTGCAGTGCGCGCACTTGCTACAGGCGCCCAAGTACGCGCCGGAGGACCTGGCCAGCCTGTCGGCGGCCTGTTTCAAACTGAACTTCGATGCAGCTGGGCGCGCTGCTGATGCAGTACAAAGGTAAGCCATTACTTGGTTGAGTGTCGAGTATTGATCGTCTCCTCACGATGGCGATGTGTTTGGCGAAACGCCTCTCGAGTTTTTGTACCTCATGCCCTTTTAAATACATTGGAAAATATGTCGGAGATATTGTATTATTCATCTCATTGTGGCATATCAAGTATTCAAACAAAAAAAAAATGGGTTCCTGGTGAAGTCCATACTATTTGGTTAAAGGTGTCACTTGTAATAAATAGAGCGCGATACATACAGGGTTGGAACGTCCAAGATTTCAAAGCCGAGCAGTAAAAGATAGAAAAGAATAAGCTCTTCAAATAAAGGGAACTGACAGAGAAATATTATATCCATAGTTGCCAGGCTGATATGTCATTTTAAAACTTTTATGAGCGTTATTCTCTGTCTTTCGTGATAGGGTAGCAATAAAATATGTAGGCGGGACGCCCCGCCCATAAATTATAATGCGCACGTGTGAATTTAATTATTATATCGTTATTAGTCTACGGAAAATAGGCACTTGAGTATTCCTGTGCGTACGCAGTATCCCGAGAAGTTAAATGTTTGGGTTGGTATTTTAGGCGATTCCATCGTTGGGCCATTTTTTATAAACGGTTCCGTAAATGCCAACAAATATTTAACAAATAATACAACCTGTTTACAGACATGAACATGAAAGACCACGAAATTTAAATGATTTACGGGCCAGAATTGTACTAAAATACTGAGAAAAAGTACTGAGTTGCATTCAAATTCGGCGATAGGCGTGTGGGTAATACTCCACTCCAAATTTATATTACGTGCAAGTCTCATACGTTTCTAATACCTCCACAAGCGTGAAACAATGTGGCATCTAACTGTCTGTCTGTCCTTACTGGTGTCTTTTAACTTATTCTCTTCTACACATGTATTGCGAATATGTAAAGGTTCAATTTCCTAGGGTGCATGAGTCATTTGTGACGTTGCAAGGGTTGTCACCTGTGTGAATTGTAATTATTAGCTGTTTTTGTAACTATAAAAGTAGCAACATTATAATGTCTACTCCTGGTCGTTCATACAGTCAGTAACGATTCGTTTATAGAGGTTATGAAACCGACCACCTCTTATTTGAAACATTTTCTTGTGAATATGGTAACTATGTCAGGTGAGTGGTTGTTAAATTGAAATCTGGGACACCCTGTATAATTCACCTTGATTAGAAACCTGTCAAAAAAAGAAATAAAATTCCTTTTTGCTTTTTTTTTTTTTGTTATCTGAAGTAAGTATAATTCTAGATTCAGTTGTTATGTTAATTACTCTTGAGTGTTTTTTTAATATCCACTTAGGTTCATTGATAAAGATACCAAACAATTCAATGATACTCTCTTCAATGTCCTCAGTTTCTAATATTCAGTCATTTTGATTGTTTGCTGTGAGTTATTTTAGTATTTTGGTGTCTATATCACAGACCAATTTTATACGTAAGCTGATTATATTTTTTACAACCCGATTAATACTACGTACTATCCTTTTCCAAATTTGCTTATCTCTCCATGATTTTTATGGTAAATATTGTACCCGTTACAGACTTTTTGCAATAAAATTCGCTCCTTTCACACAATAAAACAAATATTTGCTGATATTTTAACACCGAAACACTATAGTGTGGGTTATGAAATTAATTTAAGAGCCAGCCAAGAATAACGTAAGGAAGCAGGACCTAACCTCACTCAGCGGACGGGTCGGTTATTGATTGTGGGGCGATTCACATTTGTTGCGAGCCCCCTTACCGTTTCGCCAACCATATCTGCACCATCGGGAGTTGATTAATCGATCTCAAGTTATTTTTTACTAACGCTAAAGTATTTATCGCGGATTACAATTAAAATTGTTTACTTTAGCCGAACCTGGCGAGAAGCTCGCCTCTCCGTCCCTCCTGGAGCAGGCCGCGAAGGCGGCGGAGAGCGTGGCCGACGAGTTGGCCAGGGCGGAGGGCAGGGAGGTGACCCTCTACGAGGACCCCGCGCCGCCGCTGCAGCTGCTGCTGCCGGACGACGGTTTCAGCTGCGACGTGGTCCAAGGCGTTCCCCCTGGCCTAGCCGACTTTCTGCACCCGCTCCAGGCGTCGGGGCTGTGCCGACTGGCCGCGCAGCCCACCAGTTCCGGCCACTGGACGGTCTACATGTCGGCGCCGAGGCCCCCCTCCGCTCTCAGCACCACCCAGCCGGAGGTAAGCGACGGACGCGTCCATATAACTGAAAAAAAAATGTATTATTTTAGTTGTGAGTAATATAATACCGACGCCGACGACTAGAATAACGCTAGAGTCTGCCAGATGGTTGGTGTATATGTTTCTGACACTGTTCTTTTTTATGGAAGGCAGACTCACTAACTAATTTTGTGGCACCGGTACATTTCACAAATGTTCTTTTTTCCGTCGTAGGTCCAGGTGATACGGCTGCACAAGGCGGGCGGCGGCATGGGCCTTTCCATCGTGGCGGCCAAGGGCGCGGGCCAGGAGCGGCTCGGCATCTACATAAAGTCGGTGGTGCCGGGCGGCGCGGCCGACAGGGACGGCCGCCTGGCCGCCGGCGACCAGCTGCTGTCCGTCGACGGGCAATCGCTGCTGGGCATCACGCAGGGAGAAGGCCGCCGAGTTCCTGCAGAGGACCAGCAGCGTCGTCACGCTGGAGGTGGCCAAGGCGGGAGCGGTCTACCACGGCCTGGCCACGCTGCTGCAGCAGCCCAGCCCCACGCCGCACAGAGGTGAGTTTTTCCGTGCCGTGTATGCGGGGTGTTCTAAAAATAGGTCAAAAAAATCGTAAAAGTCAACGTGACTTAAAAAGGCTGTAAGTTGGTTAAGAGTGGTCGTAGAACGGTTTAGAAAAAAAGCAAATTTGAGCTTTACTCTTCTAGTTTTCAGATCTGAAGTTCATTTTTTGAGGGCCTGGAACACGGAGCACTAAAGCCCTATCTAATTCTGGTAATGTTTAGAAGTGACGGGGCTCATTTCCAAACTACTTTGGACCCCTAGGTCACCCGATTTAACCTCACTCGATTTTTTTCCGTTAAAAACGGACCGTTCGGATTTTAGTCGTTAATAATCCCGGTGTCTGTACTTGTGTGCCTTTGTAGTTCATATATTTTTACCGCTCACAATTTTTGAGTAATCGTGAGAAAACCAAGGATATTTTGGCTCCTAAAAGAACTTCTAACACACTGTACTAAAGCCTTGCCCAGTTCTGGTAATGTTTAGAAGTAACGGGCTCATTTCCAAACTACTTTGGACCCCTAGGTCACCCGATTTAACCTCACTCGATTTTTTTTCCGTTAAAAGACCGTTTCGGATTTAGTCGTTAATAATCCCGGTGTCTGTACTTGTGTGCCTTTGAAGTTCATATATTTTTACCGCTCACAATTTTTGAATAATCGTGAGAAAACCAAGGATATTTTGGATCCTAAAAGAACTTCTAACACACTGTACTAAAGCCTTGCCCAGTTCTGGTAATGTTTAGAAGTGACGGGGCTCATTTCCAAACTGCTTTGGACTCCTAGGTCACCCGATTTAACCTCACTCGATTTTTTTTCCGTTAAAACCGGACCGGTTCGCGATTTCAATCATTAATAATCCCGGTATCTGCACTTGTATGCCGTTGAAGTTCAAATATTTTTACCACTCACAATTTTAACGTAATCATAAGAAAACCATCCATGTAAGGATATTTTTTGCCCCTGAAAGGGCTTGGAACACGGAATACTAAAGCCCTGCTTAATTCTGGTAATGTTTAGAAGTAACGGGGCTCATTTCCAAACCACTTTGGACTCCTAGGTCACCCGATTTAACCTCACTAGAATTTTTCCCGTTAAAAAGACCGTTTCGTGATTTTTATCTTTAATAAATCCGGTATCTGTACTTGTATCCCTCCCTCGACCTCTATAGAGTCGATTTCTCTTTTGCGCATGCAGCCATGGATTACGGTTTCCCCGATTACGCTCAGGGCTCCCAGGAATCCCTGTACAACACCCGCAATTACCGCATCTTCACGCCTCCGGCGACGAAACCGAAGAACAACGTGTTCTTCAACTCAGACGACAGCCTCTTCAAGTCCGAGCAACGGAAATTCACGATACCTCGCATCGAGATAGTGAGCGACGAGCCGGTGTTCAACCTGCAGGTGACCGACTTCTCGGAGCCGGCTCCCAAGAACGTTACGCTCACCTACGACGAGACTGGCACCAGCATGAAGCCCGAGAAGGTGGAGGAGTTCTGCGCGAAGCCGGGGAAGTCCTGGAAAGACAGGGCCAACAATTTCGTGCAGCAGAAGAGCTACTCCATAGAGGTCAACGACCACGTGTATTACGACGACGATTTCGACGACGCCGACAGGTTCTTGAACATCGGCTCGAAGAAGTACAGGCAGCAGAGGCTCTCATCGACGTCGCTGCAGGATCTGTCCAGCTCCACGTCGAGTATCGCCAGCGGGGTCCACGAGTCCAACCTGGATCTGAGCCAGTTGGACCCCGACACGCCGGTTCGACATAAGAACTGGAAGTCCCCGTACGAAATAAGGCACTGCATGGACAAGGATGCCCCGAAGCGGTTTCAGAATAAAGCCATCAGCGTGCCGACGCTGAGCAGAAGGAAACTCATCACCAGCAGGAGCAAGAGCGTCAGCGAGGAGAAGCTGGACGATAAACTGACCGAGTACGAGAGATTGGAAATACTGAAGCTGCTCCACGACTGGAGCTTGAACGGATCCGAATCGAAGACCGAATTTAACATAAGCTTCTCCTCGAAGAAAATCAGCGAGTGTATTGAGAAGGAAAACCTCGAAGGACCCGAGAAGACCAGCTTGAAGAAGAGCCGCGTCAAGTTCAAATCGGAACCAGACTTGTCGCCTAAGTCAACACAGAGCGAAGGAGAGAAACTTGTAACAAAATACAGTTCGGATACGAACATCGACGGCAAGCTCGCCGCCAGCGATTTTACTCACAGATGCGAATTTAGGAATTGCATTTTCAACGTGGACTTTACACCAAACGAAGGGACCAATACCCAAGACTCCAAACTAGAGGAACCCACCAGACCAAAACCCAAAAGCATACTGAAGAACAGCAAAGAACGCTTAGACGAAGTAGAGTGTCTTAATAACATAACTAACCTGCAGAAGAAGCCGAAGCAGTACAACCGGCGCTTCAGCGAGATCATAGTGGAACCGACCAAACCCTTCAACAGTCAATTAGTCCGATGCGACAGCCTGGAGCGCCTCACCGACATCCAGAAGAAGACCAAGGAGCGCAGGAAGTTCCCCGAGTCGTACGTCATCACCAGGCGCAACAGCGCCAGGAAGTCGGCGCTGAAGAACAACGAGAACGCCGGCAAGCCCAAGTCCCCCAAGCTCATCGTGATGCGGAAGAGATACCTGCCGAAGACCTGGAAGAGCTGCTCGGACATCAAGACGAAGAAGACCATCCACAAGTGTTGCAGGTACGCGAAGAAGACCTGTCCCGTTCTGCAGGAGGCGCCGCGCAAGTCCCAGAGCTGCGCCAGCATCGAGCAAGATGACTTCGATAACGCTGCTAGGTTAGCTGCTTTAAAGGATTGCCAAGTTGGCGCTTACGATCGTAAGATTACGGATATCTGTTGCGCACGAATTTTAAGCACAACCCGTTTCATTTGTGGCATCCGATTTTTTTTGGCTTTGAACGTTAGGTCGTCGGCTCGAGGTTTCCATCCCGATCTTCTCGGATTAGACGCAGGTAGCGTAGACATCTACGCGTCGTCCCTGTCGACAATAGGTCGCGACGACGACCGAATCCCGTATAACCTCGGGATGGAAACTGCACGGCTCTCTTTTATTTTACGTTTTGTATGCAGGTTAGGAATCCACGCAACGTTATTTTCCGTTACAGTCAGGGCATGAACTTTTTACTGTTTGTTAGTCCGTTAGTTTCGCCTCCGAGAACTTTATGTTTGATTTACCTCAACCTGACCGCGCTTTTAGGACCTAGGCGCATGTCGGAGAGGGACCTGCCCTCTAGAGTGGACTCGGAACGCACCATCCCCTCCTCGAAGTCGGTCCCCGCCCTCCACCAGATCCACTCCGCCAACGCGGAGCAACCGAGGCCCAACCACGAAGCGCTCGGCGCCGGCTACAGCCGGACCTCCTCCAACAACAGCATCAACAACAACAACCCGATGCAGAACGCCCAGAACGGTCCCGTGGCCAACGCCGCCGGCCTCCGCAGCAGGTCCACACACAACTTGCACCAGCAGGACGGTGGGTTCTACCAGAACCTCAGCATCTACAGGAACAAGATTCCTAGTCCGCAGCACCTCGGTGACAGGTGAGTCGCTTCTCTCCGATCGGCACGGCTCTTGATGCCGTGATAGAAATTGTTAGGAATGATGGTATAGTATTCCATTTCCGCTCTCATTTGACACTCTAGTAATGATTAGAGCTTCTGATTCGCGAGCTAAACAGGACGTGAGACTCTTCATCGGACGATCAGTCTGTCAAGGCTTGTGACTTTATCCACAGGCCGGTGCCGATAACCAAACCTGCGACACGCAGAAGCTCTAGTAACGATCTCTTCCGCTCTTTCAGAACTTCTGCCCTGCGTAGTTCTCAGAACTCACTGCACTCCTCGGTGGCGAATTCCCAGCGGCCGGCCTCGGCCTACTATCCCCCGCACGCCGCCGCGACCAATCCGCGGCCGAACAACCTGCACCAGTCCATTCCGAATCTCAAGAGCCCCCCCCTCCTCGCACAGGTTGCACGGCGACGACAGCAGGGCCGGCTCCTTCCCCAGCGTCAACCACCAGTCGCCCTACGGGCAGACCTACGGCCAGAACTACGGGCACAACGTGCAGTACGTGCGGCCCGGCCAGAACTACCCCAACCACGACGACGTCGCCAAGATGCCCTACGGCTACGCGGGGCAGGGCTACAAGGAGAACCAGTCCTACCCTAGTCCGACGCACAGCAACGCCTCGGGTTACCCCGGGAGCGTCCAGCACGCCAACGAGAGGCCGCACGACGTCAGGTACAACAACACGGGCGGGGGACTGCTGAGGGAGGACGTGTTCAGGCAGTCGCAGAGCTCCAGGCACGACGAGATGATGCGCTACCCCAGCCAGGGCAACATCCGGATCGCCGAGGCGCAGATCCAGCACAGCGACATGAGCAGGCACAACGAGATGCGCACGTCGAAGAGCGAGGACCTGCTCAAGCACCACGCGCAAGGCGACATGATGCGGTACGCGAGCAGCGGGAACATCAGGGCCAACGAGAGCAGCAAGGTGGAGATCCCGCAGCTGCGGCAGCACGCCGACCACGCGCCCCAACACCGTCTGAGCAACGAGGACCGGCATCTGCGCGGGGCCGCCAAGCTGGCCGAGATGTCGGAGGAGGTGAGGCGGCGGCAGAACAGGATACTCTCGCCGCCGTACGGACACCCGCAGCACCCCGCCAACGCCCAGTATTACCAGCAGCAGCAGCAGTACTACAACCACGTGATGTCGCAGAACGCGCAGAGCATGCAGAACCTCAACGTGAACCAGCAGTACCAGCCGGCGTCGGCGATGTCGCCCACGTACAAGACGCCGCCCGTCGCGCCCAAGCCCAAGAAGGACGAGCTGCCCGAGCTGCCGCCGACCAGCACGCACCCGCTCTACTCGGCCAGCTCGCAGGACCCGCCCAAGATGGCGTTCTACCAGACGGGAGGCGGCGCCGGGCAGTCGTCGAAGCCGCCTCGCGATCCCTGGGCCCGCGAGGAGCAGGAGCGCCAGCAGGAGGCGAGAAGGGAGGCGGCGCGCCAGTGGCAGGAGCAGCAGATCAGGGAGCTCGCCTCGCTGCCGTACCGGACGCCGCAACAGGACGAGCAGCTCCGCGTGCTGCAGCTCGAGAGGGAGTTCCAGCGGAGGGCGCTGGAGGCGGCGGAGCAGGACGACGACGACACGGAAAAGGTGGGTATACGTGAAGGTGGCCGAAATTCAGGAAACACCTTTTTCGAAGAGCGTTGCCTGGCTCTTGGCCACCCAGTTACCTTTGTGGGCGAGAACGTCGATTACACCGCTCGGTACTTATAAATCGAACGGCGCAACGGCACGCGACTTGACGGGTATCGCGAATTGTTTTTCAGGAGAGCCCCACCCCTCAGCCGGTCGCTACCCAGGCGCCCGCGACCGCCGCCGCCCCCAGCGCGGTCGCTAGCAAGCAGGAGCCCCCCGCAGGCGCCTCCTACGTCCATCCTGAAACCCGGGACACTCGTCAACAGCCACGCCGGTCACAACAACGCCCAAACGCACAGCCAGGCGCCTCCGCCGGAGGTGAGCGCCGCGCCGCCGCCGCCCGAGCGTGGGTCCAGCTTCGCCGTGATGTCGATGAGGGCCAAGGAGACGACGAAGCGCGTGTCGTTCGACACGTCGGCCGCCACCTCGGTCCAGCAGCCGCCCAGCACGCTCCACATCGAGGAGACCATAAGGGAAGATCCAAATGTGAGTATAAAGAAGGGCGCCTCTCTCGATCCGGCCCGGAGGACCGAATTTTATTCGCTGATCCCATCGCGTTCCGTTGCAGAGCTTCATTCGGCAAGCCGAATCTATGTTGGCATCTCCGAACACCCCGACGGACGCGTCGCCCGGCGTGGCGACGGCGACGCCGGGCGTCATCGGCGCGCAGGAGGTGTACAGGGACCCGAGGGCGCGGCGGCTGGCCGAGCAGGCACAGCGCAAGGACCAGACGCAGAACGCCGCCGTGCCGGAGAAGCTCTCCTTCAAGGAGAAGATGAAGATGTTCGCGATGGAGACGGGGGGAGCAGGAGACGCCCAAGGACAAGAGCAAGATCAGCAGGGCGCAGAGGGAGATCGACAACCTGGGCTCGCCCAGTCTGGTCCATTGATCGGTTTGCACGAAGGACGTAAGCGACCAAATGTTTACACGTGACGAACTCGCCTGGGAATGGGGTAGATGCGCGGGGGTTTCCAGATTCGGCGCCGACCTGGACCAAAATTACCGTTCCGAGCGTTCCGCAAGGTTCCCCACAGCAGCTACGTTTATGGCAACTATATATTAAGACACTTTAAGCTTTTACTCATTGGGCAGCGCAAAATCGGTAGGGCCCGGAAGAAGACCAACATCCTGGGAACATCTAGTTTAAGAAGTAGTTTATTAGACGTTTCGACTAATGCGTTATGGAATTAAAACCTATCTAACCAAATATTTACACACCCTGGGAAATCGAGTCTTTTAAATGGTTCTCGAATGTCTACGGATCTCTCCAATCTTTTAAGCGATGTTTCGAACACGTGTTCCACAAGGCTACCTCTTGAGACTGCTCAGTAGAGATTTATGGCTTGCATTTTTTTTTTAGACGCCTCAAATAAACTGAATTCCAAAGCAATATTGGCCTAAACTGAAGCATTACAAGCAGATCTCTGCTCATTTAGTGCGCCTATTGATCAACAAACCTGACTTTGCATACATTTTAATAGTAAGGGGCCCCGAGCCGGTTCTTTGTGGCACACCGCGTGTCGAGCTTTTTTCGGAGAGCTACTGAATCAAGTAATTCTAAACAGAGGCTCCAATATAAGATGTTGAAATGATATTAAGCGTGTTACTCATCAGGAATTTATACAAAACCCATTGTCTGTTAATCGATATTTCTCCAATTTTTAAAGTGATGTTTCAAGAACGTGTTCCACAAGGTTTCCTCTCGAGACTGCTCGGTAAAGAATTATGGCTTGCATTTTTTTATTTAACTGAATTCTTAAGCAACATTGGCCTAAACTAAAGTCTTATAAGCAGATCTCACCCCGTTACGCGCTTATCTAATATTTTAGTGCGCCTATTGATCGACAAACCTTGACTGCAATTATTTTAATAGTAAGGGGCCCCGAGCCTGTTCCTTGTGGCACACCGCACGCCGGGCTTGCCGAAAAACTACTGAATCAAGTCATTCTATATTGAGGCTTCAATATGGATTGGGTCTGCTCTTATGAGGAATTACGGCTTGCATTTTTTTTTAGACGCCTCAAATAAACTGAATTCCAAAGCAGTATTGTCCCGAACTAAAACTTTATAAGCAGATCTCGGTTCATTGCGTGCTTATCTAATATTTTAATGCGCCTATTGATCAACAAATCTGGCATTGCATACATTTTAATGGTAAGGGGCCCCGAGCCTGTTCCTTGTGGCACACCGCGCGTCGGAGAGCTGCAAAATTCTATATGGGGGCTTGAATATGGAATGTTGAAAGGGCCTCAAGTGTGATAATCGTCCCAGGCATTTCGAGGAATTTATAAGAAACCCATTGTCTGCTAATCTGCATATCTACTAACCGTATTACGTACCGTCCAAGTTGCAGCTAGCGAAAGGCGTACAACGACGACTTATCCCGCAGCGGATACGAGATGTCTGCGTGTTATTCTTCTCAACGTAGTGGCTTAAAAAGTGATCACAACGGAAACCCTGGACGTTCCTCCAGTTCCGAACAGGGGCGGATCGTCGAAATATATATTGTATTATACTATATAGAATCCCTATTTTGTTGTCATTTTATATATAAATTATTTCGTTAGACTTAGAGATATTAGATTTTTTGAAGTTTAAAGCAATATTTGCACATAAGGACCAACGTTTATTATATCTATATATACATACATATGAATTATATATACACACACCTTCAGAAGCATTCCGTTACTTTTTCTAATGTATAGATTTCAGGAAAAAAGAAGTTTGACTGTCGGATATGAGGAGCAAAAAAAAGATGAATCGCTGTCTATTATGCTAAATACCGGGCGATACTATGTATATCCATTTTAAAATCTCATGACGTAGTGTATATAAAAATGTAAATTATACTAAAGGTAGAAGTTATCGTCTTATATTTATTAGGTCGTAGGCAAAATTATTGATTTGTTTATTAAATTATGTACTACCAGAATAAAAGTTCTATAATCAGCGGTCGTTTTTTATTGTGTCCGTCCCGTCGCTGAAGTCCCGATTTCAATCGGATTTACCGGCACCGCCACCATTTTTAATAAAATTCGCCATCGGCGCCATTTTTGACCAAATTTAGCACCGGCGCCATTTTAGAGCAATTTTAGCAACCAGCGTCATTTTTGAGAACACAAATTTAGCACAAGCGCCATTTTAGAGCAATTTTACCACCGACGCCATTTTTAAGAAAATTTAGGACCGGCGCTTCTACCATTTTCAATAAATTTCACCAACGCTACCCCTTTCTAGCAAAATCAGCGCCAGCGCCATTTTAGGCCAGATTTAGCACTGGCGCCATTTTTGAGCAATTTTACTACCGCCGCCATTTTTGAGACAATGTAGGACCGTCACCTCCACCATTTAAAAAAAATCACCAACGGTACTCTTTAGCCATTTTAGCGCCAGCGCCAATTTAGGCCGAATTTCCCACTGGCGCCATTTTTGAGCAAATTTAGCACAGGCGCCATTTTCGAGATCATTTAGGACCGACACCTCTACCATTTTCAATAAAATTCACCAGACGATTTTTTTTAGCAATTTTAACAACAGTACCAATTTAGACCAAATTTACCCATTTTTAATAAAAAAAATATCGCCGGCGTCCGCCATTTTCAATAAAAATTCCCGACTCACCTTCCAATTTTAATTAAATTTACCGTTAAAATACAACAAATTTATAGACAAGGCTGTCACCGGCGAACCACCATTTTTAATAAAGTTTGCCATGCCCAAAACGTACTCTGATCTATTTCATCTTCATTTATTTAAATCACGGTG
Source organism: Aromia moschata (assembly GCA_029963805.1). Lineage (NCBI taxonomy): Eukaryota > Metazoa > Arthropoda > Insecta > Coleoptera > Cerambycidae > Aromia > Aromia moschata. Next base: position 912,355 of record JAPWTK010000015.1, on the reverse strand, counting down.
ACCTTGTATTAGTTTCGTTTGGCAACTTACAAAGCAATTTCTAGGCTAGTTGGTTGCATACCTAACTAACCTGTTCTCACCGATCTAAAAAAAAATGATTTTGGAAAATAAAGGAAAGCCATTATAGCGTCTCGGTTTACAGCCCTTACAAAAGGCAGTTATAAGAATATCAGAAATTCATAAAAAGTGTCCTAATGACAATAATCACTAAAAAATATTTTATATATACTTATAATCCACTGATTCTCCTGAACAGGCCACATACAAATCATCTCGCTTGTATTGTTAGTTGCATACGTAATTATTTACTTGCAATTCTGATTCTGTCGGATAGGCCACATATAAATCATCTCGCTTGTATTATTGGTTGCATACGTAATAGAAGTATTACATTTCAAGCTTTTTTAAACTTTAAATACTAGTTTCGCCTACGATTATTTAAAAAAAATATTGCTCTGAACCGTCTCGTACTTGGACGAATCAATATTCTGCAGTTTTATATCCGGTAATTACGTTACTGCACGACTTTTGATCACGGCGTGGGACCGCGATATTTTTAGCAAGGTTAGTAGGTACGCCGCGGCGCCCAATATTGATTTTGAAGCGTCGCCGTGTGTTTGAAATGAAAAGATCGTGATGTAAAAACACAAACAAGCGAGTGGAAATAAAAAAGTGAACGGAAACAAAATAAAAGAAAACAATGCGTTTTTAGTGAATCGAGTGTGAATAAAAACCGATCCGCCGTAACAAATGAAGAACAAAAAGATGAATTCGATTGTGTTGCGGTCGCTGTCGATATTACTGGGACTGTTTTTTTATATTCGTGGGGTTGTTAAAGATATCGAATGCAGTTTCGAAGGATTTGCATAACGACCTGGTGAGTACATTGGTTTTCTACAAATCGCGATTTTTAACAGAAGTCGGTTACACAATATCTCTGCGATATTTTAATTTTTTGGCCCGCTGCCTGCCGAGGTTGTTGCAAATATTTTTTAAGGCGAGAAAACGTTTTATTATTGTGGTCATTGTGTGGATTTACGTCACTTGGCTCTAGGACGAAATCTGGAGCATTTAATTAGTGCGCCCGGCGCACTAATTAAGCAACAATTCATTATTTTGCGTTCGGTGAATTCTGTGTGAGAGTCCCAGAAAAGAACCAGGTTCCAAGAAAACAATAGCCCTAAAGCCCTTATTTTGTGAGATTGTGCTGTTTCCAGTGCAGTAAATAAAGAATGAGTCACCTGAAAATAATGTCACATCACACCAAATCCGACCTTAGGTTGACTTTTTGAGCCACTTGGTATAACCAGGGGCTGTCCCTAGAAGAAGTTATATATAGTCAGCAACGAGGGTCATGATGATATTGCTGATACACAAGGTTATACCAAATTTTCCAAATATCCTTAAATTCGCAAATTTTTAACTTTTTTTCAGTCAACATTATCGCTTAAAAAATTTTTTTTATCGATCGCCTCCGATTGTGTCTTATAGAGAATGTTTTGCAGTTTACAAAACCCTACCTTCATTTTCTGTACGATCATTAGTTCCCGAGTAATTGATTGTCAAAGTTGAAAAGGAATTTTTTGCTTTGATCGACGATAACTCCGCAGCAAATCATCGTACGGAGCTCTTTAAGAGGTCAAATTAAAGCTGATTAAATTGTCTAAAAGAGCGCTATGGTCGCATGATGAAAAAAAAATGTTTAAGTCCACAGACCATTTTTTGTTGGTTTTCGGATGATTATGTGAGAAACGCTCCCGCTAAAAATATTGTAAGTCCAGATCTGATTAGACACTTGAGGCTACAATTTCCTTTTTTTTTGTATTTTCTGTACGACCATTTTTCTCCGAGTTATCATCCCTTGTTGAAAATCACCCAAAAAATTTGGAATTTTAAAATCCTTTAATTTTTTGTTACTAGTATAATTCAACAAATAACATCGTTACTTTTGTATAGACATCCAAAAAAAACGTCATCAAAGTTGGCCAAGAAAAAAAAGACGTATTTCTATTCTTATTCTAATTTATAACCTTATTTACTTGTCAAAACTGTCACGTCATATGACAGCTATTGTTTATTTTACAAATTGTGACAGTCACTTGTCAAAAGTTTGACATAACCGAAAAGCTTAGACATGACCGCTATTTCTATCTCTCCCGTTCATAGCCAGAGTTGATGACGTTTTTTTTGATGTCTCTATATATGTAGACATCAAAAAAAGTCATCATATCTGGCTATGAACGAGAGAGATCGGTCATATAGAACCTTCTCGGTCATGTCAAACTTTGCTTTGACAATTAAATAAGGTTATAAATTAAAGATACGTCTTTCTTACTAGGCCAATTTTGATGATGTTTTTTTTAGATATGTTATTTTTAAAAACAGATGAACTTTATAACCCTACAGATCAAGGCGAAATTTCGTTAAAAATTAAAAACATCGCTCATAGCGTTCCAATAAGCGACTATTTATTTTTCACTTTTCAGAGAAAAGAGTATGTGAAATACTCCAAAGTCTTTCCGTTCGCGGAGACCATGGACTTCAAGGTCCCGTCAAAATGGTACAGGAGGGCTGTGGGAGGCCTAGAAATATTTTGCGGTGCCGCGATGGCATTCGTACCAAATCGTAAGTACTTAACTTTGTAGTTAACTGGGCGCCTAACTAACTTAGTGCGCCAAGTCTGTTAGACGGGACACCATCCACGGACACAGACTCAGCGGATGGATCAGATTGGCACATTGTCCTAACATCCGCTAGATGTCGCAGTCCGAAGTACACATTTTTGAACGTTTCAAATAAAATTATGCTTTTTACCATCTATAATTGCTCTCGTGAAATCACCTTGCTCAATTTTGCATCTCTACTTAGACGACTTTTAACACGTTCGCATAAATATTTCGGGCAATTAAGAAACAACGTGGGAATTGCTTCAGATGCTAGTTTGAGAATCTTTAAATCTACTATAACAGTTTGGGTAGATTTTGAATCATGGGCAGTTGACACATTTTAGTTAGTAATACCTTCCCTTGCAGCTTTGTTTCGCTAGGCCTGTCAGTGCTTACGTCACAGATTATTACGCCAGAGCACTCAGGCCTTTCTCTTCGACGGTATCGTCTGAGTATGGGTAACTTTTTTGATGATACAACTAATTTATCAAATAAAAAAAATGTAACAAAACAGCCCAACAGTGTTCCAATAACACGTCGATTGATGTAAACGGTGGCAAGACTAATTGCTTCGATTTTTAACTGCCAAAGAAACATGGGATGCATCAGCATCCTTTAGATTACATTTAAGAGCTCTATTTTTACCCGGCGAGATGTAGGTTGTGGTCAGGAGTGTGGAGTTTTTGTAAAATCCGCATTAAATAAATAGATTATGTCTCACGCGTCCGAAAATACAGTGCGTATTTTCGAACGGTTTCATAGGTGGAAATAGGACGAAAGTCATTCACGCTTGGCATACCCGCAGTTGGAATTTCACGGGGCGTTTGTTTTCTATGCCTATTTGTGTCAAATATACTTTATATTTTATTTTCAGTTTTGTATTAACACGAAGCGTTCGACTCGATCTCGCGAGTTTATATTTCTTTCGACTGGTGCTTACTTAAACGTGTCGAATAAGTAGCGATAATTAAGTAAATAGGCACCTAAGCGAAACGTTTAGGGGAACATTAGGAGCCGTTTAGCAAGCAGTAAAATTCCGTTTTGGTTGTTTATTTTTGCATCTGGAAAATCAATCGTTCAGAACGTGTTTTCATTTGAATATTCAATGCAATACAAAGTTTAAACAGCGAGTATTTCGGTTATTATAAAAAATAAGATTCAACAAGTACAGGGGACAAATTGTATATTATACAAGGTGCCTCACAATGTATAACCGTACATTTTAGGGAACTTAAACAACCTAACATATAAGCAAACCATCATAAAGCATTCTACGTTTTTAAAATATACCACTTTATAGTGGACAAGGTTGTTTAGGTTTGAACACCCTGTGCATTAGAGAGATTATTTATTAAAGTGGCATTAAATTAAAAAAAGTCATAAAAATTAGCCGAACAAAAAAAGACGTATTTCTATTCTCTGAATCTGAAATTTATAACCTTATTTAATGGCTGTTAGATCATGTGACAGCCATTTTTTATTTTATCTCTATTATATTCTATCCTCTATTTCCATATCTCTCGTTCACAGCCAGATTTGATCAAATATGGCTTCAGATACTTCTCAGAAAACCTCTCATTGTGTAGCGCCCTGTATACATTATATTTTGTATTGATTGATCGGACAGCGCATTTTAATTAGAATTTAATTTATTGTTTAAACGAGATACATAAAAAACTTCAGCTTCGGCTTTATGGTTTCTTGTCAATAAAATATTCAAATTAGGAGGAATGTCTTCAGATTTATTACATCATAAGATACGACGTTTTGTCTTGTAAAGTAATGGAAAGTTAAGAAAATCGCCGGTTATAAAAATATTAATATACTTTTACAATACCAGTAAACAAACTATTAATAGACAATTATAAAAATAAATCGTTTGAAAATATTTTGACACGTTGATAGATTTATGGCATATTTTTTATTCATTTGTTTCTGATATAATTCTTTTTTTTTTGTAATAAATACAATGGAACTATGGTACTTCTTTGATTAGACTAAACCACTCTGCAGTGTTTACATCGTCAGTATTCCAACCTTCGAGAACGAAAAGCCTTTTAGTCACAATAAAATAAATCTAGTAGGTCGGATTAACACTTTAGATATCTACATACATGTTCATTTCAAAAGTCAATAGACACCATTTTCTTATGTAAAAATGTTGCCATATAGACAATGCATACCCACAGCCAACTTAGGTAGGAATCAAACCCACCTGATTTATTCAATACGATAAATACACTATATTTCTGTGGTCAATTATTTGCTAATAACACATTTAGACAAAACACTCTCCATTTCCAACCTCAATTTAGCAAGTGACTGCGATTTCAAACGATGAAGTATACGTACATCATTAATCATTATGCCAACCGGCTGTCAATACATTTTAATGTGTTTACATTTTACAGAACGTATAACTCCCGACTGTTACCGCTAAAACACACTGAATAGGCGTCTATCTAAATAAACGCGCATAAAATCTTTATTTCCGTGGTCCCGCCCAACCTCTGAATATAAAGCAACTGAAATAAAATATTCTACTGACACAGTTTGCCTTACGTATACCCGTGTTGGACACTATTTGGATAAATCATTCCATTGTATACGGAGCGTGTGTTATTTCGGTGCCTGTATTGTCGGTTTGCGACAGCGGCGCAGCTAAGGGGGTGGACCATGCGTACCCTGTGAATGGTAACTATTAGTGGTAGCAAAAACGCAGCTAGAATGAAAGGATTGTTCGAAGAACTCTGCGTTCGAACGGAGTAAACATTATTTTGATGCCCTCTCTATCCGCATGCAGGGAACACCTCGTTAGGTTCATCCTGTAGCTGCGTCACTGGATACAGAAATTGGATCCAAACAGTGATCCGTCCTGTATGATGTCTACATGCTGTTAGGTCCCAAAATATTCCCTGCCAAATTAAAATAAATACCACATTCCACTCCTACTTCTGTTTTTACAGGCTTTTTACTTTTTTTCAGAGAAAAACCGCTCTGTTTATATAAAGGCCGTAAAACATTTATGTTTTTATTTTTATAGTTTCTTCTTGAATTCGTAAAATTGCAGAGTAATTGGTTAGTAGCATAAACTCTAGATTTATAGGTCCAAGAGTTATTTGGGCTTCATTATATATGTTTTCAGCGTTTCTATATATTTTTCTACGTTGAATCATGAAAAGTCACGTAGAATACAGATCAAGATAGAGCACTGAGTCACTTTTGATGGTTGCTTAAGCTTAAGCTCTGGTAATTTTTATACTACAGAATTGACATTTTTTTTGGCTTCTAAAAAATTTAATAAAACTAATAAAACAGCGGGTTCTAGAGGGATTTTTTTTAGTTATGTGTGGTCATTTGAATTCCTGTGATATTTTTGATTTAACTTTTCATGTTTTCATCAACACTCTTCGTGTCTAGGAGGAATTTTTCCAAAATTCTGTTTTGGGCTTATCAGAAGCAGAATCTCTCAAACTGTAATCCTATCAGAAGCAAAAAAATCAATACTGTAGTATAAAAATTATCAGAATTTAAACAACCTTAAAAAATCACAATATTTAACACCCTGTATTTTCGAAACCAAACGTTTTTAACCATTACACAGGCCGAATATATTTTTCCAAAAGGTTTTTGATGCGCTGAATCCGAATCCGAATCCCTCAATTGGCTCTGGTTTTCGAGATATCCTAACGTAAAAGTCCAAAAAAGCGATTTTAGTCTATATTTGAGGTTATGTAACATCGCAATTTTTTCTCAAAAAACTATGAACAACATCTTAAAGTACATGCCTTGCCCTTTTAAATGACGTCGAGTTTACTCAAATATCTTTTTTTCTTTTCGATGTCGCATTTTTGAAATTCATAAGTTTGTGAATTTCTCTATAATTGAAAACCTATTAAGAATCGCGTGTACCAACCAATCAACTGTTTGATGTACACGTGGTCCTTAATGGATTTTCAAATATAAATTCACAAACATAAAAATTTCAAAATGCGATATCGCAACGAAAAAAAAGATATTTCAGCAAACTCAACGGCATTTAAAAAGAGCAAGGCTTGACTTTAAGATGTTGTTCATAGTTTTTGGAAAAAAAAAGTACGATGCTGCATAACCTCAAATATAGGCCAAACTCGCTTTTTTATTTCTAGGTTAGGATATCTCGAAAACCAAGCCAATATAGAGATCTGAACCTCCGGATTCGGGGATTCAGCGCACCAAAAATATATTCTGGTTTCGGGTTAGAGGGTCGGGCTAATTTTGTCGGCCTGTGTTATTTATCGCTGAAATTACTCGAAAAATCGCCCTCCAAAGTACTTGCCACTTACTTAGACACACCCTGTATAGAATAAAGCGGTTACTAAAAATGTATTTTCGTTTTCTGTGAAGCAACTATTTCTCTCTGAAAATCTAGTAACGTTTTTTTTCTTCTTATCGTTTCCAGACAAGGTGAAGAATGCCTCGAACGTATGCCTGCTGCTGCTGACCCTCCTGGCCGTCTACTGTCACTGCATGGTGGCCGACAAGTTGGAAAGGACCGCGCCGACCTTGGTCTTCCTCTTCCTGCTCAGCGGCCGGCTGGTGGTGTACTTCCAGGTGCAACGCAGGGAAGAGGCGATGGCAGAGCCGGTGACCAACGGCGTCAAGCAAGAGTAAGCGCCTGATAAGTGGTAGAAGAAGCGAGAAAAGGAAGCAAGAAAAATTCCAGTGGGTCCTTTCGTTGAAACATATTATTTGTGATATTTTTTTATCGATTTCGTTGTTACGCGTCTTGTGTTATCGTTAGAGCTGGGCGTTTGGGTGACTGTTTTGTACGAGGCTGGTTCACATATAAAGTAAAATTGTGCTATGGGCCGAACTTTGATGGACCAACATGTAATGGAGGCGTTGTGCTTTATATGGTTGGAGTTTATATTAAATTTTGATTAATTTGTTTGGGTCTGTGTTGTCGGAATAGCACGATTTCAGTTTGTGTGTGAGCTAGCCTCGTATATAATAATCGGCCGAGTGCCCGGCTTTAATTATCATGTGTGTTGGCTTTTTAAAAATACTTATGTACATATGTATGTACTGTATGTTTCGTATTGGAATTGTATGGAATTATTATGTTTGTGGTCTTCATCTTAAGATAATTCAGAACTTAAAAATGTAAAAGAAACTAAAAAAAACACTCTCTTTTAGAAAGACAGAAGAAAAATCATAGGTTTGTATAGACTAAATAGACTTTGAATTTCAAACTGTTAGATGTAAAAAGTATTTTAACTAAATCGATTTTTTTTAAATAAGTGTTAATTTTTTAATTATTAATTTGTTTAACGAGTCGTAATTTTGATTTTGAAAATCGACTATGTTGTTTTGTTTAGTTGTAAGAACAAGTGTATGACAGACTAAGGTTATTCACTGCCATTTGTAAATACCATCGACACAAAAAATACCTTCCATAATAAACTCTATTAAAACATAGTGAGTGTTTTATTTATTAAAATGTCTCCGTCCATTAATGAGCGATGTAAGTCATTTTAGAGAAAACGATTTTGTCAATTTTTGCTAAAATTTCGACCATATATTCGGAATCCTCGTGTTCTGATTTTGCGTAATAGGGGATTCCAGCCCTCTAGCTCTTCAAATAAGCGAGTTATTGAGAGAAAACAATTTTGTCAATTTTTGCTAAAATGAAAAGTGGAAAAACGAAAGTTCGTCCTAGAACGATTTCGACCATATATTCGGAATCCTCGTGTTCTGATTTTGCGTAATAGGGGATTCCAGCCCTCTAGCTCTTCAAATAAGCGAGTTATTGAGAAAAAAACGATTTGGTCAATTTTTGCTAAAATGAAAAGTGGAAAAAACGAAAGTTCGTCCTAGAACGATTTCGACCATATATTCGGAATCCTCGTGTTCTGATTTTGCGTAATAGGGGATTCCAGCCCTCTAGCTCTTCAAATAAGCGAGTTATTGAGAGAAAACAATTTTGTCAATTTTTGCTAAAATGAAAAGTGGAAAAACGAAAGTTCGTCCTAGAACGATTTCGACCATATATTCGGAATCCTCGTGTTCTGATTTTGCGTAATAGGGGATTCCAGCCCTCTAGCTCTTCAAATAAGCGAGTTATTGAGAAAAAACGATTTGGTCAATTTTTGCTAAAATGAAAAGTGGAAAAACGAAAGTTCGTCCTAGAACGATTTCGACCATATATTCGGAATCCTCGTGTTCTGATTTTGCGTAATAGGGGATTCCAGCCCTCTAGCTCTTCAAATAAGCGAGTTATTGAGAGAAAACAATTTTGTCAATTTTTGCTAAAATGAAAAGTGGAAAAACGAAAGTTCGTCCTAGAACGATTTCGACCATATATTCGGAATCCTCGTGTTCTGATTTTGCGTAATAGGGGATTCCAGCCCTCTAGCTCTTCAAATAAGCGAGTTATTGAGAAAAAACGATTTTGTCAATTTTTGCTAAAATGAAAAGTGGAAAAACGAAAGTTCGTCCTAGAACGATTTCGACCATATATTCGGAATCCTCGTGTTCTGATTTTGCGTAATAGGGGATTCCAGCCCTCTAGCTCTTCAAATAAGCGAGTTATTGAGAGAAAACAATTTTGTCAATTTTTACTAAAATGAAAAGTGGAAAAAACGAAAGTTCGTCCTAGAACGATTTCGACCATATATTCGGAATCCTCGTGTTCTGATTTTGCGTAATAGGGGATTCCAGCCCTCTAGCTCTTCAAATAAGCGAGTTATTGAGAGAAAACAATTTTGTCAATTTTTGCTAAAATGAAAAGTGGAAAAACGAAAGTTCGTTCTAGAACGATTTCGACCATATATTCGGAATCCTCGTGTTCTGATTTTGCGTAATAGGGGATTCCAGCCCTCTAGCTCTTCAAATAAGCGAGTTATTGAGAGAAAACGATTTTGTCAATTTTTGCTAAAATGAAAAGTGGAAAAACGAAAGTTCGCCCTAGAACGATTTCGACCATATATTCGGAATCCTCCTTTCATGTCTGAATTTTGCGTAAAATTCCCCACCGGGATTCCAGCCCTCTAGCTCTTCAATAAGCGACTGAAACAATTTTGTCAATTTTTTGCTAAAATGAAATTTTAGCTAAAAACGTTCGGAACACTGACTCAGAAAAACGAAAAATCAAAAATCACTACCGGCGCCTCCGTCATTTTTAACACTTTTTTCATCGGCGCCTCCGCCAATTATTACAACAAAATTCACCACCGGTGCATCCGCCTTTTTTCAATTAAGTTTATCACTGGCGCCTCACGCCATTTCCAACAAAATTTAGCCTGGCTCCTCCGCCATTTTTAACAAAAAATTTCATCGGCAATAATTTTTAATAAATTTGCATCGCCACTGGAACTGCCGAAGCAGTATATCTAGAAACCCGTCCCTTGAGCTTCATTGGAATAGTTAGTCCACGTTCAGCGACACTAATTTTTTTTTAAGTTTTTCATACAATAATCGTTAATAAAAAAATACTGGAAACTGTAAAAATACATTTTATTACATTTTTAATAGCATAAATAAGTAACACATACAATAAATTAAATAAATAAATCTCTGGCTAATCCTTATCAACTAATTTATCACAGATTTCATTTGTAAATGGAAACAATAAATATTTCTTTTTCAAACGGGAAGATTCATAGTTGCCCCGACTAAAACTAACTTTAAAAATAGAAAATACATAAATAATAAAAAAAATATTACGTAAATATATCATAATGAGGTCATAGATAATTTATTAGCTACTTTGAGTCGATATAATCTCAATTATTTTATATTTACTGCGAATTTCTCCTTCTCCTTCTCCTCCACCTCTTCCTTCTTCTTCCTCCTCCTTTCTTCTGTCCCCTCTTCTTCTTCTTCTTCCTCCTCTTCTTCTTCCCCTTCCTTTTCTTCCTCTTCCCATTAGTCATTTTCCCGTTACGATACAATACGGTTTTGATTAATATTCTTCCTTAATTATATTGCGAATTTCGCAAAGAAAATACTGAAAGGAGTTAGTACGCGCGTACGTCATGAGCTGTCCTTCTGAGCGTCGGCGGCGGCGTCCGAGCTACTCCTCAGGATACACTTCTTGTAATGCGTCCTCATGTTGCTGCTCTGCGAGAAGGCCAGCCCGCATTTCGCGCAAGTGTAGGGCTTCACGCCGGTGTGGGAGTTCATGTGGGTCTTCAGGTGGTGCTTCTTGGTGAAGCTCTTCGGGCACAGGTTGCACGAGTACGGCTTCACCCCTGAAAAGGAATTAACTGTTAAGGTACGCGCCTAGAAACCGCGTCGACGTAAGGCGCATAAGAGGTCAGTAGAAGAGCGATGAGAGTTCTATATCACCCCCCTTCCATTTGTTTACCCCCCACCGCCCAAGGCTCAAGGTCTCCCACATTCTCGAACCGGTCAAATCGAGGTCACCAACAAAATGTACTTCAAGTATAAATTCTGAGTATTTCCTAAAAGTCTGTAAGGTTAACATGACTATAAACTGGTTTATTGAAGTTTTAGGCAGTCAAAGTGTGCGCTTTACTCGAGACATTTAATGGTAGAACGTACAGGGTGTGCTTGAGCTTGACCTTGAACTTGACCCATTTGACCGTCAAATAAAAATGTGATCTCATCGTCTAGTTGCTATGTAAATTTTGACTGACAGTGGTTTTATGGCTTGTTTTTATGCGTCTTACGTCGATGTGCGCTCGGCAATACGCGCGGTTTCGAACCTGTGTGGAGTCGGGCGTGCAGACTCATGTTGGATCGATCGGCGAATGTTTTGCCGCATTCCGGACACGAATACGGACGTTCGCCGGTGTGGACGCGCTGGTGCTGCTTCAGGAGCATTTTCCTCGAGAAGCTCTTCCCGCAGACGCCGCACTCGTGCGGCTTGACGCCTGAAAATAACAGAAAGATAACGAGCCGTTCACAAAAAAAAGACGTCATCAAAGTTGGACGAGCAAAAAAAGACGTAATCTCAAGTTTATAACCTCATTTAATTGTCAAGGCTGTCAGATTGTGTGTAAGAAGGATTATAAAACAGTATTGGTTTGGCTAAAATTGCTACAGAGATCCATAGTAGAGTAAATTTTTGAAAAATTGGAAAATAAGAAAGTCCTAGACGGTGCAGACTTTGGTACCTAGTTAAGACTAGTTAAAGACTTGTTAACTACCGATTTGCAAGGTTGTGTTGTAAGCAGACGTTTTAAAAATGTATGGCCATCAAGATCGCCTGATCTGAATCCAGGGGATTTTTGACTTTGGGAATTATTTAAACGATTTAGTGTTTAGAATACGACCAACAACGTTAAGAGGGTTATAAGACGGTATTATTTTGGTTAAATTCGCTACCGAGATCAATAGTGGAGTGAATTTTTGAAAAAAATGGGAAATAAAAGAGTTCTAGACGGTGCAGGCTTTGGTACCTAGTAAAGACTAGTTAAAGACTTGTTAGCTACCGATTTTCAAGGTCGTATTGTAAGCAGACGTTTTAAAGATGTATGGCCACCAAGATCGCCTGATCTGAACCCAGCGGATTTTTCTTTTTCTTTGGGATTATTTAAACCATTTAGTGTTCAGAATACGACCAACGACGCTGAAAGGATTATAAGACAGTATGAGGAAGTAAATTGCAACAATCTAACCGGAAATATTCTATAATGTTGTGTACAATTTAGAGGAAACGTTGGTGCTTTTACACCACCAAAATGGAGGTCACGTTGAACGGCTACGGTAACCAGTTTAACCGATTATTCAAGGAATTCGTTTCAATTTGATTTTCGAGTCTGCGTGTTCTTTGAGTCTGCTTAAAATTGATCTCTGCGTTTGCCCAATAAACTTTTTCTCACAGTCTTAGTTGCCGTGTGTAAATAAATGTTTCTGTTAACAAGAGCCTGGTATTGTGGTTTCTTGGGTCGAACAGGACGTACTACATACATACATACATATGTAAGTGGAATAACGCATGCAAAATAAACGGTGCGCCGATTATGAATAAAAAATCATACGCCCGTAGACATTCCTGCGGATTGTCGTAAACTGATACGACGAATAGAATAACGACAAAAGTAGATCTCATTTAAATAAAAGACAGAGGAACACAATAGGCGAATAAATTAAGTTTTCTTAAATTCGATATGCCGCGACGACGAAGCACTGAATAGACGGCGAAGCGTATCAGACAAACACGCATGTACTTTGTACAAAATAAGAACCGACGCACCGATCACGCTGTTAAATGAGTGCAGTGATGCCAGAACTCGATTAAATAGAAACTACACTAGTGACAAAAATTAAAGGATATTAAAAAAATTCCAAATTTTTGGGTGATTTTCAACAAGGGATAACTCGGAGAAAAATGGTCGTACAGGAAATAAAAAAAAGGAAATTGTAGCCTCAAGTGTCTAGTTTTCAGATCTGGACTTAAACATTTTTTAGCGGGAGTGGTTCTCACGTAATCATTCGAAAACCAACAAAAAACAATTTTTCCAAATTTTTGCTCGTCTTTAAAATGGTCTGTGGACTTCAAAAAATGTTTTTTCATCATGCGACCATGAAGCTCTTTTAGACAATTTAATCAGCTTTAATTTGACCTCCTAACGAGCTCCGTACGATGATTTGCCGCGGAGTTATCGTCGATCACAGCAAAAAAAGTCCTTTTCAACTTTGACAATCAATTACTCGGGAACTAATGATCGTACAGAAAATGGGGGTAGGGTTTTGGAAATTGCAAGACATTCTCTATAAGACACAATCGGGGGCGATTGATAAAAAAAAATTTCAAGCGATAATGTTGGCTGAAAAAAGTTAAAAATTTGCGAATTTAAGGATATTTGGAAAATTTGGTATAACTTTGGATGTAGTGGATAGTCATTTTCATTTTCAGCCGCAATCGGTCCCTTTTCCGGGGGGTACTGGAACCTTCGGCGTAGAAACAAAAAACTGGACATTTTCCACGAAACACCGAACTACTACACTTTTCTGGTTGGCGAAACGCGCGTCGAGAAAAGTGTAGTAGTTCGGTGTTTCGTGGAAAAACGTCCAGTTTTTTTTTCTGACGTTTGTTGACAGTTTGAAATAATCTGAACCTTACATTGGCTCTAATAGTGGTGTGTGCCTTTTTTGAGTTTCAAACTTTTTACCTTGCATCGAAAGACTGTTACTGAAAGAACGATCAAAGTGTTATAGTTGTCAGACTTCCGTCTGCGAAATGCCAAAACACAGTTACTCTGATCACTTTATGACAGCAGGAGGAAAACATAAAGCTGACCTGCTTCTTCGTCTTTTCAAAAAATCAAAAAATATTTAATTATGAATTGAATTGCGAACTTTTGCTTCTCATTGTACGAACGAATTCGATTCTGTAAAGACGTGCCGTTACGCGAATCAGATAACTCCTAATCGTTATAAACACCGTATAAAGAATAAATAGTCCGGCAAAAACTGGTTCATCTACGATTTAAAAAGGAGAAAGTAAAAATATAATGAACTCGCTTTGCGAATTTAACGTTCGAGATGTTTTATTAATAATTAAATTACATGCTAGGAAATGCTCTGCTGGTAGGTCAGTTTCGGCAATGGGCTTTTACTTTTAGACGGAAGGTTCAAGTAGTTGGCGCTGGTTTTGTAAACTGCCCGTTGTTTATTAACCCGTTTCGGCCGAAAACGCCACTCCCGGTACATCGCTCTTCAGTGCCTCATAATTAATACTATTTGCGACAGAAAAATTTGACAGGGACATATTTTTGAAGTTTAAGACGTGCCCTTTCCGATGGTGTCCATGAAATTCCTCCAAAAAATTACTCATTATGTAAAAAAGCAGTTAAAAAAAAACACACTTTAGCCAGAAAATCTCAAAAAATTGTCTGTTTTAATAAACCTAGCTGAAATACACGTCACTGGCGGAAACAAGTACGAATTCCTAATGTCGTAAATTTTATGATACAGTGGACCGAATAAGTATTTAACGAACGTATTCGATGCAAAGCGCAATAGCCTAATGGATCGTTGGCCGGTGTTAAGTGTTGCCGGCTCTTCAAAATTTTCTTAAGTTATAATATACATACAGTTGTTTTAATTTATAATTATTTTTTCCAGCAATTTTAAACGCCTTATTTTAATGCTAACTAATAAATTTATATCTCTTTTTTTTTAATATTTCCAAACTAGCTTTCTAAGAACGTCACGAACTAACAGTTTACTGAAGTATGAAGTATAATTGTATAGTGAGTTTAGCAATTTTAGAAAATATATCTGACAACCTTGCTTTTTTTATGTCTTCACATTCACATTAGAAATAGTATATCAGGAGTGGCGTTTTCGGTAGACGCGGTTTAACAAATAGCGACGAAAGAGACCAAATGACCACTGAACGTCGTTGACTTTTTCATACGATGCATCGGTTGTAAGCGTCAGTTTTTCGTTTGTGATTAGTAGAGATAGGATTCCGGCGAATCGCAACAGAGTCGGACTCAGGTCACTATTACTACGAAGCAATAAATTCACAAAAAATACATCATATACATAACACATAGATAATTCACAGTATTCACTATTGTATAGAGACATTAAAAAAAAAACGTCATCAAAGTTGGCCGAGAAAAAAAAAACGTATTTCTATATTTTTTTTTTAAGATTGTAATTCTTAATCGAATTTATAACCTTATTTACTTGTCAAGACTGTGACATCATATAATAGCCATTGTTTATTTTACAAATAGTGACAGTCACTTGTCAAAAGTTTGACATAACCGAAAAGCTTAGACATGACCGCTATTTCCATCTCTCTGTTCATAGCCAGAGTTGATGACGTTTTTTTTTGGATGTCTCCATATTATGATGTATTATCTATGAATTATTGCTTCGCAATAATAGTGCCCTGAGTCCGACCCTGTTGCGACTCGCCGGAATCCTACCTTTAGTGATTACCGTCGACAAAACTACAAACTTGAGAACACATTTAGTGGCTATTGTACGTGCGCCGGGCAGAAATTCTGCCCTATTTAATAGCGTGTAACAAACTGCAGCGACGTTTCGAATTTTATTTGGCATAGACGACGCCCTTGGAGGTGAATTAAGATTTGTTACTCCGTTAATAACTCATACGCGAACCCGACAAGTAACAGAGATCGTAAAATAAGATGGAAATTCACGCAAGAACAATGACAATCATAAATTCATAAGTTAGCATCATATTTTATGTTCAGAACTTAGTCACGGGTTGCGCCTTTTCATCAAGATAGACAGGTTACTGGGTTACTGCGGTTTTGCTATGTTACTGACAAATATGTAAGAACGCGAAAGCACGTAGTCAACTCGCACGGAAGATTTTTATAGTTTTTATATACGCCGCTTGTCCTAGATTTGCAAGATTTGTTAGGACGCAACTAGCAAATATGTAAGGATGCAACTTCCCATCCCGAGTAGTCAGTAAATATACGGGGTGTTATCTAAGAAATCCGAAAAACTGAAGACGATACTTCCTCAAGTGACTTCGCGAAAAAAGTTTGTTCCATAGTTGCTTTGTGTGTTTAATATTATTTTTTATTAATATTTATATTAATAAAAAATATATATTATATTTATAATTAATAATAATAAAAATATATTATATTTATAATTTTTTATTAGTTTATTATAATCATACCAGTGGATTTATTATTTGGACCAACCGGAAGCTGATAGTAAACTTGCAGTAAGCCCTAACTTGGACCACTGGATTCCTAATTTGAACCAACTCAAAGCTGATAGTAAACATACATTTAGGCCCTTTCTTGAACCAGTGGATTCCTAATTTGGACCAACTGAATGCTGGTAATAAACTTGCATTAACCCCTAACTTGGGCCAGTGGATTTCTAATTTGGACAAACTAAAAGCTGATAGTAAACTGGCATTAAACACTAACTAACTTGGATTAGTCGATTCCTAATTTGGATCAACTGAAAGCTGATAGTAATCATGCATTAGGCCCTTACTTGGACCTGTGGATTCCTAATTTGGACCAACTCAAAACTGATAGTAAATTTACATTAAGCCCTAACTTGCGCCCTTACTTGGACCAATGGATTTCTAATTTGGGCAAACTGAAAGCTGATAGTAAACTGGTATTAAACACTAACTTGCACCAGTTGATTCCTAATTTGGATCAAATTAAATCTGAAAGTAATTACGCATTAGGCCCTTACTTGGAACAATTGACTCATAATTTGGACCAACTGAAAGCTGGCAGTAAACTTGCATTAAGTCCTAACTTGGATCAGTGGGTTCCTAATTTAAAACAACTGAAAGCTGACAGTAAACTAGCATTAAACATTAACTAACTTGGACCAGTCGATTCCCAATTTGGATCAATTGAAAACTGATAGTAAACATGCATTAGCCCCTTACTTGGACCTGTGGATTCCTAATTTGGACCAACTCAAAACTGATAGTAAATTTACATTAAGTCCTTTCGCGAAAAACTTTGGACCAATTGATTCCTAATTTGGACCAACTGAAGTCTGATAGTAAACTTGAATTAAGCCCTTACTTGGATCAGTGGATTCATAATTTGATCGGTATCTTGCATTAACTAATTTGGGCCCAATTGACAACTGAAAGCTGATAGTAAACTGGTATTAAACACTAACTTGGACCAGTTAATTCCTAATTTGGATCAAATGAAATCTGAAAGTAATCACGCATTAGGCCCCTTACTTGGACCAGTTGACTCCTAATTTGGACCAACTGAAAGCTGACAGTAAACATTGCAATAAGTCCTAACTTGGATCAGTGGGTTCCTAATTTGGAACAACTGAAAGCTGACAGTAAACTGGAATTAAACACTAACTTGGACCAGTCGATTCTTAATTTGGATCAATTGAAATCTGATAGTAAACATGCATTAGCCCCTTACTTGGACCAGTGGATTCATAATTTGGACCAACTCAATTCTGTTGGAAAATACCAATTAGTAAATATTCATTAGGCCCTTACTTGGACCAGTCGATTCCTAATTTGGACCAGCTGAAAGCCGATGTAATTTTACCTGTGTGAATTCGAAGATGCATGTTATAGGCTACGCGTTGGTTGAACCTCTTCGGACAATGCGGACACGCGTACTCCTTCTTGTCCCTGTGGATCTTGAGGTGACTGCTCAGGTAACCGCGGTCGTTGAACACCTTTCCACACTCTGGACACTTTGCCGCAAACTCTTTGGTACCCTCGTGGACGGATCTGTAACGATAGAATTCATTTTTCTGAAGAAACTCGCCAATTAAAAAAAGGGCTCTGTATGTTACCCTTTTAATTAAGTATCTTTATCACCCTTTTTATGTACAGCAACAAAAGTCATCATACACCAACTTTTTTGAGGACTTAAATTCTTCCTTTTGTCATACCTAAATGTAGGGTTGTCAGTTATTTCAAACCATTTATCGAAACGATTAGTGGATCAAATTCGAACAACTTAACCTTTCTTAAATCGGCTCTGTTCTCCCAAGACGTTTAATAGGACGCTCACCGTCAAGCACTCTGTATATGTTTTATTATATAGAGTCAAAAAGCTTCGTCAGTGTCAATTTCAGATTCAAAACATTTCAAAATAGTGCTTTTGAAGGATCACCACGACTTTGTTAGAGAGAAACAGAACAGGCAATACGAACGTAAATATAGATAAATATTTTGATTACTTAACAGAGAAGGTGTGTCGGGTTTTTTCCACAAATATAGAATAACATTAATCTAGATAGCAAGGATGGGTAGAAAACATCTTGTAAACCGGTTCAGTTGTGGGAAAAAATCACTTGGTATCGAGAGAAATTTAAACAATTCGGTTTGAAATTCCCTCAGATATATGTATGTATGTATTTACTATCTTTATTCTAAATTCTCAATGCTCGTCTGACGATGCGATCTTATCAAATAATTTTTTACGAGAAAGTCGTTAAGATATCAGATAGGTATAGTCCTTCTATTTTTAATTGAAAATAATAAATACGCCTGGGGAACAAAAAAAGCGCTGCAACTTTATGATTCCATGGGCGTGCATATATCTTTTATAAATTCGATTATCGAATCGAATAGGAGATTAAAATTAGCCTGCATACAAAACTCTTAATATTTGTAATATAATTTGCTGTAAATAATGCTCATTTAGCTAGACAATATCAAAAAATTTGTGTTAATAAACCTAGCTGAAATACACGTCACTGGCGTCTTACACAAGTAGAACTCCTAAAGTCGTAAATCATTTAAACGACGTTGTAAAAATTTTATGGCACAGTGGACCGAATAAGTATTTAAGGAATGTATTAGATACAAAGAAATCCAATAGTGTAATGGTCGGCATTCGCGGCATCGCGTTGCCGGCTCTTCAAAATTTTCTGAAGTATAGCAATATACATAAAGTTGTTTTAATTTATAATTATTTTTTCCAGCAATTTTAAACGCTTTATTTTAATGCTAACTAATAAATTTATATCTATGTATTTTTTTTTAAATAGTTCCAAACTAGCTTTCTAAGAACGTCACGAACTAACAGTTTACTGAAGTATGGAGTATACTTGTATAGTAGTAGTAATAATAAATTATATTATTATAAATTATATTATTATATAGGGAGCTTAGCAATTTTAGAAAATATATCTGACAACCTTGCTTTTTTCTACCTATTTTCAATTTAGAACGGAAAAAGAGCATGCTGTTTTTACAATAAAATTTATCTTTCACTGGGAATTTATGTTTTTTTACGCATATTTGTTTGAAAATTACATCGTTTTATTTTATGTGGATTCTTCTACGAATCAAAGTTAACGACGTTGCCAGATTTATTCAAAATTTAGTATTACTGGTTGTGAAAGTAATTTAATCATCGTCTATATAATTTTATATACTATTTTTAAAATCCTTTTCGCGCTTTTGATATTCGTTACTTGACATATTTGATGACAGTTTGATATTATCTGAACCTTACATTGGCTTAGAAAAAAATCTAATGAGTTCATTAACAGTATCAAAAATATGCAAGAAGGTGAAATTTTGGTCTCGTTTGATGTATGCTCGTATATTCCAAGTGTCCCAATCCCGCAAACTTTGGACTACCTCAAGGAATTAAATGGTTTAGACGATGAAATTATTAAGGAGTACATTCGGCTTACTAGTATTTAATAGATAAGTTAATAAGGAAGCATACATTTAAGAGAACCCTGTACAATTCCACGACTTTTCGTAGAGATACTGACAATTCGAAATTTGTTTTGTTACCATATGAACCTAAGTTCACCCGCGGACTAGATAAAATTTTTAAAAACAATATCGATTTGGTTTATAATTCTGGAAATAAACTACTGACGCTTTTGGGCAACCCCAAACACAAAATCGACAACAACGAGAAGTCAGGAATATACGAAATAAGTTGTAGAGACTGTGATCAAAAGTATATGGGGCAAACAAAAAGATTTATTTTGGCACATGGCTCATTTAAAATACATATGGCAGAACGGAAAAATCTTAGTAAAACAGTAGATAGTTGGATCATTTTGAAAGCTTAGAAATCGTGGAATGGGTACTGGAACCTTTGGCGTAGAAACACAAAACTGGACGTTTTCCACGAAACATCCAACTACTATACTTTTCTCGACGCGCGTTTCGCCAACTAAGTTGGCATCTTCAGGAGAAGATTAAAACTGATTTTTTAGCTTAGAAATCATTAAATGTAACCGTAGAATGAATAAGGACAATGGTCTAATACCCACCAGTCCACTGTTCTGATAAACACATCATAAATCTCCTGAAGATGCCAACATAGTTGGCAAAACGCGCGTCGAGAAAAGTATAGTAGTTTGGTGTTTCGTGGAAAACGTCCAGTATTTTGTTTCTACGCGGAAAGTTCCAGTACCCACTCCCGGATGTTATTTTCAAAACAAAAAAATGTTTTGGTTGTCAGACTTCCGTTTGCGAAATGTCAAAACGGTTAAACAGCCGCTGCCACGAGTTATGTAGCAGCATATTTGAGAAAATACTGGTCTTGTATTTTATCTTGTAATGTGGTGTATTCTTAAATTCCGTTTTTGGAGGTGTTTTTCGTTAGGAAAGTACGACTTTCGGAGAAACCGCTTGCACTGACACGAAACGGTGATTATAGAATTGATACGGCCCCAATTAACACTCTTCGAGCCGATAACAAACGTCCTGTCCGTAGCTAATTACATATTTAGATAGGAATAGCGTGTTTTCCTCCTTATGTCTAATCTGATATTCTCGTGTCGAATTAGAATAAATCCTCGATATTTCACGGTTTTAGCAATATGCGTAGAAACGTTAATAGTCTTCAATTAATTATATGAGGCGGCGGTTGATTAAAAATATTTCTCGACAGTTTCTAAATCGAGACGATATTCAGATTGGATGCGGAATAGTCAAGAATAATTTCGTTTATTTTAATTTTTGCTTCAATAATGCTGGAATAACCTGTTTGAAATTATTTAATTACTAAGTTTTTAGCCACGGAACAGGTTCCAGTAACAGCCGCACATTAGGCAGATCATCGTGGAACCATTAGTATTAATCATGTCGACGATGAGATTAGACTGTAAAAAAAATTAAGTGCCTTTGAAGACAAGTGATAAAAATCGCAATTTGTTTTTTTTTTATTTCATTCCTGCTGCAAAAAATGCAATGAGATATGTTATGATATTAAAATAAAAAGTATGTCATATTACAATACATACAGGGTGACGCAAAGTCATGGTGCCTTCTTTTTCCTCAAGTCATTAAGACAAAGTTTTCAAATTGTCAGCATCTTATATTTAATACAAATATCGACAATAGACGACATTTATATATTCTGGTTCTACCGGCAGTGCTACCCACTTACGATTTTCAAATGGCACACCGTACATCTACGAGGTGTGTAAATTAAGTAATGAGAATGATTTTTTAATTTTTTTTTATTCGAATAGAATTACAATTCAATATTGTCTCCTTCAAAATAACTTCCTTGGGAAGCCACACAACGCTGGAGACGGTTCTTCCATTTCTCATAGCAGTGCTGGAACTCAGTATACTGGAATAGCCTACAGCTGGTCGGTTACAGCCGTGTGAATGTTTTCTATGGTCCTAAAATGACGTCCATTGAGATGATTTTTCAATCTCGGGAAGATAAAAAAGTCACAAGGACTCAAGTCAGGCGAATAAGGAGGCTGAGGAGCCATAGGAATGTTTTTACTGGCCAAAAACTCGTTTACTGAAATGACTGTGTGACAAGGCGCATTGTCGTGGTGCAACATCCAGTTGTTCTTGATGTTTGGTCTCGCACGCATGACCCTTTTTCGAAGTTTTTCAAGAACCTCTCTGAGAAAAATGTTGATTTACTGTTTGGCCAGGAGGCACAAACTCTTTGTGGACAATTCCTTGTGGACAATCAAAAAAAAGCAAATCAGCATGCATTTGTCTTTCGACTTGTTCATTCTTGCTTTTTTGGGTCTTGGAGAGCTTGAAGTATGCCATTCCATGCTTTCGCGCTTGGTTTCCGGGTCGTACTCAAACATCCAAGTCTCATCACCAATAATGACACGTTCCATAAAATGGGGATCATTTTCAATCGATTTCAAAAAAGTCAAGACACCTTTCTCTCCTGATGTCCATTTGTTCCTGCGAACGGTTTTTTGGAACCATTTTTGCGCAGATTTTTCTCATCATTCGTTAGTCAAAATCCGATGAACAATGGTGTGATTCAAATTTAACTCTTCCCCAATCGTTCCCAATAAAAACAGGTTTACGAAAACAGTCACAAAGAACAAATAAATGACTCTAACAAGTTCAAACTTGTACTGAAGGTGCATTACATGTTAACCTACCGCCCTTCCACGTCCCATCTCCGCAGTGTTGTTAGATCGGGCGCTACGTTGCCAGTCTCATTACTTAATTTACACACCTCGTATATTATTGCAGATTTAAATTCTCATAGTTTTCAGTGTTAATATGTGACTTTTTAAACGGTTAAGTATGCTTTAAATCGTTTTTTAAATTTATTCAAGTGCGCCATGACAATTTAATTCTACTCTAGGGACCCTAGAAAGAATAACTGGCAACTGCTGCATAATTTAAATTGCTAGATGATTTCGATATTTTTCCCCAATAGGCAAACGGTAACAAAATTACTGAACTATTACCACGAGTCTGCTACTTTATTTCCATCCTGTATATAGTTCTTAATCCGGTACCTAGTTAATATATAATAATAGCTAATATAGATTTTCGTGCCATGACAGATATAAAACGGTCTATAAAATTTTCCACAGCACAATCCAATCTTCTGTGGGCCATAAAGATCATTTATTTCTCACTTAATTCGATTGGAATCTCATATGATATATATCTTGTAACCGGTGACAGGTTAATAGCAAAACGATGTTTTGTCGGCAACATGAAATTTATTTAAATGTGTATTTTATTGACACATGCTGTAGTGTCGAACCGCATGTCCCATTCCACACCGCCTTCCCTTCCACATAGATTTTTTTTTAGCTGGTAATTTATTAATTGAGATGGTAATTCATTTTTTTGTCTCATAGTAAAAAAAAAAAATGGGGTGTTTCCCAAGCGTGAATGACCCAGAAAATATTAAATAATTTTCAAAGGTCTTGGACTCATATTAAACTGAAATCTCAGGGTATCCATCTGACTGCAATTGAAAACAGTAGCTTTTTCCAATTGGTCTTGTTGAGCAACTCCGGCACAAATCCAAACAACCGCAAATCCGTGCACATTTTTCATCACTACCTTGATTGAATTTTCTATTAAAACATCGTTTTTTTTTGTAAGGCGCCATCTACGCGACATTGGTCCGGAACAGGTCATCCAAGCCTTTCCATTTCAACTTTGTCTAACAAAGATCAGCTACTGATCGACTCTGCTATTAAACTTTGCACCGAATTAATTTTTATTCACGACGAAAATACGCAAACACCCACAAGCGACGCTCTCTACGCCGCGGCGGAATGACAACTGGCTGAAATATGTGGCGTAACTATTTTCAAATTGGCGTTACAGGAGTTATCCTGTACCCAAAATGTAGTTAACACACAGACATATCGACAAACATAAGTAGGGTACATATGAGAGTTCTGGATCACCCCCATCACCCTAATTTTTACCCCTCTCCACCACTTTTTTCCCCGCCACGTGAAGCTAGTCCACATTCTGGGACCGCTCAAACCCATTATTAGGCCAATAACCGGTTAAAGTCACCTCCGAAACCATCCAGACCTAAAAAATAATGTTCAAAGCGATACATGCAACCTACCTGTGGTATTTGTAGTTCCTCATCTGGCTGAAGCATTTCCCACACTCCTCGCACTTGAAGGGTTTCTGTTTTTCCGCTTGCGTCCTGGTCCTGTCGTCCTCGACGCCGCTGGAATGATTGGAGTCGCTGTCTCTGCTGCTGTCTTTGACAGAATCGTTCGAATCAGTGACGGAACCCTCTCTACTGGCCAGAACATCTCCAATCGTGCCGCTCTTCGTCACGTGGAGGCTGCCCTTGGGGTTGGAGGTGTCGAGGTCTCCTCCGATATGTTATCAGCAACCGTCTGATAACCAGCGGGGTTCTCTCCTTTTTTTGGTACCGCCTTGGTGTGGGGAGGAGGAGTCTTGAGCTTCTTCAAAATGTGAGATTCGAAAGAGAAAGCGCTGGGTGTCGGGGTGTTTTGTACTTTTGGGGTTTTACTTGGTACGGTTTGGTAAACATTGGGGATGGTATCGTTGGGTTTGTTTGGCACGGTGTAATTGAAAGGGGAATGGAGGCCTGGATGGTGCTTGAAGTTGTTGTTTGAGTCGTTTTCTTCTGTATTTGTAGGACGTAGGTTCTGTAACAAAGGAAGGTGTAGCATTGCAGAGAAAATTTTTGAAACACAAAACGTGGTGACAACAGAAGCTTTAAATAAAAAAAATATATATTGTAACACGGTTTTCATGTAACACATGTGTTAAAAAACGACAGAATCTATTTGACTGAAAGCGACTAAGAGTCGTTATTTGTTTAATTTTATGATGACGTAAATAACACAGACGTCCGCACATTATAAACATCATATTGGTACGTCTCATACCTATTATGTTGCTTTCAGACTTAATAGCATTGTTAAGATTCTACGTCTGATAAATTGCTTCGCAGATTGCTGGTATTGATGCTCTCAGTATCACAACACGCTAATCGATTGATAAAAAAAGGAATTGTATAAAAAATATTATAGATATTAGTAAACAATAATGGTTCTGAAGCGAAAAAGTTCAGTCATTATGACTGACCATTTCTATAGGTGGGCCATCAGATGGTTTCTTTTTACAATTGCTATTGAAACTACATCGTTGAATATTTTTAAATGATTGTAGCTTTACTCAAGAAAGTATGCCTTCCCATTATTTACGAAAAACAATTTCAGTTAAATGGTCGCCGCGGCTGGCTTGGCAGTAGTTCTTTTTCACCCAATTTTGCAGTACATTTTCGATTATTTGTGGCTCTATTGCACGAATAACTCGATTGACGTTTTCCTTCAGTTCAATTGTTTGTGGATCGTTGGAGTAACAACGGTCCTTAACATGTCCCCATAAAAATAGTCCAGTGGTGTTAAATCGGAGCTGCGCGATGGCCAATTAATGTCTCCAAAACGGCTGATAACACGGTTACAGAATTTAATGTGCAAAAGATCATCCTGCTGGAACCAAAGCTGGTCCAAGTGCAAATCGTCCAATCGCGACCGCAAAAAATCAGTTAACATGTCTCTGTAACGCTGTTACCATCTTTATTTTGAAAGAAGTACAAACCACGGATGCCACCACTCCAAAATCCACACCAAACAGTCACTCTTGCAGGATGCATTGGCTTCTCTATGACTACGTGTGGATTTTCGGAACCCCAAATCCTACAGTTCTGTTTATTAACATGTCCTCCAAGATGAAAATGAGCTTCGTCCGAAATAATGATTTTTCGATTGAAATCGGCGTCATTTTCAAACTCATTTAAAACCCACACGGAGAAGCGATAACGAAGTGGATGGTCATTTTCCTTTACCTCTTGAGTAAGTTGCAACTTGTAAGCAAATAATCCGAGGTCTTTATGCAATATTCTCCTCAGAGAAGTGCGACTGACGTGAAGTTGTTGTGCTCTGTGACGAGTTGAGGTTCTTTGGTTTTCACGCACACTTTGGGCAACAGCAGCAGTTCTTTCAGCTGTGCGCACCGGACGAGCACGTGGATGACTTCTGTTATCCATAAGCACGCCAGTTTCACGAACTTTCCTTAAGAACTTTCTTACACCAGGCGCTGACGGAGCTTCATTTCGACCAAAAATTGTTCTCAATTTTCACACTGTTTCTGCAACACAGCATTCAGTTTGGAAATAATTGTTCAATATTTCCCAATGTTGTTCAAGCGAAAGCGTGTCGGCAATGTAGAAATAACACTCAGTTTAAAAAGAAACCCATAGATGGCCCACCCTTTAGATGTCGATCGTCAAATGATTTATTTATTAAATGCTTGCTGAAGGCACAGAACAAATGATAGTCAGCGGGAGAAAGGTCTGGTGAATAAGGTGGAGACGCAGAACTTCAAAAACTAACTCAAGGAGAGTCTGTTGTTGGTGGTGTTGCCTCCAAGAGTTCCCAGTGATACAATCCGCTAAAGCCCCACCAAACTGACAACATGGACGTCAGGTTTAGGTATCGATTGTGCTGGAGCATCTGCGTCTACCCACTGGCGTTTACGCTTACTGATCCAGTTAAGGTGGCTTGCCGGATCGTGGTTTATCGTCGATGCTGTAGTCGCCAGGTCGGAAGCGCGCGATCTATCTTTCGCATGTTGCTAAACTTAAAAAATTCCAGGCACTACGAATACTTGCACAGTCAATAAAATATTTGGGTCTCATTTTTCGCAATTCGCATTGAAAATGTGGGTTCGATGGATTTTGAAACGCATAGTGAGGTTAAAAACGCATATCGTTGCAGGCACGCCACTGGCTGTGGGATTTATGCTTGCTTGCTCTCGATACTGGCTTGTGGGATTTATGCTTGCCTCGTCCTAATAGTACCTCCGGTACCGAAACGTTGTTTTTTGCCGTGTAATTTACGTCCGTATATGCGGGCAAACCTGTAATTTTCTAAGAAGAGTCGTAGTGGGACCATAAAATATATTAGGATTTAAGCTGTTCCATTTTTATAGGCTGTTATTGCGCAATTAGAGAAACAGTTAGAGGAGCGTTTTCTACAAAAAAGTCCCCGAAACTGTATACTTGTTTGTGCGACATAAATTTTTAAGGCCAGCGCGCTGCGGCTAATTATGCACAAATTTAGACGTTCAAAATAAAACTTAACGTAAATAACAAGGCATTTAAAAATGCCGTTACACGATTTATATGTGTATCGCACGTTTATTTTCCTCTGTTATTTGTGAATAAATAAGAGACTAATATACAGGGTGCTCCACGGTAAAAAAAATAGATTACAAAGCCCTAGAAAAAAATGAAGTATATGAAACCGAACTGACGCAGCTACCAGTGCGCTGCGAGCCTGTCGCGACAAGTTTGAACAGAACTGGTGATACTTTCCCCACCCTGAGCTCGCTGGACAAGTCAGGGGGTCGCTCATTTCGACTGTAGCAGTCGTTTGAATTAGTCTACGCGCCAGCGACGCGTCGAAAAATGTTGTGTTCAGATGGAGCAAGGGGTTAATCTCAAGTTTCTTGTTAAACTGGGTAAAACTTCTACATAAGTTTATGCAATGTTAAAAGAAGTGTACGGGAATGAATGTTTATCCCGCACACAAGGTTTCGAATGGTTTAAACGGTTTAAAGAGGGACGTGAAACGACCGAAGACGATCCGCGCCCCGAACGGCCCTCAACGTCAAAAACGGACGAAAACATTGAAAAAATTGGTAAATTAATCAGCGAAGATCGTCGTCTAAGCATCCGAGGGCTTGCCGAAATAACAGGAATCGACAAAAAATGTGTTCGCCAGATTTTTCATCAATTGTTCAACATGCGCAAAGTTTGCGAAAAAAATGGTGCCAAAACTCCTCACTACCGAGCAAAAGGACTCAAGAATGAACATTTTCGCTGACATTCTAAACAACACTGACACTGATCCAGGCTTGTCAGACAAGCTACCACTGAAGGGGACAAGATTCGAAAGTGTGGAAACTGGTAAAAACAAAAGACACGGAGGTTCTGAACCAGCTGATGGAAACCAACTTTCAGCACTGCTTTCAACAATGGAAAAGTCGTATGGAGCGGTGTAGAGATCGCCCAGGGGAGCACATTGAAGACGAAAAAGTAGCTACTGTAATTGGTAATGAACAAAAAGTGTTATTGCAGCAGTTCGGTTATTTAATAGCCACATCTCGTAGATAATAGAGGGTTAAACTTGAAAAACGTTACCCTATATAATGTCGCTTATTTGAAATAGACATACTTGTTTTCTTTAGCTTCCTTTTATCATACCTAAATGTAGGGTTGTCTAGTTATTTCAAATAAATTATCAAAATGGTTAGAGGATCAAATTTGAACAACTTAACCTTTCTTAAGGCAGCTCCAAATAATTTACTGTTCTCCCAAAACGTTCAATAGGTGAACGGTTCACTGTGAAGCACCCTGCATATTTTATCATATATGTAAGTACAATACCTTGCTATATTTTTGTTTCTACCGCCCATACGTTTTTGGTTTGCTAATATTTTTTTTAGACGACTTGGGAAACAACTGAAATTAAAAAAATAATAATAAATGAGGAACTTAATGACATCGCAGGCTTTTTCATCACCTACTGTGATAAATCGATTTTTAATTGGCGGCTTATAGAATACAAAACGTTTTCGATGAGCTTTTAACAGAATGAGAGATCACTAATTAACTATCTACCTAATAGTTCTATTATGTGAAAATAATTAAAGCGAAATTTATTACCAGCTGGTATCTTTAAAAAATATACGTTCTGAATCGTATTTACAAACATCGAAGTGCCATTATACAAACAGCTACCAAACGTCGATAAAAACTAGCGTAACGTGACGATTTAACACGCTGTATTTACATTTAATACGTGATTTGCAAGTTTATTACCTCTATACGTTTGAAACAATATACTTGCGTTATTACTGTAAAAAATTAACAGTTTCAATTACTGATAGTAGTGTTAATTTATATGCCACTTTATTTAACGATCATTTGTTAACATTGCAGCCGTTACTAGTCAATAGTATAAACCAGAAACAGTTACCAGCATTTTACCTAAGAGTCCTTTGGTAAATCTGACACTCTGACACTCTAAGTACGACTTGGTATTTTTTTTTAATCTTCGTTTGAAAAAGAAAAGTCCATTTGTGGACTGAGCCGTATCTGATCACTTTGACATGCACTCTAAGTACAAGTTGGCCAAGAATTAAGATTTGGTATTTTTTTAAATAATCGTCTGAAAAATTTGAAAGAAAAGTCCGTTTATAGGCCGGGCCGTATCTATTTTCAAATGAGGTGGTCTGGACTAATTTTGATTGAAATGCCTATGGAATGTCATAAGAAATGATAATTTCAATACGCGCCAGCTAGAAAAAATAGTGTGACACTTTTATTATTAAGGTAATACCGACACCGACGACGTCAACACATCGAACACGCTAATAATAATGCTAGAGTGTGCCAGAAGGCAATGCGTATCGACTGCTTAAATGTACAATACATTTTTGTTAATTGATCTTTTCATTCACGGACAACCGCGCAAAAAAAACAGCGCAAAAGGACAAGTGATTAATATCGGTGCAATTATTTCTGACAGGTTTATCGCCTATATCGTGGTAAGTGTTCACTTCCGCAAGCCATTAATAATGATCTGTATAGAATGCATTAGGAAGACAAAAAGTCTTGAATAATTAGAGCCAGTAATAATTGTCGTGTGTCTAAAAACTAGATGATAAACTGTGTTCTAGTTAACTCGGCAAATAAGTTCGATGCACAGGCTTTGATTAAGTGAAACATTAAATTGTGCTGACATTAAAAAAATAATTAGCGGATGTCTGCTGTAATTATCAAACGCATATCATTTATACTCAATTAAACAAATGCAAGATTTAAAAATGTGGGGGAATTTTAGATCCATCGTTACAATAATCAATGGAACCACGTTAGACCAAATTAAGAAATATATAAATATCGGTACCTTTCAAGTTCAAAGCAGTCAATCAAGTCATCTGTGAATTCGGAAGAAAGTTATGTTCCAGATATAACTGTTAACGAAAAAAAAAAAACATCTGTCAGCGGAAGATTACAAAATGCTGCTAGCAATAACCTTTACCAAAACTATCTCGAAGTATCAACTGGTCGAATGACAAGTTCCCGTGGAAAAATACGAATATATTTTAATACATCGAGAAGTAATCGTTAGGTCAAAAAAAGTCTTGCGTCAAAGTATGCTGTGGATAACTTTACGAATTACCGTCGCTCCATAGTAGAATGGATCGTATTATTGAATGAAAACGTTTCCACTAACACAGCGGAGAGTCTAACGTACGTATACCTCGAAAAATCAACTACAGTTAAGTGGCTTCTTTTAATGGCTACATGTTGAAAACTCGGCCTCAAAACCCCATGTGAAAAATTACGACCTATGGGCTAGAATTACAAACAAATTTCAGGAGAACGAGAACCCAAGAAGTCAAGAAACGAGTCACGTGGACATTTTAGTTTAAATTGTCTTACCTTGTTTTCGCGCAGTTCCAAGCAGTCGTCCCTGGGATCTCCGAAGATCCTTTCCACCCTGGGACACCAGGGACTCGGCAGCACGTAGCTGTACAACTTCCTCCGCGACTTCAGCTTCTCCCTACTCTGCACCCTGCCTATGGGCACCAAACTGGGCAGTTTCCTCTGATTCTTCCTGCTGTACACCTCCGGATTACTGGGGGACACCACGTCCACGCTCTCCACCTTCTCCCTGTAGTCGCCCTCCTCGTTCTTCTTCACCAGATACTCGTCAAAATCGCACTTGGAGGTATTGACGTTCTTGTGGAAGAGCTTGTTCTGATTGGAGGAAAACCCTCCAACGTCCAAGTGGATCTTCAGCAGGCTGGCGACTCCCAGGAACTCCTGGATGATGTTGGAATAAACCACCACGCTACCCGTATATATATAGTCCAGTACCAGGGACATTATGCTACCGTTGATGTCCGGAAGGATGACCACAGTTGGGTCTGAGCAGGCTTCCACCAGCAAGCCCTGGAACGAGAATAGCCGCGGTCTAACAAGCGAACAGAGGCATCGCAATAGTTGAGATATTCGGAGGTGGCGTGGGAATCTTGCTTTAGGAGTAACGAAACTTTGGTCACATTCGCAAAGGTTCATTTATGACTTACTAGTAATGAATGCTGATTTGGAAGCAGTATTATATGACAGTGTACCCCCGAAGACGTCGACGTGATTTGCGAAATACGAGTTATAGGCCTATAATTTAGTAATTTCGATGTTTCAATGTTTAGAACTATAAAAGAGTTATATTTTACTGCTGTGATTAAAAACGCCGTTAGGAAAATAGCTGAAATTACTATAATATAATATTATTATAACACTATAATTCGAATGCCAAAAGTGGAACTGTTAATACTCGTAACACAATAAATAAGGATGCTTGAAAAAATGAATATTAGATGGATTCCGGCAAAAAAACATAGTAGCTATATCGTTAGACAATTAGTGTTGGAAAAACATCATAATTTATTTTATTAATAAATAATGAATAAATTGCTGAATTGAGTTTGGAATCCTAAGTCGTATTTTGTAATAATGACCCTTCAACAATAATAATAACGGTGCTTGCAAGTTAAAATTTCCATTATTTACGATGTCGGAAACGATACCGTAACTTTTCGAGTAAATAAACGAGTTTTCTTGCACTCAGTAATACCTCATTTTTCAATATTTGTATTTTTTATTTTAATTCTACAGAGCCAGTTTAGAAACACTGGCTCGATTTCTCGACATTTTAGATGATTTAAAAAGAGATCACATGGCACGAGATCTGGCGATCTTGGAGGCCAATGGAGTGAACAAAGTGTGCACCCAAAGACATTCCTAATTGAACCTAATCTTGAAATGTACCCGGTTGTGAGTGAAATATAAAAGGAAACAATGCAAAAACCACCACTTAAAGGAAATGTCATATTTAAAAATCTCACGTGTAGGGAACTCGTGTTATTTTTCTTATATAAACGATGAAGGAAACTGACAAAGGAAACCTCTACCTACCCTGAACACCGGAGATGCCATCGAAAGGATGAGCTTGTGGGCCATCAATCGATGTCCTTGGCAGCTGAGGATGACATCGCAAGAGCTTTCGGCTGTTAGAAGACGAAGATGACCATCTCGAATAATACTTTCCATGACGAATCTGAAACAAAAACACGCGGTGTTAATCCCCGCTGAAACTTTATGCCTTTAACACACAACACATAATGTGGAACGTCTCGTAAGTTTAATAAAAAATCGTTTTTTTTTAATAGTTTTTGTAAAAAATTGAAGGGTACATCAATGTTTTTGCAAATTTTAACGATTCCATTCGAAAGAGCGACCTCGAAAACATAGGAATACATGGTTTTGGTTGTTTTTTCTTTATTTTTTTATTAATACTTCTAGAGTAACAGTAAGGGCCCAATTGAGTTTCTAAGACCAATTTTGGCGGACCTCGGATTGCCACACTATTCAACAATCAATCGTGTTCTGCGTGTAGTTTTTGGCGTAACCTACATAAGTTCGAACAAAAACTTAATATACAGTGAATGTACACAGATAATGAAATAATAAAGCTGACAGCACAATCATAGACGAGAACCATAAAGTTAATGATACCAAATTTAGTTCCAGCAACAATAAGACAGGCAATAATGCGTTTAACATTACATCTAATAATATTTTTCTTTAATTATATATTTTATGTATCCTATAGATACCTCGGGTACGCAATCATCATTAATTCCTTTTTTTTTAATTGAGTAGTTTCTTTTTTATTTATCAAATAATAAAGAATTTGACGTGCAATTAAGAGTTTTGTATTGTTATTGAGAAAAATGGATCTTATTATTAGTTTTCTTTATATTGTACTATTGACAGGAAACTAATTTATTGATTGATTGGATGCTTTTGAGTCTAGAAGTGGAATTTGTTTTTTCTTACGGCAAGTTTTGGGAGTGTAGCCACTGAAATGGATCATGAATTTCCTACACACAGTCCAGTAGACAGAGACTTTTATGTGTTCTTGAAACATATAGGGCTAGTTTTGATGGTTTCCTATGTATTTTTTTTTTGAGTAGAACACAATGCGCGGGGTCCGTTTCTAATTTTTTGAATTAACAATTTGTAAAAAAAAAGTATTTTTTCGCATTTTCGCTTATATCTCCGTTCCTTGGCATATTTTATATAGCATATGCATTTAAGAAGTTGTAGCCTATTAAATTTCCAAAAATTTAAGCCCAACCCAAAGTCTCCAAGTGCTATTGTTAACTTGCAAATGACTGCTGAAGTTGAAACAGTGCTTTTTATCACAATTTTTTTTACTTCGAAAGTAGGGCGATCATGAAATTCGACTTGGAGAGACTGCCATTTGTAGTATGAAGTTACAAAAAAAATTCAGCTAGATCCGTTAATAACTTTTCGAGTAATTAACGATCGAATTTTTTTGCAAGCCTTGATTAACAATGACGCGATTTCTTTGTTTATTGTACGATATATTGACCGGGTTGGGCTAGAAAAATGAAGAAGACGCGTATTTAAAAAAAAATGGGCGTCAAGATATTATAGTCACAATTCCAAGAATGTCGAAGCGGCAACGCTAAGACAATATAAACGTCGCGTCAAAAAAGTAGTCGCGTAGAAAACGTTATAAAACTGACCCAAATTAATATTTTTCAAAATCTCAGTCTCGCAGACTTGAAAAGATTTATGTTTTTTTCTAGCCCAACCCGATCAATATCGTACAATAAACAAAGAAATGGCGTCATCGTTAATTAAGGCTTGCAAAAAAATTCGATCGTTAATTACTCGAAAAATTATTAACGGATCGAGCTGAATTTTTTTTTGTAACTTCATACTACAAACAGTCCCTCCAAGATTTCATGATCATAGTCGCCCTACTTTTCGAGGTAAAAAAAATAGTGACAAAAAAAACTTTGAACTTCTCTTCAAGCTTCGGGTTGGGCTTAAAATTTTTCAATAGGCTACAACTTCTTAAATGCATATGCAATATAAAATATACCAAGGAACGGAGATATAAGCGAAAATGTGGAAAAAAAGACGTTTTTTTTTTCACAAATTGTTATTTAAAAAATTAGCGGACGGTTTCAGCTCGACGGACTTGTCTTCTACTCAAAAAAATACATAGGGAACCGTCAAAACGAGCCCCTATATGTTTCAAGAACACTTTTTGATGATTTTAGCTCCCTGCCTATTGGACTAACAGAGAGGAATTGATAAACATTATATTATCCATCTTCAGACTCATAAAAAAGATTAAAAAACCTCATATTCATTACGCATGCAAGTTTTTTAATATTGTAATTATATTTGAGACACTTAGATCAAATCCTATGATAGAAATAGATTGAATTCAGCGATGAGGAAATGCTACATCTCAATTTTAGTAGATGACTGGTCGTTTTAAAATAATTAAATAAAATGTACATGCATACAAAGAACGAGATTAGTTGATCGTCTAAATCAATAGTTTTTTTTTTTTAAGATCGGCCAAAAAAAGAAATAAAACAACTCGTGTATTTCGATGGGAATGCCAGTTTTGCCTCTCTAACTCTGCAGCTATAATTTATTTGTGGCTAGAGCAACACATACAGTGAGGTCCATAAGTAACGGATAAATTCATTATCTACGGAATTTACAATTTATGAGTAAAATCCTGAAACACGTCAATTTTTAATTCTAGAATGACATTTTTTGAGCATAATTTTATACCTCCCCCTCCAACCCCCTTGGAGTGACAGCTACCCCTTTAAAATTTTTAAATGGAACGAGGGTGCGTGTGATACCTCATTTGAAAGGGTTCTTATTTATCTATTCAGCAATATGAGGTTTTTTGAATTTTGTATATTTTTCATCAAGAAAATTAAATTTGAAAATTTCAAAATTATTATTATTATGAAATGTATACAAGCAAGTGTCTGTCTGTCATTTAAAAAACTGCATAGCGGAGGCAAACAAGCCCACCTAGGTGGGCTAGTTTGTCACCTCTCACACGTGACAACGCAGAAAGCCAGCTATTTGATTTCATGAACCTAACAACCTAACCTACAAAATTTAA
The DNA here is from genome assembly GCA_029963805.1 of Aromia moschata. Classification (NCBI taxonomy): domain Eukaryota; kingdom Metazoa; phylum Arthropoda; class Insecta; order Coleoptera; family Cerambycidae; genus Aromia; species Aromia moschata. The sequence continues at coordinate 877,394 of JAPWTK010000015.1, read as the reverse complement.
TATCTTTTATTGTTCTGTGTTTTAGAAATTTTCGTTGGAAAGAAAGTATTCTTGCCGGTTTTTTTTTTGTGTTTTTGAGTGGTATAGGGGGGGAACCATATTACTTACGTAAGTCATTATTTGAACATTTTACTTAATTAACTATACAAATTTATAATGGAGGTAACTGGTGAGTGTAGCAGTTTGTTTCATAAAAATAACAATACGAGTTGTCATGACACTCAAATAAATATTCGAACCTGCAATGATACTGTATCATATAAAGTACAAATTTAGTCGCCTGTCTTACGAGGATAAATTATTTGCTAAAGATTTAAGACTACCACTGCCAGGTCTACGTAAAACTTTTATTAAACAGGGTAAGCCGGCTCGTAGTTTTGTTAATACGTGGTTTGATAAATGCAAATGGTTAAGTGGTTCTTTGGCTTTAAATAAATTATTGTGTCGGCCTTGTGTATTATTTTCAAATCGTGGAGAAGATGCTTGGACAAAGTCAGGATTTGATAAAATCTTAAAACTTTATCTCGTTCAGTTGAAACATTCAAAAAGTCCTGTACACATTTGTTGTGTTTGTAAATTACGTCTTTTAGGCAAACAAAATATTATGAATGTGCTCAATTCAGCCCGTCAAATCTAAATTAACGCAGTCCTGCCAAAAATCCGTAGGCAGTTTTATTTCACCGCACCTTTTAATTGTAAAATAATTTGACGGAAACTCCTTCGCGATGGTTTTGCTGAACCGATAAAATATATTAGGTACATTATTAGTTATATAAATGTACTTAATATATTTTATTGACCAAGTAGAGGTCCTTCTCCTAACTATGTGGCATATTACTAACAATGTTTACCATCACAAAAATTTAGGAAACAAAAATTTTTACAAAATACGTTTGCCTCCCCAAAAAAAGTCAATAATCGATAAACGATACAATTTTCATAACTAAAGGTGAAAAATAGACATTTTAGAAAGAAAAAAAGCACGAAAGTATTGCGTCAAAACTGAAGCCACAGTCGTCAGTCGTTTTGCCCGACCTTCTGCACTATTATTATGTAGTGTGTTCGAGGCGTTTACGTCGTCGGCTTCGGTATTAGATCAATAAAATGTCACACGTGCAAACGTCTAGAAAACTATCATTTGCCGACAAAATGGGTAAATCCATCGGTGATTTCGAAGATTTATGTTAAAAATAAAGAGGTGTTTTCTTCTTAGTGACTCATCTTCAGATACCTAACAGTTAGGATTATCTTCATTAGTAGCTTTATACCGCTCCTAATCCACACCAAACAAATCATTTTGCATTGCTGCCTGTCCGCTTAAGTCGATTCTTTTTGGCGGCGGGTCGAGTATGTTTATCCCATTAAATGCGTGCAAACCTCATTGTTAACTCAGCGCTCTGAGTACATATTTGCAATGCTCCTTTTATCGAGAGCGCGTTGGAATTTAAACAAACGCCGTTCGTCAATTGTTCACCTGTTAACTCGAGACTATTTGGTTTTCAATTTGTCGTCGAATCTGGGTCAGGGCGTTCCTGCTTCGGTTCATTCTTTCGGAGCTTGATTTTCCATAATTTTTTTACGGCAGCGTAAATATGCATAGATAAAAATAAATCTTCATAGTACGAAAAAAAAGGTTTAATCTTGTTTCTCGCCAAGTAACTTTCTGAGAACATTTTCATTATTATCCAAACCTCTCTAAAATTGCATCGTTGCGGCAGACCGTTTGGAAACAATTCTTGGACTGAGCTTAGACGATAAACGTGCATATGCACGTTTAATATAATAGAAATGATCTGTTGTAAGCCAACTAAGCCAAGCACAGTGCAAACTTGAAATAGTTCGCTTACACTTACAGGGGTAAGTCATGAACGGTCAAAAGAATTTTGTACTGGTTAGTTAGCACGTATTGCTTTCCATTTGCCTTGCAAATTAGCCTTATAATATATTAGAGTTAAACTCGGAAGTTTTTTTATCAACAAAAAAATATGGTGTCGGCAAACACGAATTATTTTTACACAAATTAGCACCTCCGATTTCTTAAGTACATAATATGATTACAAATTAGCATCGTAGAATAGCTAGCACGTATATATATGTATGTACATATATATACATATACATATAATGTACATATACAGTGAGGTCCATAAGTAACGGATAAATTCATTATCTACGTAATTTACAATTTATGAGTAAAATCTTGAAACACGTCAATTTTTAATTCTTGAATGGCATTTTTTGAGCATAATTTTATACCTCCCCTCCAACCCCCCTTGGAGTGACGGCTACCCCTTTAAAATTTTTAAATGGAACGAGGATGCGTGTGATAGCTCATTTGAAAGGGTTCTTAATTATCTATTCAGCAATATAAGGTTTTTTGAATTTTGTATATTTTTCATCAAGAACATTAAATTTGATAATTTCAAAATTATTATTATTATGAAATGTATACAATCAAGTGCCTATGTATCTGTCAAATCTGACGTTTTTAGTTAATTTTGTGTCAACATTCAACTTAAATGTATCGGTTTCCCTAATACGCTGCGCAAAATACCCAACAAAAAGAAAGAAGTAAAAAAGGTTTCTTTTTACATATCAGAAAAAATTATACATTTAAATGTCTTTATTTGCTACATCTGTGAAAACTTATTATTCTATTATGTTATTTATCGCTGATCGTCAAGTTGATCATTATTTTAACAATGAGTCTTTCGGATAGTACCCAAAGAATTGAAATTTTGATATTATTAGGATGTGGTGATAAAACAAGAACGCAGAAGCAGGTATGCGAAATATTCAATACTAAGTATCCTGACCGCCGCATTTCCCAGTCTACGGTTAGTAGAACAGAAAACAAATTTCGTGAATTTGGAAATGTCACAGATTATTCCTAAATCTGGTAAGAAACGCATTTTAGACGATGAACTGAAATTGGATATATTGTTAGATATTCAAGATAATCCACATAAACCTACAAGACAAGTTGCCGCCGATAATGATGTTAGGAAAACGTCCATATTGCGTCTTCTAAAAAACGAATAATACCGCCCATATAAAATTCATTTGGTTCAAGAACTTAACGACTATGACCCTGATCGCCTATTGGAATTTTGTGAAATCATGGCAAATAGATGCCAAGATAGTCCTTTATTTATAAAAAAATTTTGTGGCCTGCTCGTTCTCCCGATTTGACCCCGCTTGAATATTTTTTATGGGGTTACTTAAAATCGAAAGTCTACTTCAACAGACCAAATAACGTAGAAGATTTAAAAGACAGAATAAGGCAATAAATTAATCAAATCACCCCCGGAAACAATACAAAATGTTTTAGAAGAATTTCAGCAACGCCTCCATTATTGTCAAGAAGCAACGGGCGCCCAATTTGAACATTTGATTTAAACTGTTCTTCTGTTCTGTTTCATGTTCTTTTCTTTACTTAGTAACATTAAAAATGTAATATTTTTCAATAAAAAAATTATGGAAATTAAAAAAATCTTATGTTGCTGGATGGAGAATTAAAACCCTTTCAAATGAGCTATGACACGCACCCTCGTTCCATTTAAAAATTTTAAAGGGGTAGCCGTCACTCCAAGGGGGTTGGAGGGGGAGGTATAAAATTATGCTCAAAAAATGTCATTCTAGAATTAAAAATTGACGTGTTTCGGGACTTTACTCATAAATTGTAAATTACGTAGATAATGAATTTATCCGCTACTTATGGACCTCACTTATGGAATATCCCTTACAGGCGTTGCTGGACAAATACAGCTTTTGAGTTAATTTAATATGTAATTTTTACGGTCAATATACAAAAAATATGACTCGTAGACGAAACCTGATCCTCCAAAGTTCCTTTCATTTGCATATCGAAAAAAAAAATAGATATAAACATCGTATTTTGTTTGGGATATTTGCTTATCAAATTTCAATCTTGAAAAGAACTGTTATTTTCAGAACAATCAAAGTGTTGTCAGACATCCGTTTGCGAAATGCCAAAACAATTAAATACTGCTGCTAAGAGTTAGTAGCATCTTTGATACGCTATTTTGAAAAAGAACGAGACAATAATGGCCCATTGCTAACATTTATAATTGATATTTATGTACAAAAAACTACACTGCACTATTTGTGAATGGTGTTTGTGAGAAAATATTTCATTTTTTTGTTTTTTTTTTTTTTAATCGAAACTTCCCTGTGCCTTTTTCTACTAATTTTTTATCCCATTAAAAATCTTTACTAACTTTTACTATCAGTTTTTCCTACTTTCTTTTTTACTTGAATATATATGCTCCAGCCAATGTCTTTTAAAATACATACATTTTTAAAACTGTTTCTCTTTTTAATTTTGAAAAAATAATTTATTGAACAATAAACAAACACGAAGAATTCATCCATATGCTGTCAAAATTATTTCTGAATACTTAATAATTTTGTAACAATATGGCATCAGCGCGCTCTAAAACTTAAACACGTGTTATGAAGTATACATACATCTCAATTTTATTTACAGTAGTTAATCAATATATGTTATTGCACCTGCTCCTTTCAAACGCTTCCTGCTGTCTATATTATTTGATTAATCTGCTCACTACTTTGTGTTGTTAGTGCATCATCTTGTAATATTCTTCTGGGATAGATAAAGATCAAAATATTGAATCATCACGTTCTTATTCTTATTGCATTATTACCTGTCAATATTAGTTCTGAAATTGCTTTTTTGTGGATTGTTCTTTGGCCGGACATAGAAAGTACCTTTTCTTGATAAGTTTTATGTTACATTTTTTTTTTCGGATCGTTTTTAATTGATTATAGAGAAATGAGAAAGTAATGTGCATGACCCCTGTAGAGACACATTCTTTCTCCTAAGACAGATTTTAATTATTAACAATGTCAGTTACTGGTAAATATATCGTTTTTTTTTTAGTGGCAACCTAAATAATATGTGCAATATATTTTATATTTTAACTAATCATCAAGAAGTGATTAGATAAACTTCCGTGCATTTTTATAGTAACACTTTATTGATTGATTCGCATTCATGAATAAAATTATCATTATATTTCTCACATTTCTATGTAATATTTATGTATCTATTTCCCACCATACACTAATAACAAAAATGTTAAGTATTATGGTCATTTCTATTTAACAAGTAAATGACGTATCTAAAATGCATTCTGTTTGCCTAACTCCAACCACAAATTACCATAAACTAATTAGCTACGGATATATTAAATATCTCTCAAATAAATAAATTAATTAGGACTTTACGAGTCGAATCCGTACAACACATTGTATAAAGGTGAAAACTATTACGAAACGTATTAAATCTCGGATTTTTCCTAAACCTAATTAGTTTAATATAGTGTGCCTAAGTGTAAATTGACGCAACAAAGTATGTCCTAACATATGGGCCCCATAAATATAGCTGGCTTTGCATATGTTAATAAAATTACCATTTTCACATTTCTTCTTCATAACTTTTATGACACAGCGCATAGTGGCTAGAGCATTCACTTGGAACATCGATCGTGCTCTGATATGGAGAGATTTTTCTAAACCACATCTAGGAAAATAAATTATCAGGTTAAAATTAGCTTGTAATGTACCAACCTAACGAATTGTACATTACGAACTATTCGCTAGCAAATTACAAACATTACAAGCCAGTGCTTACCTGTTTTATTACAAAACAGCATTGGCTTGTAATGTACCAACCTAACGAATTGTACATTGCAAGCAAATCCTCACGTAAATAATAAATAGCATTTTCTTGTAACCATCTCTAGCGAATAGTATAGAATATGTAAGCATGAACTTGTAATGTACATACTGTATCTAATGAATTGTACACTACAAGCCATTACTCACCAAGCATGTGAATCGTAGATAATAAAGAGCATTTGCTTGTAATGTACCAACATAACGAATTGTACATTACAAGCAGATCATGTAAAGAATAAAGAGCACTGACTTGTACTGTACCATCTCTAGCGAACAGTACAGAACATGTAAGCACGAGCTTGTAATGTACTGTATCTAACGAATTGTATATTACAAACCAATGCTTACTAATCATGTGAATGGTAGATAATAAAGAGGGTTTGCTTGTAATGTACCAACTTAACGAATTGTGCATTACAAGCAGATATTCACTATAATGTACCACGTCTGGCAAATGGTAGAGAACAATGAACATACGCTTATGATGTAGCACATCTCGCGAATAGTACAAAACAAGCTTCTTATGTACCGACCTAACGGATTGTACATTACAAGCAGATCATGTAAAGAATGAAGAGCACTGACTTGTACTGTGCCATCTCTAGCGAACAATACAGAACATGTAAGCACGAGCTTGTAATGTACTGTATCTAACGAATTGTACATTACAAACCAATGCTTACCAATCATGTGAATGGTAGATAATAAAGAGCGTTTACTTGTAATGTACCAACATGTAAAGAATAAACAGCATTGACTTGTAATACCATCTCTAGCGAACAGTACCTAACAGGTAGGCACGAGCCTACACATCTAGCGAATGGCAGCGAATAATTTGCTTGTAATGTACAGTGCGTGCTTTCCAAATAAAGACCACGAGTCGACATACTTTGGTAAAAAAAAATAATAATCGTGAATTGTAAATACTGGCTTGAATTAACGCATTACGAGGTCGTTAATAACGCTTATCGTGGCAATGAAATTTTTTATTGCAAAATATAGCTTAGACCGTTGTAACAGCTCTGGGTTAATAACATAATGTGTTCCTCTTCATGAAACAACTTTATTGCTTCTTCGGGTATCTAATTACTAATAATATTTCGCGATTGTAGTATCGGTGAGTGGTAACAGGTACACATAATAAATCTTATCGTTGTTGAGGTTGTTTATGTGCAAATATCTTAACAATATGCTGTTAAGTGGCTAATTGGAAGTTGTAACTAGACAATAAATTACATACATGGAAGTAGCAGTAACCCAGTAGATATGAGAGTATCAAACAGCGTAGATGCAAATAGGTACGTATATATAGATATATAGCAATCACATTATCTGAAACAGATGAACAAAATATTTTTTTTGGAGCAATACAAATGGAACATTTCTTTGTTGATCAATGCATAGATTATATGTAAAAAAATATCCAATACCTGCTGCTACTGTTAATTACTTTCTACAAGTGGAATAATCCCATTAATACACATAATAACGGGTAATTACCAACTAGTTTTCGAGCCCAGAAGCGATCGAAGATTAATATCAAGGTCGGCGTTTGTAGTTCAATAAATTAGACAACACATTAGGTACTGAAGCACATATAGAACCATCACTCGATGTTCATGAAAGTTCTGCAGCCGTGTTCCCGATGTTATCAGCAACAAAATCGGTTCTATTAACGGATTATTTTGTGCGTGAAACCGTTACGCAAGATGCAACGACCTCTGATGACCTTGAACCAACTGCGCCGAAGATAAAAACATGAATAGGAAAATCGAAACATTGCCAATACTAAACGGCTAGCGAGCAGTAGTGTTAACGCACTATTGTATACTACGGTTTAAAAATTTTTACAAAGAATCCTAAAAATGGATCATTATAGCTTAACAACATGCAAAATATGGTTCGCGCGCTTTCGATATTTGGCGATTGCAGCATCGACCCCGATTCCCCATCCACCGTATTCATAAGACCTTTCCCCTACAAACTATCACATGTTCTGTACCCTCGGCAAATGTTTAATTAATAAATAACTTGGCAATCGTCACCATTACTTGAAATCTCTGCATTTTCAGCAATTTAATAACAATCAAAAGATGGAGAAATACACACGGGGCGTTGCATTTTTTTTGAAAAATTAAATTTCCTTACCTCTGACATTTTTTAAGCATCTTATACATTTGAATGTAAAAAGTGCATTTTTTTAAATAATATAACTTTTCTGTTTAATATACGAGGTGTGTAAATTAAGTAATGAGACTGGCAACGTAGCGCCCGATCTAGCAACACTGCGGAGACAGGACTTGGACGTTTGAACAAGTTTGAACTTGTTAGTGACATTAATTTTGAGCAACGATGTGCTATCAGGTTTTGACACAGCGCAACGAATTATTTTGCAAAACTTTAACACGCCTACGGACACAGCGTTTTTTCAAGAGCCCAGATTTTTCGATGGTTTAAGACATTCTCAAAAGGAAGATAGTCGATTGAAGATGAACAACACAACGGAAGGCCTTTCATGCATTCAGGTCATTGGTTGATGACTGGAAGAATGATCGGGTAAGAGTTAAATTTGAATCACACCACTGTTCATCAGATTTTGACTAACGAATTGGGGATGAGAAAAATCTGCGCAAAAATGGTTACAAAAAACCGTTCCCGGAACAAAAGGGCATCAGGAGAGAAATGTGTCTTGACTTTTTGGAATCGATTGAAAATGATCCCCATTTTATGGAACGTGTCATTAATGGTGATGAGACATGGGTGTTTGAGTACGACCCGGAAGTCAAGCGATAAAGCACACTTCAAGCTCTCCAAGATCCAAAAAAAGCAAGAATGAGCAAGTCGAAGATCAAATACCTGCTGATTTGCTTCTTTGTTAGGCAGAGAATTGTCCACAAAGAATTTGTGCCTCCAGGCCAAACAGTAAATCGACAGTTTTACAGAGAGGTTCTTGAAAACCTTCGAATAAGGATCATGCGTGTGAGACCAAACATCAAGAACAACAGCCATTTCAGTAAACGAGTTTTAGCCAGTAAAAACATTCCTGTGGCTCCTCAGCCTCCTTATTCGCCTGACTCGAGTCATTGTGACTTTTTTCTCCCCCCCGAGATTAGAAAAATCACCTCAACAGACGTCATTTTGGGCCCACAAAAAAACGTTCAAACGGCTGTAACCGACCAGCTGAAGGCTGTTTCAGTATATGAGTTCCAACAATGCTATGAAGAATGGAAGAACCGTCTCCAGTGCTGTGTGGCTTCCCAAGGAAGTTATTTTGAAGAAAACAATACTGAATTGTAATTATATTCAAATAAAAGAATGTAAAAAAAATCAGTCTCATTTCTTAATTTAAACATCTCGTATATCTTTAAATGGCAAACTATTTCCGAGTTAATGCTTGTTCATATAATTGCGAGACACCCGGTATATACATACGTAAAAAAATCTCACGTAAATCACGTAGATCCACAACATTGTAGCATTTCAAAAGCACATCTAACGGAACTAATTTTAATATCGACTTCGGTTTCTTCGACGTTTTTTGTCGGGTTCCATAAATTATCCGTTAATAAATTACTACCAAACAATTTTCCATCGTAAACGTGCACTCTTTATTAGGACTGTAAATGGAATTATAAACAGCTAATGGTTTATGGTTAGAAAAAGGCGAAAAAAATTACGAATATATAATTTTATAGGCTTCATTTGTTCGAGATGATCACCTCTTCTATGGCCACGAAAGCGGCAAATAACGATATGTTCGTTTGTAATAATAATTTGAATAACTCTGGCGCAACTGGAAAACGTTAAGTGGGACCATAAAAAAAATCAGGTTGTTATACAAAGACGGTTAAGGAAAACAGCGCCGTTAAAGACATCAATAATGGGACTCCCGGTTGTCTTTGTTTATAATTTTAAAAGTCCGCGGTCATTAATTTTTTTAAAGGTCGTCCAATATGCAGAAAAGTGTCACACATTCCATTGAATACGTCATCATAGTTAACATGCTAACATTTCCTGATAAAAAGGATAAATAGATGAAGCAAAAAAAGATCGGCAGAACTTTGGAATGACTCTTACCAGGTCTGAAAATATGAAACCGGAATTTGCCCATAGATGGTTCCAGCTGTCAGTGTAGCTACCGTCAAACCGCGTCAGTGGCGCCGTTTTCTTGTTGACATCCGACAAAGATTTTTCAACTCACAACAATACAAGTTTCGTACAACAGCATAGTTAAAAACTACGATTTGATTTTCTGTTACCGTTTGAAGAAAACGGCTGCAGAATTGCATCGAATGCTTGTCGAAGCTTACGGTGTGCATGCTCTTGGTAAATCACATTGCTTCTAACGGTTTAAAAAGTTCAAAAGTAGCGATTTTGAAGTGAGAAATTAAGAACGTGGAAGACCACCGAAAAAGTTTGAAGGCAGCGAATTGCAAGCAAGGTGGATGAGGTCGACACCCAAACGCAACAACAACTCGCGGATCAATTAAATGTGACACGAGAAGTCCTCTCCATACGTTTGAAAGCCATGGGAAAGATCCAGAAGATGGGGAAATGGGTTCCACATAAACTAAACTAAACTAAATAAAAGACAACAGGAAAACCGAAAAACCACTTGCGAAATGCTGCTCGCCAGGTACAAACGAACGTCATTTCTCCATCGAATTGGGAGTGGCGATGAAAAGTGGATATACAGTGAGGTCCATTAGTAACGGAGGAATTCATTATCTACGTGACTTACAATTTATGAGTAAAATCCTAAAACACGTCAATTTGCAATTCTAGAATGACATTTTTAGAGCATAATTTTATACCTCCCCCCTCAACCCCCTTGGAGTGACAGCTACCCCTTTAAAATTTTAAATGGAACGAGGGTGCGTGTGATAGCTCATTTGAAAGGGTTCTTATTTATCTATTCAGCAATATAAGGTTTTTTGATTTTGTATATTTTTCATCTAGAATATTAAATTTGAAAATTTCAAAATTATTATTATTATAAAATGTATACAATCAAGTGCCTATGGATCTGTCAAATCTGACGTTTTTAGTTAATTTTGTGTCAACATTCTGCCAAATATCTACGCTGCGCAAAATACCCAACAAAAGAAAGAAGTAAAAAGGGTTTCTTTTTACATATCAGAAAAAATTATACATTTAAATGTCTTTATTTGCTACATCTGTGAAAACTTATTATTCTATTATGTTATTTATCGCTAATCGTCAAGTTTATCATTATTTTAACAATGAGTCTTTCGGATACCCACAGAATTGAAATTTTGATATTATTAGAATGTGGTGATAAAACAAGAACGCAGAAGCAGGTATGCGAAATATTCAATACTAAGTATCCTGACCGCCGCATTTCCCCGTCTACGATTAGTAGAATAGAAAACAAATTTCGTAAATTTGGAAATGTCACAGATATTCCTAAGTCTGGTAGGAAAAGCATTTTAGACGATGAACAAAAATTGGATATATGGAAAAAAAAAAAAAAAAAAAAAAAAAAAAAAAAAAAGAAAAGAAGAAAAAAGAGGAGGAAAAAAAAGCCCAAACGGGAAAAAAAAAAAAAAAGAAAAAACCCCCAAAAAAAAAATATTGTGGGGAAAGAAGAAGAGGGGGGGGGGGGGGGTGGGGGGGGGGGGGGTGGGGGGGGGGAGGGGAAAAAAGGAAAAAAAAAATAATTTTTAAAAAAAAAAAATTTTTTGGGGGGGGGAGGAACGAGGGGGGGGGAAAAAAGAAAAAAAAAGAAGGGGGAGGGGAGGGGGGGGAAAAAAAAAAAAGGGGGGGGGGGGGGGGAACCCCACACCGGGGGGGGGGGGGGGGGGGGGGGGGGGGGGAAAAAAAAAATAAAATAATAGGGGGGGTTTTTTGGGGGGGGGGGCGCCGGGGGGGGGGGGGTTTGTTTTTTTCCAAAAATAAATAGGTGGGGGGGGGAGGGGGATGCCTCCCGGGGGGAAAAACAAACCCCAAGAAGGGGGGGGGGGGGGGGGGGGGGGGGGGGGGGGGCACCCCCCTTTTTTTTTGGGGGGGAAAGAACGCCCGGAGAATTTTTTTTCCCAAAAGGGGGGGGGGGGAACCGGGGGGGGGGGGGGGGGGGGGGCCCTTTCCCCCGTTTGGACCCCCGGGGGTTTTTTGGGGGGGGGGTTAAAAAAAAGGGGGAACCCACAAAAAAAAGGGGGGGGGGTAAAACCCAGGAAAAGGGAAAGAATTTAATCAATTCCCCCGGAAACAATTCAATTTTCATGATGAATATTCAGGGTATATATCAGGTATATATCAAGAATATATCAGGTCAATTTTGATGACCTTTTTTTAATAGCTGGTTATTACTCATAGCTACTACGTTCTAAAATCCGACGCGACAGCTAGACCAGACGAAGAAAAACTCCGTATGGCCGAAACCCTCCACAATTCGCCCACAACTCGATCGGTATCCCGTTATATTTGATTTACGTTAGAGATAAAAAAATTTCCCAACGTGAATACTCGAATTAATGGAGCGAGACCGGAAAAAAAGCACCAGGTGAATATCCCTTTATCCTCTTCTGAAAAAATCGTCACACCATATTAACCGGCAAAGTGTATTAAACGCACGGATCGGATTAATTTCAAGAAGACCGCGCGTCTTCCATGAACAGTGGCGGCTCGTGGGTGTTTATTGGGTGGGCACCGGGTGTGTCAGTAGGATTACTTATTAGCTACCAATGGCGCCGCAGGCGAAATTTTTAAAATTTTCAAGGTCATGCGTTTTACTGACACTTCAGAATTTCAATGAAAAATTCTTTTATACAAAAATATAGACTTTCACAAGAATAATTTTTGGGATTTGGTAGCTTTTTGAAATCGGGCACCGTAAAATTGCCCAATTAAAAACGAGGGCTGGGATACTGTGTGCCCTCGCGCACGCGCGCGAAATGCGACTACGGTGGCTCAATGAAATTAGACTAGGCTCGGTACTCGATCGATAGTCTGTCATATATATGTGATAAAAATCATTATTTGTTGTATAAAAGGAATAATAATTAGAATATGAATTATAGAATATGAATAGTTTGAGGAGCCACAGGAATGTTTTTACTGGCTAAAAACTCGTTTCGAAAGTGGGAAAGAAGGCGCTAGCCGTGATGCAACATACAATTGTTCCTTGATGTTTGGTCTCACGCATTACCCTTTTTCGAAGTTTTTCAAGAACCTCTCTGTGAAAAGTTATTTACTGTTTGGCGTGGAGGCACAAACTTTTGTGAATTCCCGACAAATTTATTTTTTTTTGGGTTTAGAGAACTTGAGGGATCTATGGTTTGGCCTTGGTTTCCGGTTGTACTCAAACACCCAAGTCTCATCACCAGTGATGACACAATCCCTTCTCTTCTAATTCCATTCTTCCTTCGTCACACCATTCTCTTCTAATGTCCTTTTGTTCCTGCGAAAAGTTTTTGCGCAGATTTTTCTCATCCCCATTCGTTAGTCAAAATCTGATAAACAATGGTGTGATTCAAACTGAACTCTTCCTCGATCATTCGTGTCGTCAACCGACGATCTGAACGCACAAAATCCCGTATTCTATCGACATTTTCATCGGTTCTTGAAGATGTCATTCGTAATTTTCTTTATAGTGTCTTATTTTTTCGAAAATTTAGGTTATTTTTAGTACAGTTTTTTATTTGTTTTTTATAGACCCGGTAAAGTCCATCAAAACTAGAACAGAAGCACTGCATTCATCCTCTTATAAGCATTAGAGACACAAAAACCTTATTAAAAATACAGAATGTAACAAATTTTATTACGAGAAACCATCTGGAGCCTTCATATTGCAATTTAAAACCCATTCCACGTGGTTAACGGCCGTTAAATCTAAAATTAACCAGTGCTTTACGCTTTTTTCTCCCAACGTACGCTACTCCGTGATTTGTTTTATTGCTCGATTCACGATTCACGCACCTGTTATAGCTTTAGGCACGACAGGATCCTAAGATTAATATTATCAGTTATTTATAACAACAGCGTTGCCGCAGATGTTGTGGGCGTCCTGTTTTTTATTCCAACAGCGTGGGCAGGCTCTAGTATGCCCCAGATTTCTTTAAAATGGTTCTCTTAGCTAGGCGGGGAGCGACCCGTTTCCTTACGTGATCTGAATCCAATTGATTTTTGTTCGTGGTCGTCGTTTATACGTTAGAAGTCACAAAAAAAATATCAGACAGCTGGATAGGAATGCTGAGGTTCATTATATCAGACAGAGCAAGAAAGTACAAAAAAAATATGCAACTAGCAATTAAGAGGTGTGTAAACTAAGTAATGAGACTGTCAACGTAGCGCCCGATCTAGCAACACTGCGGAGACGGGACTTGGAAGGGCGGTAGGTTAACATGTAATGCACCTTCACAAGTTTGAACTTGTTAGAATCATTTGTTTGTTCTTTGTGACATTGTTTTTTTTTCTTGTGCATTTTAAAAATGAGTCATTAATTTTGAGCAACGGTGTGCTATCAGGTTTAGCTTCAGACTTGGACACAGTGCAACGGATTCTTTTGCAAAACTTCAATACGCCTACGAAGATAGTGTCTTTTCAAGAACCCAGGTTTTTCGGTGTTTAAAGGCATTCTCGGAAGGAAGAGGGTCTATTGAAGATGAACCACGCAGCGGAAGGCCTTCATCTTCAAGAATCGATGTAAATATCGATATAATACGGGATCTTGTGCGTTCAAATCAGAAAAGAATCATCGGGGATGAGTTGAATTTGAATTACACCACTGTTCATCAGATTATGACTAAAGAAGCCAGTAAAACATTCCTGTGGCTGCTCAGTCTCCTTATTCGCCTGACTTGAGTCCTTGTGACTTTTTCTTCCGAGAAGAGAAAATCACCTCAAGAGACGTCACTTTGGGACCATAGAAAACATTCAAACAGCTGTAACCGACCAGCGGAAGGCTATTCCAATATATAAGTTTCAACAATGCTATGAGGAATGGAAGAACCATCTCCAGCGTTGTGTGGCTTCCCAAGGAAGTTATTTTGAAGGAGACAATACTGAATTGTAATTCTATTAGAATAAGATAAAATTAAAAAAATCAGTCTCATTACTTCATTTACGCACCTCGTATTTTTCAATTTCATTTAGTTTAGTGTGTATAATAATCTTGTGGTTATCTTTATGTTCCACCACTGGTTAAAGCGTTTCTAATCGCGGGTTTTCTTGAAACACCGCATTTTTTCCAAATGCCTTTCCCCTATTATGGGCATAACTGTACAACGTCTCGATTTACGAAGATTTCTTCAGCATTCTTAATTTCTAACACTCGTAAGAACATAAACAAACGGTATTGCCAAAGAATTTGACGTAAACGGACCCAAAAAACCATCTGCCGCATAATCTGTTAAATTATTAATGAGTACTGAAACGTACCGTAACATTCATAGGTCAGTATTGTATGAAAACATTTTTTTTACTGGTTCGAAACTTGAAATTGAAAACTACTTACGTCTTCTATAGGATTTTAGAAGTCATATTTTATTCATTTGGGTCAGATTCATTTTAATTTCAGATTTTAAAACTGCGGATTTGCATAAATCAGGGCATTTAAATATTTCAGCAGATACACTGAGAAAAGGATTTCTTTGGATCCAATAAATAAATAGGATGTGTTCTGCCATTTTAACAATAACGGTGCTGTCTTCAAAAAAAGCTTTTTGTTACTGATGAGGCTTGGGTCCATCTTTCGAGCTATGCTAACCCTCAGAAAATGAGGAGTACGGACAGCCCTCACTTTTATATTGAAACTCCACTACACCTACAAAAAAATGGGAGTGTGGGAAACTGTGAGCAGAATAATTACTGGACCATTTTTTTTAGCGGAACACTGAATGCAGATAGATACCATTTAGAAATCTTAACACATTTTGTACAAATGTGGCATGACGACGAACTGCCAGGTTACTTATATTCAACAAAAAAAAATTGTTTATAACAATTTGTTTAAATGATTGTTAAATTTCTACATGCTAGTTGTTGTTATATTTGCGTGCTACCCCAAAAGAAAAAAAGAAACGTAAAAATCGAGTAAGAAACGACCGAGATACAAACTTTTTTTTCAGTCCGCGAATTGTAATAGCTGGATCGACTTGCTGAAACTTGCTTGGCTTGGATCATTTACGTTCGCCCAAAAACACTTATCAGTTTCAAATGAGCGTGTACCTTTCCAAAAGCGTTTTTTACGTCATGGTGAATGAAATTGCAAAATTAAAGTATTGAACTAGACACACTTAAAATTTGAAGCCTTAATGTTTATATATAAACAAATGGTGAAATTATTAAAAAAAAATATCTCGGCTTCTGCATATGCTAGAGGAACTTTTAAAAAAAATTGTGTCAAAATACCAGCTACCAAGATATAAAAATTGCATGTCAATATTACTGTTTATTTGCGATTATTGCGATTTTGTTTATTAGCGAATTTTTCGGACGTCATTTTGACGGTCTTAAAATGGAAAAATTAATATGCCCATTGCAGTATCATAAAATATTGGTCTTTACGAAAAAAATGAGACCTGGATGAACATTTTTTGTCGACGGCAATAGGGTCAAATAACATTAAACATTTAAGGTGCTTTTTATAAACAAATGGAATTTCTCGTTACGGAATTAATATTTTTTTATGAAACTTTTTTGATGTCTCGAGGATCATAAAAGACGCATTTCCCAAAAGTTCAAGCATGCAGAAGCTTTTTTTCGAAAAATGAAAAATAAATCAAAATTTTGGAAATTTCAGCGGTATTTTTTAAATATTTAAATAAATAATTGACCAAATCGAACTCGACAAGTCGCAAATTTACCGGATTTTCATTACCTACACATTAGAAAAAATTCGATACCTCTAATGGTAATAGTCCCAGAGCAAATCAATTATATGTCCGTTTTTAACGATTTTTGCACATTACAACGTCAATTTGACATCGTTTCTGACCTCCAAATTGGGATCAATTTCAGGACGATGTTCCTGAACTCCAAATGAACACACTAAACCATGTTAAAATCTGTCGTTTTTTCTAACGTTTTTCTAATTCCACTGGCCTAAAAGTACCCACCACATAATGTGACAAGTCAATGACGACATAAACTTGAGAGTAGCATTTAAATACGTCTTATTGTGCTCGGCCAACTTTGATGTTTTTTTTTTATGATTCATTATTATTTATATAGAGAAACTGTTTTCTCGGTGTAGTGGGAATTAATCTACCACTGCACCGTAGTCATCATTTACTGATCTCGTGAAGCAAAGTTTGTTTTAATTACGGTTATAAGCTAAGCTGCAGATCACTGCAGTTTCTTACTGATATTCCTCGATATAATCTACTATAAAATAAAAAATATTTAATAACGTTAGCAATCAAGTTTAGATTATCTCATTAATGCAACATTTCCTTGCTATCCTACATTATCTCTGGCCAGTAAATTATTAAAAGTGTCCAGAGCAATGAGCAACGATAGTGAATAATAATGATGTAGTGTGTTTGCTCGATTAGAAGGAAGTTCTTGACAACCTACCATTACCTCGTCCAATAAATAACAGTTTTACTACAATGGGTGCTGTAAAACTCGCCCAACCGATTAATTGTTCAAACGCAAATATAATAAATGTTTATAAAATAAAACGTTGGGTAAATAAATGAGTATTGAGGATTTAAATCACAGAAAGCTGCACGAGTTTTGATCTTTGCAGAGGGAACTGGATATTTAACGAATGTGCTTACAGCTAGTTCTATTTGACAGTATAAAATTTAAAGGATTGTCTAATTTATGAAGACATTTCGCTTAGCTGACTTTAGGTTTCAACTAAGAATAATAAAATAGTGTTGAGATTTCTCGCTTTCGTGTAATAAGTTACGAAACCTTGCCAGCATGTAAACAATGTCAGTGTGTCAGGTGTTACTTTAGTCCAATTTAAATTAATTTACATTTAACATTTCCGGCACCGTTTAAGCCGTTTCTTTAGCAGAACTCATTACACTAATAGAAAAAATTAAAGGGTCAAAAAAATCTCCCAATTTTTGGTGATTTTTCAGAATGCTGTATCTCAGTGAAAAATGGTCTTATCGAGGTCTAAAAAAAACATTTTGAAGCTTCAAGTTTCTAATTTTGAGATATTTCGGCAAAAAAATTTTAGAGCTACAAATTTTAGGAAGTAGTGTGAGAAAGAATTTTGCGAATTTTTTTTTTTTTTTTTTCAGGTCCACAAGCTTGAAAAAAATGTTTCTAACTTAGCAAAGATATGGACCAGATAGCTTGTTTTTGTTGTTGTTGTTGTTTTGATAGTTTGTTTTTTTTTTAATCTCGATACGACCATTTGTTGCTGATATCGAACTTTAAATCAAAAAGGACCCTTTTTGTCTTTGATCGACGATATCTCAGCAACCAACGGTAGCACATAAAATCTAAGGGCAGTTCTGAAAACTGGAATAAACATCCTACAAGATTCTGCTGCGATTTTTGAGGGGACATTTTTTTTAAGCTTGAGATGAATTTGAAAAAACAGGAAAAAAACGGGTAATTGATGGTTTTTCAGAATATCAACGGCTGAAATTCAAATCTTCATGAAGTGACTAATGTTGCGTGTGCCTTTTACAGTTGAATATACCCCTAAAAACCATGCAAAGTTACATTACGATGTAACGAACCGTTTTCTTGTTGCAAACGGTCAAACTTTTGAAAAAATAAAGGGTCACGTTTTTTGACCCTTTAAACATGTCCTACATGTTTAAGCTCAAAAAACTTTGGCTGATTGAAGTGAAAAAAAAATTTTCGAGCTTCCTCAGAATTTTTTCCGCAAATAACGTTGAAATTTAAAAAAAAAAAGTTTTTTTTTTTTGAGAATTGAAAAAAAAATTTAAAGGTTTCGAAAACTTGAAAAATATTTTGATTTTCACTACCGTCGGCATTACACACACACACACACATATTTAAAGCTCGTGGACTTGAAAAAAAAAGGAAAAAAATTCGCAAATTTTTTTTCTCACACTACTTCCTACAATTGCGCGAAACATGTAGCTCCTAAAAAATTTTTCGCCAAAATATCTCAAAACTAGAAACTTTAAGCTTCAAAATGCTTTTTTTAGACCTCGATAAGACCATTTTTCACTGAGATACATCATTCTGAAAAATCACTAAAAATTCTGAAAATTTTTTTTTACCCTTTAATTTTTTCCATTACTGTATAATGAAAAAAGCACGATGTTGCTAATACTCGATATCAGTACATGCATATCTATTTTATGCCGTAATAAAAAAAATAAAAAATCAATCTCATTACTTAATTTACACACCCCGTATATGGTTATAAAGTGTGAATGAGGAAGATACAATTAAAAGAAAATTAAAATTCACAAAACACATTTCTCATAAGTATTAATTTACATTCCCCATATTTTTTAGCACAACCACCCACTGCCCTGTATATTATCTAGAATGGAGGTAAGAGTGATTTTTTTGCTTTCCGATAAATGTGGACCAACACCTTTTTACGTTAACATTACTTTTACCCCTGCCATTATTAAATTCGACTGGATATCTATTGAAAACTTAAATTTAATACAAGAACTTTATTCACTACCAGCATATTACATCAAATATAAATCTCTAAGTTAATAATAAGCAGAGCTAATTATGAATTTTTTGCCATACTTATATAAGAGCAGATTTTTTTTTCCGTTGTTACATAACGTATTTTTTTTAATAGGGGGGCCAGAGTTAGAGGAGTGGCCTACTATTAGTGAGTTAAATTAAATGAAATACCGGTACATCTATGTAGTTCATAATAATTATAAGTCACTAATTAATCGTAGTAACAATTTAGACTACATTGTTGATGCACTACTAGCCTAGGTCCATAAATAAAGTAGCCTGAAGGTGGAATGGCAGGTAATAAAATGTTTATGGTCACTTAAAGTAAGAATACACTGTATTAAAAATAATTATTACTTTATTTTCTCGAAGTTATTCGAGTTAATCAAGGCTTCATGTGGAATAATTGATGAAAAAACAACCCCCTTGTCTACGGCCATGGTAACCAATTATGTAATTCCCTACAAGCGTTTTTCACATTGAAAAAAATACAAAAAAAAAGCACAATACAGTTCCTTTGACTTGCTGGAACTTACCTGAAGCACACCTAATATTATACTACTTCTTAGGTCTCCAACAGTGCCTTTCTTTGAACAATATCTGACTGGTATCTCTTTTATTGTCTTTTTTACAACCGGCAACAAATTTAGATTGAACTTCTTTCTGTTCACAAACATTCTTATGCTGATAATAGCATTTTTTACCTGAACGAATGTATGTCGAATTTTTTTGTACATTAGGCAGGTCAAAATATTTCCAGTGTTAAAAAGGACCTTATTAATAGGCGTAGTAAACAAATGTTTCTTTCAAAACAGACAGGAAATATTTCCATCTTGTGACAGCACTCCAAACTCACAAATAATAACAAATATTTTATGGATATATGTCCATCCAATTTTTAAATTATGCTTGGTTTTTACAGTGTCATTTTCTTCAAAACGTGTTACAGTTAACCTTGAATTTACCCGATGGATTGTTCATTAAGCATTTTTTGGTTCTACAAATTAAGTAGTTTTATGGATCCAAAGCACATAACAGGAATTTTAACATTTCCATTTGCATTTTTTAAACTCGTATTACAAGTTTTGTGAATTTTATCGGACATATATATCATACATAAAGATAAGCTTTCAACAATTTTTTAACAAATTTTCTCTCTTATAAAATTGTTGTATTCCTTACCGTTTTCGCTGAATTCATGTTTTATTGTCGATTCTAATACAATTTAATTGATTTCACTTTAAAATTGATTTTAAGACGAAAGCGAAATAAACAAACTTAAATAATCATTTATTGAGACTTAATTAGGTGTTCAAAATGACCCCCATTTTCATTAATACAGAAATCAATCCTACGTAAGAAATTAAAGTGCACTCTTCTCAGGGTTTCCTCGTTCTGCAATTCTTGAACGGCATGTTGAATTCTGTTCCACAATTGTTCCTCGTTTTCAATACTCACAGAGTAAACTTTCTATTTTCATTGTCATCCCAAATGAAGAAATTTGTTTAAATTTAATGTCACCTTTGATAAATCAAAATAACAAATACTAGTTGGCCAAGTTACCAGCTGAAACAAATACTACAATTTGAAATTTGTCATTAGTGTCATGATTCTGTTGACTCTGTAAGATGGATAATACATACACCTTTGACGAACAAACCGATATGTTATTAGTATTAGGGTTTTGTGATATACTTTTGTATAGGTTGGGATATATTTTTGAATATATCCCAATCGCAGAACTCCAAATCATCAGACCTTTAAAATAGTGAAAGACGTCTTAGAGAAAAATGGTATGCTTAAGGTGAATAGACGTAATGCCGGACAGCCTCGTCAAGTCCGAACAATCCTTGTAGAAGAAGAAATTCTGGAACGAGTAGATGAAAACCCGGAAACCAGTGTCAGGTTATTGGAGAGGCAAGTCAGAGTTTCAACAAGTAGAATAAACAGAGTTCTCACTGAACCCTCGTCCTTTTCACATTCAACCAGTTCAAGAACTATTACCTCATGATCTTGCCGCTCGTCTTCAATTCTCACAGATTATTCAACAATACCGTGCTGACGATATGGACTTCCACAAGAAAATTTTTTTACGGAGAAATCGGGAAAAAAGAAAAAGAAACATAAAAAACAACGCGAATTTAGTAAAAACGTGTGGATGGGATTTATCAATAACTCTTTGATTGGTCCGGTTAGGTTGCCAAATCGCCTCGACGGCAACACTTATTTAGATTTTTTTGCAGAATACTCTGCCGGATCTCTTCGACGATTTACCATTAAATCTACGCAATCAAATGTACTTTATGCACGACGGTGCCCAACCACACTTTGCACGTATTGTACGAGAATATTTAAATGAGCAATTGACAGGTAGATGCATTGGCAGAGGAAACGATGCTCCCATTTCATGGCCACCACGTTCACCAGATTCGAATCCTTGCGATTTCTTCATTTGGGGTGACTTAAAACAGAATGTTTACTCTGTAAGTAATGAGAATGAGGAACAATTGTGGAACAGAATTCAAAATGCCGTTCAAGAATTTCGAACGAGGAACTTAAATGGGGCCTTTAATTCTTACATAGTTTTTATTTCTGTATTAATGAAAATGGGAGGTCATTTTGAACACCTAATTAAGTCTCAATAAATGATTATTTAATTTTGTTTATTTCGCTTTCGTCCTAAAAATCAATTTTAAAGTGAAATCAATTAAATCGTATTAGAATCGACAATGATGTAATAAAACATGAATTCAGCGAAAACGGTAAGGAATACAAAAATTTTACAAGAGAGAAAATTTGTTAAAAAATTGCTTATCTTTATGATAAAAATTTAGATGAAGGGTTATCACCCGCACCAAAAAAAAATACGAGCAGGTTACTTTAAGGGTAGGTGTAGTTTTCGCACCCTGTTAATGGAATAACTTCGATTCAAATGTCAAATGTCGGAACATACTAGCACACCAAATTTCATTAAGTTCATACAGGGCGTTACTAAGTTATTGGCAAAAAACTAAAATTTTGTCAACTTTGACGGCCTCTAGCGGCTAAACGAGACAACTTGATATATTGGTAAGTTTAGTTAAATCGACTTATTTTGACGTCAGGAACATGTGGTAGCTCGTTGTACACGGAATATTGGGACACCCGGTATATTTAACGCCCCACATTCATTCATGCGTTTAAGCATTCTTTCGTGGATAAAACACTTATAAAATACTGTGGGTGAACTGTCAAAAATCATAATTTATCTAATTACAATTTGCGTTTCTCGTAATACTGGGCCAAACGTTGAGTCCGGTCCTGGAATGAAATCCGCCATTCCGACCTGAACTTACAAGGCCCGACTTGTCGAGTAAATCGTCTAATTTATCGATGCGCAGGCAACAAACGGCGTAAATACCGTCATCTACTCACTCATTCCGTCAGCGTGCCGCCCAGATTAAACGCTGCTTGCATTAATTTAGTGGCCTCCGCTGCACAAAAGGACGATGGCGTGTACAGTAACCACAACCTCTTGACCTAAAGTAGAACAAAACGGAACATGCACCAAGCAGTGCGTTAGTATTCCATTTTTGTCGCGGTCCAAAAAAGTTGCGGTTGCAAGCATTTGTTTAATGACTAGGTACTTCCGGTTTCTGATACACAATAGCATCGTTCTCATAGATGGATGCATAGAGAACAGTTAGTATACGTACACTCAGCGACAAAAGCTATCATCAAACTCCATTCGGTTGCAAATAGTGCAGTGTAGTTTTTTGTACATAAATATCATTTTTTTTTTTTTTCTGTAAAACGCTAAAGCAACATATGGACTGTTGTTTTAATTAATATTTTGATTTTATATTTAAATTACCCTTCTAACCAGTTGCGCCATGGCAAATAAAAAATAGCACCCTTCCCGAGCCCGAGGGCCCGGGGTGAAAGAGGGTGGAATATATAAAAGCTGTTAAGGGTAGCAATGAACCATTACTGTCTCATTGTCTATAACACTTTGACTGTTCTGAAAATAACAGTTGAAATACAAGTTTGAAGCTAAAAACAGAGACAACGCACTATTAAAGCCAATGTAAGGTTCAGATAATTTCAAACCGTCAGCAAATGTCAAGTAATAAAGGGCGTCCCATTATTCAAGGTTTGAATTTGCCGCCATTTGTACGGTAAAAGTGTTGGCAACCTTACTTTATGTTTGAATAAAAAAAAAATACAATTGAAAAAAAAAAAACTGTTTTCTATTTAAGTAATTCAAATCTTGCGTCAATTTTGGGACACCCTTTACAACACGGCAAGTTCGGATCTGCTGCCAACTGCGTGACAACGAATATCAAACGCCAAATTAATAACACACAAAGTGTATTATTGTTTTTTTCAATTTATATAGTCCTGCTGTTTCCCACTCTAGCAGTTATCAATTATGGCGACACACCTAAGTATCTTCGACTGGTGTAGAAGCAAAAAAAAATGTCGCAAATTTCAAATTGACATTATCTACCGGTCCATACAGAAAGAGACACGTGATCCTGCTTCAAGCAGTGACTGATGTCTAGTCATTTGCATAAAATATGCTAACCATAATATATGTACATAGCTGATAAAAAAAAAAACAGGATTTATTAATCCAAATTAACGGGGTCGTTTCGGACTACACTGAGAAAAAAAATGTTTGAATACGAATGTTTATACAGTGAGGTCCATAAGTAACGGATAAATTCATTATCTACGTAATTTACAATTTATGAATAAAATCCTGAAACACGTCAATTTTGAATTCTAGAATGACATTTTTTGAGCATAATTTTATACCTCCCCCCCTCCAACCCCCTTGGAGTGACAGCTACCCCTTCAACATTTTTAAATGGAACGAGGGTGCGTGTGATACCTCATTTGAAAGGGTTCTTATTTATCTATTCAGCAATATAAAGTTTTTTGATTTTGTATATTTTTCATCTAGGAAAATTAAATTTGGAAATTTCAAAATTATTATTATTATGAAATGTATACAATCAAGTGCCTGTCTGTCAAATCTGCCGTTTTTAGTTAATTTTGTGTCAACATTCAACTTAAATGTATCGTTTCCCTGATACGCTGCGCAAAATACTCAACAAAAAGAAAGAAATAAAAGGGTTTCTTCTTACATATCAGAAAAAATTATACATTTAAATTTCTTTATTTGCTACATCTGTGAAAACTTATTATTCTATTATGTTATTTATCGCTGATCGTCAAGTTGATCATTATTTTAACAATGAGTTTTTCGGAGATCCAAAGAATTGAAATTTTGATATTATTAGCATGTGGTGATAAAACAAGAACGCAGAAGCAGGTATGCGAAATATTCAGTACTAAGTATCCTGACCGCCGCATTTCCCAGTCTACGGTTAGTAGAATAGAAAACAAATTTCATGAATTTGGAAATGTCACAGATATTCCTAAATCTGGTAGGAAACGCATTTTACACGATGAACAGAAATTGGATATATTGTTAGATATTCAAGATAATCCACATAAACCTACAAGACAAGTTGCCGCCGATAATTATGTTAATAAAACCTCCATATTGCGTCTTCTAAAAAACGAAAAACACCGCCCATATAAAATTCATTTGGTTCAAGAACTTAACGACGATGACCCTGATCGCCGATTGGAATTTTGCGAAATCATGGCAAATAGATGCCAAGATAATCCTTTATTTATAAAAAAACATTATTTTTTCTGATGAAGCAACATTCGTCTTAAATGGAACAGTCAACAAACAGAACTGTAGATACTGGAGTACAGAAAATCCACATTGGATGATGGAGGCCAATACTCAATATCCTGAGAAGGTGAACGTTTGGGCTGGAATTATAAATTCCCAAATTATCGGACCATATTTCTTTGATAACACATTAACTAGCGCGCGTCTTGGATTTCTTGCAAAATTTCTTAGTTCCAGAGTTAATAATGCTTTTCCCAGATTATAACAACCCCAATGAAATTGATAGAAATATTTGGTTTCAGCAGGACGGAGCTACACCACATTTTCATTGGAAGTAAGAGCTATCTGAATCAAGTTTTTCCCAATAGATGGATCGGTAGACGCGGTGAAATTGAGTGGCCTTCTCGTCCTCCCGATTTGACCCCGCTTGACTATTTTTATGGAGTTACCTAAATCGGTTACCTAAATTCTACTTCAACAGACCAAATAACGTAGAAGATTTAAAAGACAGAATAAGGCAAGAAATCAAATCACTTCGGAAACAATATAAAATGTTTTAGAAGAATTTCAGCAACGCCTCCACTATTGTCAAGAAGCAACGGGCGCCCAGTTTGAACATTTGATTTAAACTGTTCTTCTGTTCTGTTTCATGTTCTTTTCTTTACTTAGTAACATTAAAAATGTAATATTTTTCAATAAAAAAATTATAGAAATTAAAAAAAAGTCTTATGTTGCTGGATGGAGAATTAAAAACGCTTTCAAATGCACCTTTCACACGCACCCTCGTTCCATTTAAAAATTTTAAAGGGGTAGCTGTCACTCCAAGGGGGTTGAAGGGGGTTGGAGGGGGAGATATAAAATTATGCTCAAAAAATGTCATTCTAGAATTAAAAATGGACGTGTTTCAGGATTTTACTCATAGATTGTAAATTACGTAGATAATGAATTTATCCGTTCAACCTCCTCATTTTCCCGATTTTTTATGGAATTTGAAAGAGGAAACTGACGTTGAGAATATCATAAATTTCAATTCTTCAATTTCTAGTTATAAGTGAGTTTCACCATCACATACGCGAAAACTTTCATACACTTCCTATTAAAAATTAAAATTTTGGATTTATTTGTTAATATACAGGGTGTCACATTATTAAGGAGCCAGAGAGGAGCTATAGATTCTTTGAGTAAAAGTATTACTTCAAGATTTAACCAAACTTACCGTACAATTAGTCCAAAAGTTATTGGTGACCAAAATACTGGGTGACAAAGTTATAATCTTATTTCCGATTTCAGTAAATGACTTCTTTTAAAAAACAAATTTTATACAAAATTTGGTGATTGGCGTTTTTTTGAGGAGAGAAATTTAAATTTGTCAATCATTTTGAAGTAAGTTAGTTGTAGAGGGCGCTCTCTGCAACATTATAAATGCATAAAAATGGTGTACGCTTTTTGCGTCTTAGAAATTTTATGTTTGTATTGAAAATATCGAGTTCTAACATAATTATGGAACACCCTGTACATTTATATCTAGATTTAAATCAGCTATTTTTTAAAATACTTTTTCTCCGTGTATATTGGATTGGTTTTAACCTCCTCGTCCTCCCGACATTAGATTTATGGAATTTAGAAGCGGAAACTGACGCTGGAAATACCAGCTGAGTACTTCAAGTAGATAACAAGGTGTTATTCAATTGATGGCCCTTGTAACTACTGACGTTTCATCACCCGTACCCGGAACGCTCATTTTTGAAATAAATTTTGACGCGATTGTAAGTGAAGTGTTAGATCTGTTATTACATGAACCAGTAAGAAACGTTATGTCCGGCGATATTCAATTTAAAAGTAGGATAAATAGTTACAAAACTGTTACGTATTACGTTCAATGGTCTCATTGACGGTTTCAAAAGCCTTCTAGAATCTTAAGACCATTGTGATTTTGCACATTTCTCTACAAAAGCTAGAGGAAATTTTTTAAATCGATACGATGCCGATGTTAGGTAATTTTAATGGCGCCAGCTTATTAGAGAAGGATCGTTTTATAACCTGAACCAATTAAATAAATAATTAATTCGATATTATCTATCGTTTTAACATTTTTACACTTATTTATTCAATAAATTGTCAGCTAATTTGTCTTTCATCCTGCTAATGATTTATGGGAGTTAAATTGATAAAAATTGATTGCTTACATAAGAATACAAGAAATTCTAAATTCTAAAACGTGCTAAAATCGCGGCAGTTTGTTTCGTTCCAATGTTTCCTACGAGATGTGTAAATTAAGTAATGAGACAATGAGAGAGATTTTTTAATTGTTTCTTATTCGAATAGAATTACAATTCAGTATTGTCTCCTTCAAAATAACTTCCTTGGGAAGCCACACAACGCTGGATAGTAGAGTAGAATTAGTCGATTTGTACCCCTAAACGAAAAGACACTTCACCAAAAAAAAATAATTTTCGTTGAGGAGGCTGAAAATATTAAATATCGTTTTTTGGCAACAATTTAAAATTATTGCTACATTGTTTAAATAATTCGCAAAGGTGCGAAAATCAGGTTTTTTTGAAATAAAAAGAGAACCGTAAACTACAAAAAGCAATTTTTTTTGGTGAAGTGTCAGTTACTTTTCGGCTAAACCCTAATTCCTACTAATTAACTAAACTAAATCCTAGGAGGCGATTCTTCCATTCTTCATAGCAGTGCTGGAACTCATATACTGGAATAGCCTTCAGCTGGTCGGTTACAGTTGTTTTCTATGGTCCCAAAATAACGTCCCTTGAGGTGATTTTTAAATCTCGGGAAGAGAAAAAAATTACAAGGACTCAAGGCAGGCGAATAAGGACACGTTCCATAGAATGGGGATCAATCGATTCCAGAAAATCCAAGACACCTTTCTCTCCTGATGTCCTTTTGTTCCTGCGAAAGGTTTTTTGGAACAATTGTCGCGAAGATTTTTTCACCCCCAATTCGTTACTCAAAATCTGATGAAGAGTGGTGTGATTAAAATTCAATTTCAAAAGTGTATTAAAGAAACACACCAGTTTTACCAAATTAAACTAAATCTAAATCTGTAATGGAACATCTACAGATCGGTTAAGTGAGTACAAAGAGTTGTAAAGAATTTAATCTTCTTTAAATTTGGCCAACTCTAATAATAACCTAACCTAACCTGACCAAATGTGAATCTTTGTATAAATACACTTTTATTACTGAAAAATACAGACATAGGTATATTCTTATTTACAAATATCTCATTTTATAATTGTAAACCGCTATAGAACTATTGACTGTTCGAATAGCTCATTAATAACCAGGATCCTTTTGATGGATGATTTGGCATTGAATAGTGTTGTAAGACTTTCTTTCTCAATTTGTCAGAATGCGAAAAAATGATTTAGAGTTGAGATTTGTACAACTATACTAAATACTCGGCCAGTCAAGTTGTATTACCGTCCAAAAGCTTGATTAATATGTTTTCGTCCGAATAAAATTCCTCAAACCGTTAACCCGTACGATACGATGTGAATTTTAATTTCATTTAAACAAAACGTGCTTAATTTATGTATACAGGGTGTGCTATTATTAAGGAGCCACGGCGAAACTACAGATTCTTTGGGTAAAACCGTAAAACCAAACAAAAAAGTAACCAAGATACAGAATGTCAAATTTATAATTTTCTTTTCAATTTCCGTAAATAACTACATTTTTTCACAAAATTTGGCGACTGAGGGTTTTTGAGGAGAGGAATATTAATTTTTCATCAGTTTCATAATCAGTTTGATGTAAATTGTAGAGGGCTTTCTGCACTCTCCACCATTCTGAATATACAAAAAATGGTGTAAATTTCGTAATACAAATTTTCGCTTCATCTGAGCCTGGTTTCTCCGTCAGAGTGCTTTCGGGAAGGAAACATATTTTTATGAACCCTAAGACTTTCAGTTTCGAATTTAAAAATTTCGGTAGCGCCATATTTCTCGTAAGTGGCCATAGGCAACCCCTCACATTAAACTAGCACGAGTCGCCGCTGTCATTTTAAAAGAACAATCCACAAGACAAAGCACAATACAGTTCCGAAACAATTCTAGTTAATTTGCAAACGTAACTAAGTCAATATATCACACATGGGTGTATCTTAGTTACAATACGTATTTAAAGATAACCTAGATAACGTTAAGATAAGTCTCCACAATTAGATATCAATGCCTGATCAGGGCATATACCCACATGACTCCAGTCCCACATAAAATGAATAGCTAATTTAAGTTTAAGGCGTTACCGTTAAAGATCTTGATACAGTTGCTCTAAATGCTTGATATTTTGGACGGTACTTACGCAGACAGTGTTTTAAAAGTACTTCACTTCACCTGATATTAGTCTTAATTTTTTAATTTATTCGGCAAGCAGATCGAGAATCTGAGATTGAGAATCTGCTGAATCTGGATTAGAGAAAGCGTTTTAAAAGTGATTTCGCTTAAAATTGGCTTAGGTCATTTAATAATGACGAGAGAACGCCAATTCGAATTTCGCGTAACATGCTTCGTAGACTAGGCGGTTATCTCTTTTCAAATTATGTAGTTTGGACTACGAGGTGTGGCTATTAAATAACCGAACTGGTGCTGCTCCCAGTTTGAACATAACTGTGTCGGGTGATGCTTTCCCCACACTGAGCTCGCTGGACAAGCCAGTGGGTCGCTCAGTTTGACTGTAGCAGTCGTAATAAGTCTACTCACCAGTGACGCGTCGAAAACATGTTGTGTTCAGATGGAGCAACGGGTTAATCTCAAGTTTCTTGTCAAACTGGGGAAAACTTTTACAGAAGCTTATGCAATGTTAAAAGAAGTGTACGGGAATAAATATTTAGTCCACACACAAGTTTTTGCATGGTTTAAACGGGGGACGTGAAACGACAGAAGACGATCCACGCCCCTGATGGCTCTCATCGTCAAAAACGAACGAAAACATTGGAAGAATTGGTAAATTAATCCGCGAAGATCGTCGTCTAAGCATCCGAGGGCTTGCTGAAATAACAGGAATCGACAAAGAATGTGTTCGCCAGATTTTGCATGAATAGTTCAATGTGCGCAAAGTTTGCGAAAAAATGGTGCCAAAACTCCTCACTCCCGAGCAAAAGGAATCAAGAATGAACATTTGCGCTGACATTCTAAACAACATTGACACTGATCCAGGCTTGTTAGACACGGTGACACTGAAGGGGACAGAATTCGAATGTGTGGAAGCGGTTAAAGCAAAAGCGACGGAGGTTATGAACCAGCTGACAGAAGCGGACTTCCAGCACAGCTTCAACAATGGAAAAGTCGTATGGAGCGGTGTAGAGATCGCCAAAGGGAGTATATTGAAGGCGAAAAAGTTGCTACTGTGATTGGTAACGAAATAAAACGTGTTATGACAGCAGTTCGGTTATATAATAGTCACGTAATTTCCACTCGTATTTCCATATGATTTTTTCTCTTTTTCTTCTAGATAACTCGTGAACTATTCATCGTAGAGAACAGTTATAGTGGTGAACAAGGGATGTTAGGTTAGGAATTAAAATAATCGTTGTATTGTTACAAAAATTGGAAAAAAATGGTCAATATTTCTGATCTTTTTTGAGAACTTTGGGATTTTTTTTTAATTATAAACCTAACACAAACGCGTTGCGGTTTTGAACTCGTCAATTATTATGTTTCGTTAACGAATACAGGTCGAATTATTTCAAATTACAAACTAAATCACGGTTAAGTTAATACTAAATAGGTTCATATTGTTTAGTTTATGATAAGAATTACTTTTATCGGTCAATGTTAGAAAATTTCTGGAACAACCCAGACTAATTGGTGTACCACAAGTTTGGAAACACTTACTGGCATGTTAATGTGTTAACTACACACATTTTCGTTTAAAAAGTTTAAACTATTAAAATAAATGAAGAGCCAAAACGGTATCCATTGTCGAACGAAGTTCTTCCGCCTACTTCGACGTTTACTTTACAATAGCTTAAAAAGATTTTTAAAAATATATATTGCAAACACTATATACATACATTGCATAATAACTAAATTATATACAAACATATGTATTTGATTTTACGCGAATATATTCTCACATAATTTGAAAGCTTTCTTGGAAATGCAACACATACGAGTACTTTTTTGTTTTTTTAACAAGTCATGTTTTTTGTTAAATAGTCCACGCCATCTCAGTAGGTATCTGCTTTTGACATCAAAAATTATAAGCATAAAATGTTATTGGGATTTTAAGAAGATTTTAAGACTGAGATTTCAAGATTTCACTTTGGACCTATTTATTAAGTTTGAAATTGATATTTGGCGTTTAGTTTTCATCTTTTTTATTTTACTTTGAAAGTGGTTAAATATGTGTTTTACAGTAGCAAATATGCCCGAGTTGAAGCTAGCATGTCAATTGTGTGAAAAAACATCGCCAAAAAAATTAAATTGGATGTTCTCAAAACACCTTGAATAACTCCGAAAATATTAAATCGTTTTCTATAAATATATATGTATATAAATAAGTTCTTTCACGCATTTTTAAGGGAAATCAGCGTATGTACCTGAGTAAATGAGCTGTTTTGGAAAAAAAAAATCTTAGACATGAAACATTTCTAAAGTTGAACAAAAAAATATCATAAAAATTCAAAAACGCCCTGTACGTCACACATAACTCAAAAAAAAAACTAATTGATTTAATATCCCCCTAGAACTCGCTGTGTTTTATTCAAATGTAATAAAGTGTTTTTTTAAGAAAAACTATAATAAGGATGGCAGAGTTTTGAATTGTTATGATGTTTTTGGTTAAGGGGACTAGGGAGGGTTGAAATATCGAAAAAAATTATCGATACTGTGATCCTTTAGGAATATCTTTCCGTTTGTTTTTTTTTTTTTTGAAAAATTCCCAAAATTGAGGTCAAGAGAGCGTAAAATGTAGTATGGCGCGCGGCCGGCCGAACGGTCTGAGCATTATTTTAATTTCTAGGGTTCTCTATGCAATATAGAGAGTAGAATTAAGTTTTAATTTGTAACGACACACTAAAGACAGACTAATAATAAAGTCGAAACGTTTCTGTTACCGTACGACTGTTCTAACACAAATATTGTACCGAAACTTTGAATGCGATTTTCTCGAAACTACATTTATTGATGATTTTACCACGATGTCTCGAGAACCGCGAAAGATATCAACTTGAAGTTTATACAGGAGTTGTAAAAGAATATGATGCATGAATTATACCTAAAATCAGATTGAAAAACAATATTGCTACAATTTTATAATAACAAATAACTCGAATTTTTCCAAATTTTTTGTTTTCTGGACGCCATTTTTGTTGATTTTATTTTTGTTTTTAATTTGTTAGGTATAATCAATAGAGGGAAGCCTAAGGAGAAGAAATATTTTTAGAATCTGCCAAAACCTTTATCCGTTTGACTGGAATCGTGGTAAACCCGTGGATCCGACAGTTTTCCTTATTACATTGAGACACCGATATTATTGTTCTGGGAACGACTTTCAATGAATTTTCTCATTTTATAATGTTATAATTAAAACCCTTAACAATAAAATTTTTTTTATATTTATTCGTGGCCTTGTTATAAACCATTAAACACGAGCCAATTTTTGCATTTTCAACCCTCCCTAGTCCCCTTAAGCGTTAGAAATTTTTCTTGTCTAGGAAACATTTTTCCAAAATATCTCACTTAGTCAGACAGATACTCTGAAGATTTTCCTATAAAATGAGTCCAAGAACTTTGAAAAACTTGACTTAACTCGCTAGAACGAACAAAGTGAACCTCGTATCAAACTGTGTTACATTTCATAAGGGATATAAAGAGAAAAAAAGCAAAGTACCAGTAGTAACTTCACTCACCACTTCACTGCAACTCCCAAATTAAATTCGAACACTTCACTGTACGCACAAATAAAAAAAATACTCGCACCAACTTCATCCCCCGTTTACAACCAACCCTGTCACACTTTACCGACTTTTTCTACACGATTTTACCATACCGACAGTCTCCCGTCAAAGGCGCATGGCATCTCGCACCTGATCAAAGGCAGCCGACCATTTAACCTTATTGTTCTCCAGAGACTGACTCGGTTCGTATACGGAACACCGCAAGGTGGTCTATATGGGGTCTTCTTCCCACTTTTCTCGATTGCCGACGCGGTCCCTTCGGGTGCCAGGCGACTGTCTATCTCCGACAACTCTTGACGAGAACCGGAGACCTCCGTGCGGATGTGCCCTGCACTGCTCTGCCTTCGTTTCCGGTATAATCAAAACAAACGGCGATCGAGACAGGTCGAGCTCAGTAGGCAGAGATTTTTATGTGTTCTTGAAAGATATAGGGCTAATTTTGACGGTTCCCTGTGTATTTTTTTGCGTAGAACACAATGCGCGGGCTCCATAGAACTGAAACCGTCCGCTAATTTTTTAAATTAACAATTTGTGGAAAAAAAAAACGTATTTTTTTCACATGCCCGCTTATATCTCCGTTCCGTGTCATATTTTATATAGCATATGCATTTAAGAAGTAACTTATTGAAAACAAATTTCCCTGAAAATTTGAGCCCTTAACTTTACTTCCAAGTACTTTTTTTAATTCTAAAGATTTTCCATTTAAAATAATTAGAAAATTTAAGATTTTTTTTCAATTTCCTACAACTTTTTACCTTTAATTTTTACCTTACCTCATATATTTTGATATGTACAGCTCACTGAAGTCATATTAGCACTGGAAAATCATATTTTTCGCATTTTTCGGCGAAACCGTAAAAGTTACAGAAAAACTGCAAAGGAGTTTTTTGTAGGAAATTTAAAAATAAAAATTCCCTACAAAAAAGGTCCTATGCATTATAATGATAAAATGCAGAGTTTATAAGATATAGAGTATTTTAAACATTATCCTACCGAATATTAATGAAAAAGTCAGTTTTACGTTCTTAAAACTACGGAAAAAACGATATTTCTGAAGTAAAAATAATTTTCTTGTTCAAGAATTATTTCTTTATCACTAGATGTATTATATTAATGATTAAGTTCAATTAAACTTTTCTTTAAATAATACAAACAAAAAATATTTTTGAAACAGAAAAATATCTTTTAAACAGAAAAATATTGAACTAGGAGCACTTGGTCTAAATTTTGGCAACACCATAATGTTGAGCGGGTCAAAATACCTCAGAAATGATACACTGACACAAGATCTGTGTTCTAAGCAGTCAAGGATTTAAACTTATCGTGAGGTGTACAAATTATTGGACGTCCCGATCGAGGTTTGGAAACTACAATTCCCGTAGCTTTAAAATTTCCAACCACTCTCTGATTGTGGAACGGGGTCTTCCTAAATTTACAGTTTCCGAAAGGGTTCTGCCCTCATCTCAACTTAACAATTGTATTATATGTAAATTCCAAAATAGCGTTTTTCAATTGTTTTCCAAATGCTACCAACGTAATCCCGTCGAAAAACTGGACGCCCCGTATTTATCTCAATTTCACGCCGATTATTTGACATTTCCATTTCCGAGAAATGAAGTTTTACCCCATTACCTGCTGCCTTTTAATTAGCGTGACTTATTACTTATTACCTAACTGAAAACGCAAGGAATGGAGACAAAAACGTCGACATGTCCGTTTAATAAGTTGCCACGCTCATTCCTAAGATCTGGTATAGCGAACAATTTGAAAGTACCAAGACCGAGGGACCGTTAAGGATGAAGAACTAATAAGTACCCTCTTAATTACCCGTATCCTCGTGGCCATCTGAGCTCGATGCTTCAATTAAGGCTAGTGTTATTGTCAGTACGTGAGGTAAACATTGGAAAAAACCTTGTCGCTCTACATACGCACGATGCGTAGCAATTGTTTTGCCGGAGATGTTGATAGTTTTAGGCAATTAGTAATTTAAGTCCGTTTGGGTCATTGCAAGAGCAAAAAAGCCCATTGTAAACAGTCCGTACGGAATAACGACTGCTAAAAAAGTCAGAATACTGTTGCTGAGTTTGCTGCATTCTACTGATACAAATTTGCACACCACAACTTTTTTTAAGCGACGTAGTTCGTCATATGAGTATTAAAGGCACAATAAAGTGTGAGCCATCTATTGGTTTCTTTTTAAACTGAGTGTTATTTCTACATTGCCGACACTGACGCGCTTGACATTTGACATCGTGGTGTCTAATCTCCGTTGTAAGAAATGGATCGTTTTACGCTTGAAAAACGTTGGAAAATATTGAAACATTATTTCCAAAGTGAATGCTGTGTTGCAGAAACAGTGAGAAGATTGAGAACAATTTTTGGTCGAAATGAAGCTCCGGCTGCGCCTGGTGTAAGAAAGTTCTTAAGGAAAGTTCATGAAACTGGCATGCTTATGGATAACAGAAGTAATCCACGTGCTCGTCCGGTGCGCACAGCTGAAAGAATTGCTGCTATTGCCCAAAGTGTGCGTGAAAACCCAGAACCTTAACTCGTCACAGAGCACAACAACTTAATGTCAGTCGCACTTCCTTCAGGAGAATATTGAATAAAGACCTCGGGTTATTTGCTTTCAAATTGCAACTTACTCAAGAGGTAAAGGAAATGACCATCCACTTCGTTATCGCTTCTCCGTGTGGGCTTTAAATGAGTTTGAAAATGACGCCGATTTCAATCGAAAAATCATGTTAATAAACAGAACTGTAGGATTTGGGGTTCCGAAAATCCACACGTAGTCATAGAGAAGCCAATGCATCCTGCAAGAGTGACTGTTTGGTGTGGGTTTTGGAGTGGCGGCATCATTGGTCCGTACTTCTTTCAAAATGTAGATGGTAACAGCGTTACAGTAAATGGAATGCGTTACAGAGACATGTTAACTGATTCTTTGTGGCCGCGATTGGGCGATTTGGACTTGGACGAGCTTTGGTTCCAGCAGGATGAAGCAACGTGTCACACAAGCCGTGAAACAATCGATCGATCAATCGAACATTAATTGGCCATCGCGCAGCTGCGATTTAACACCGTTGGACTATTTTTATGAGGACATGTTAAGGACCGTTGTTACTCCAACGATCCACAAAAAATTGACGCACTGAAGGAAAACATCAATCGAGTTCTTCGTGCAATAGAGCCACAGATAATCGAAAATGTATTGCAAAATTGGGTGAAAAGAATGATTAACTGAAATTGTTTATCATAAATAATGGGAAGGCATACTTTCTTGAATAAAGCAACAATCATTTTAAAATAAAGATGTAGTTTTAATGGCAATTTTAAAAGGAAACCATCTGATGGCCGACCCTATAAATAGTATAATAACTGAAATTTAAGGACAGTTTCTAGTGGAGCGTATGTTACTTCTTTTTGGTTCTATTATTGTAGCCCCAACATTCGAATGCCTAACAGCTGCCAGTGCTGGACATTCGCATAAAATGGGGAAGGACTACGACACGGCTACAATAAGTGATACTACGTGGTACACCATGGCATAAAATCGTAGAATATACCATGAACTCCATTCCAAACTACTGTTTTGTAATGAACTTTTCTCTCAGTGTATATACTTCTAGATGGAATAATTATCTTTTTTTTTATCAGATTGCTGACCATTGAACCTAGCATCGGTCACATTAAAACTACACTCTACATTATAACCGTAACGTCACGGCGTCTTTTCTTTGTTTTTGTTCAGCCATTCACTCAGGATGGGCGTTCATCAATCATGAAATCAATTTCGTCGGAATGTTCACCGAGTTTTTAAATCGAAGACAGTCCTCACGGAAGGTAATTATTTTTTTTACATAACAGAAGATGTAAATGAACGTGTAACAGATAATAAAAAATATTTTTTTATATATAAAATAATTCTATAGCCAACAACCGTTTTGTAAACTTGCCTAAAATCCTAGACCAGGCATTATCTGGGGCGCGGGGGGGGGGGCGGGGGGCCGGGGGGGGGGGGGGGGGGCGCCGCGCGGCGGCCCCGGGGGGGGGGGGGGGGGGGGGGGGGGGGGGGGGGGGCGGCCCGGCGCCCGCGCCCGGGGCGCCCCAGGAGGGGCCCCCGGGGGGGCCCCCCCCCCGCCCCGCCCCCCCCGGGGACGGGGGGGGCGGGCGCCGCCGCCCCCCCCCCGAAAAACCCCGGGGGGGGGGGGGGAGGAGACCCCCCCCCCCCCCCCCGGGGGGCAGGAGTCGCGGCGCCCCCAACCACCCCCCCGGGGGGGGAGCCACCGAGCGCGGGGGCCCGGGGGGGGGCCCCGGGGGGCCCCCCCCCCCCCCCCGGGGGGGGGGGGGGCCGACCCGCCCCCCCCGCCCCGGGCCCCCCCCCGGGGGGGCCCCCCCCCCCCCACCCCCCCCCCGGGACCACCCGCCGGGGAGGGAACCCCCGGACCGGACCCCGGGGGGGGTGGAGAGGGGGGTTGAAAAAAGAAAATTGTAGAAAAAAGAAACCCCCCGCCCCGTACCCCCCCCCGCCCCCCCCCCCCCCCCCCACACCCCCCCCGCCCCACCCCGGGGGGGGCCGGGGCCGGAGCAAAGCACCGGGGGAGGTTTGGAAAAAAAAAAAAAGGGGTGGGAAGGGGGTAGCCGCCCCCCCCCCCCCGCCGGGGGGGGCCCCGGCCCCCCCACCCCCCACCCCCCCCCAGAAAGGGGGGGGGGGAAGCCAAACCCCCGGAAAACCCCCCCCCGGAGATTATCGAAAAAATGGGAGGGGAATGAGGAAGGGGGAACCCCCGGCCGGCCCCCCCCGGGGGGCCGCCCCCCACACACCCCCCCCACCACCCCCCCCCCAGGAGTGTTGCAAACCCAGAACCCACCCCGGCGGGGGGGGTGGGGAGAAAAAAAAAAAAAATTTGGGGGTGGGGGGAAGAAACCCCCCCCGCCGCGGCCGGGGGGGGGACCCCCCACCCCCCCCACCACCGGCGGGGGGGAGAATTTTGTAAACCGGAAAAACCCCCCCCCCCCGGGGGGTGTGTTGAAAAAAAATTTTTAAATAGTGGTGTGGGGGGGAGAAAACCCCCCCCCCCCCCCCCCCCCCGGGGCACACCCCCCCCCCCCCCCCCCCCCCACCCCCCCCGGGGGGGGGGGGGGAAACCCCCCGCGGGGGCCGGGGGGTGGGAACAGGAGAAAATTGAAGGGGGGGGGGAAAAAACAAAAAACCCCCGTCCCCCCCCGGGGGGCCCCCCGCCCCCCCCCCCCGAACCACCCCCCCCCAAACCCCCCAAAAAAAAAAAAAAACACGGAGACCGCCCCAGCAGATTATTAAAAAATAACAAGTGGAGTGTAGAACGCGGGAGGCCAGACCCCCCCCCCCCCCGCCGCCCCCCCCCCCCCCCCCCCCCCCCCCACCCCCCCGGAAGAGGAGGTTAGACCCAAAAAACCGCTAGCCCAAGAAAAGGGAGGAAAAAAAAAAATCCCCAAAATAAGGCCCCCCCCCCGGGAACCCCCCCCCCCCCCCCCCCCCCCCGGAGACCCCCCCCCCCGAACACCCCCCCCCACCCCAACCACCGTGAACTACAAAAAGAAACTGAGGGACCCCGGGGGGGGGGTTAAAAAAAAATAAAAAAAAAAAGGGGGGGGGGGGGAACCCCCCCCCCCCCCCCCCGGGGCCCCGGAGGGGACCCCCCCCCCCCACCCCCCCCCCCGGAGAGGTGTGTGGGCCAGAAAAAAAGCCCCAAAACCGCGCGGGTGGTTAAAAAAAACCCTCCGCGGGGGGGGGGGCGGGGGGGAAACCCCCCCCCCCCCCCCCGGGGGGAGACCACCCCCCCACCCCCCACACCCCCCCGGGGACCCGCTTTGCCCCAGAAAAAAAACGACGAAGAGGGGGGGGGGGAAAAAAAAAAAATCTGGAGGGGGGTGTAAAAAAAAACCCCCCCCCCCCCCGCCGGTAGGGAGGGCACCCCAACACACCAGCACCAGGAAAAAAGAGAAAAGAGGAGAAAAGGAGGAAGAGGGGGGGGGGGAGGAAGGAGAGAAAAAAAAAGGAGAGGGGGGGGGAAGAACCCGGGGAGGGGCCGGGGCGGGGGGGGGGGGCCGGGGGGGACCACCCGCGGGGGGGGGGGCAGGGGGGGGGGGAAAAAAAAAAAAAAGAGGGAGAGAGGGGGGAGAGGAAAAAAAAAAAAAAAAGGGGGAGGGGGGGGGGGGGGAGAAGGGAGAGGAGAAAGAGGGGGGGAGGACCGCCCCCCCCCCCGCCCCAGCCAAAAAAAAAAAAAAGGGGAAGGGAGGGGGGGGGGGGGGGGGGGGGGGGGGGGAAGAAAAAAAAAAGAAGGGAGAGGGGGGGGGGGAGGGGAGAAGGGGGGGGGGGGGAGGGGAGGGGGGGGACCCCCCCGAGAGCCACAAGAAAGAAAAAAAAGAGGGGAGAAAAGGAAAAAAAGGAGGGGGGGGGGGGGGGGGGGAAAAAAAAAAAAGAAGAGGGGGGGGGGGGGGGGGGGAACCCCGGGGGGGGGGGGGGGGGGGGGACGGAGGCGCCCCGGGGGGGGGGGGGAGGAGGAAGGGGGGGGGGATTAGGGAAAAAAAGGGAGGGGGGGGGGGGGGGGGAGGGGAAAAGAGGCGGGGGGGGGGGGGGGAGGGCGGAAGGGGGGGGGGGGGGGGGGGGGGGGGAGGAGGAAAAGACGGAAAAAGGCGGGGGGGGGGGGGGGGGGGGGGGGGGGGGGGAGGGGCCCCCCCCGGGGGGGGCGAGAGAAGAAAAGGGGGGGAGGAAGGGGGGGGGGGCGGGGGGGGGGGGAGCGAGAAGAGAAGGGGCCCGCCAAAGAAAAACAAAGGAGAAAAAAAAAGGAGGGAAGAAGCGAGAGGGAGGCGGGGGGGGGGGGGGAAAAAAAAAAAAAAAAAAGGGGGGGGGGGGGCGGGGCGAAAACCCGCCGGGGGGGGGGGGGGGGAGAGCCCCCCCCCC